>JAVJIF010031607.1:0-365754 GCA_038442645.1 Agave tequilana | reverse complement strand
TATATATATATATATATATATATATATATATATATATATATATATATATATATATATATATATATATATATGGATGAAATCCAATATACATATAAACAAATAAACTTGTTTTGATTCTATATATTCATGAAAACTTATGATATGTCCTTCAAAATTCAAAACTGGTTAAATAGAAAGCAAAAACTATTGAATTTGTGTGTGTGTGAACTTGAGCATATCAGACGACTAAGCTATCCTTACACAAGATGTATAACAAATCGAAATCTTCTTGTAGAACTCCTTCTCCAAGCTGACTCAATCCAAACTTGATCCAAAGGAGCTAGATGCGATCGTTGGGATGTGAGCTCTTGAATCAGCACATGTTTGCTTCAACACTTTAACTAAGAATCTCTTGTTGAAGTTAAATCACTACTAAGATCATGATTAATATCTGAAACTTATTAACACAAGATCATTAGTAAACAAACATTCATAAGTTAGTCATCATCAAAACAAAGGTGAAGGGCCTCTGGGCCAACAATTTTCCCCTTTTTTATGATGACAAAACTTACAAGGTTATGTATGCATTCATTAAGGATAGGCTTTATAGAAGCTCCCCCTTAACTCTTGCATATAAATAAAATCATAAAGATATGCAATGTAGCTCAAGATACCAAAGCAAGATATATATATATATATATATATTCATAAACATTTAATAATAAAACATGCAATCTAATTCTGAATTTTCTCCCCCTTTTTGTCACTCATCAACAAAGGGGTGAAGACAAACAAACAATATTAATAAAACGTATTTTGAAACAAAATTTTGATATCAATAAAAATAATCAATTGAAAGAACCAATTAAAGAAATAATCTCTTTATCAATTGAAAATTAAACATCCTTTTTATCAATTGAAAGAAAACAATCTTTTTATTTTTTTATATATTTTTTATGAATTGATACCAATAGAACGACATGTTGTCAATTGAAAGTAAAAACCAATAATTGTTTTTAGGTAAATACTAAAACCATTTTGCAATATAGATACCAATTTGAAAATAATACCAATTTAAGCTAGTTGATATCAATATTGAAAAAGTTAGCATATACCAAAATAAAGTATTTTTTATCATAAAGAGTGAGAGTAAGCTACTAATTGAAACTAAATCAATTGAAAGATAAAACAAGAATTTTCTCCCCCAATATGAAATACCAAAAAAATAATGAAAAACTTGTATATGATACAAATTGAAAAACAATCAACATTAAGAACTAAATCTAGCTTAGTAAGAAATAATTTGTGCTTAACAATGTATGGACATGTATGTTTAAAAACACAAGTAAAATATTTATATGTATGTATCAGAGCAAAACAATTTAGATATGATCCATACAAAAAAACATGAGTATACAAAATGAATTTTCATTTAAAAATTATGTTTATCTCATAACTGAAATATATTTTGATATCAATTGTAAGTGAAACATGAAGTACATTTTGATACAAAAAAAAATCAATTGAAATCAATGCATAAACTTGTGGATATACCAATAAAAATTTAGAATTAAACCAAACTTAGTATATACTTTTTGTGCTTAAATAAAATCTATGACATTGCAAAATAAGCACAATCTAAATCATATATATGCATGCATGAAAATGGAAATACCCCTTGAAATTTGGTATATATATATATAGGATAACAAAATATGAGTATACAAAAATTTTTTTCATTGAAATCATGTATATCTTATACCTACCACCCTATTCATGCATATGATTAAGATATAGTCATTAAGACATATAAGGCATGGTCGCCAACCATCTGCCCTTTGGTTCGTAGGGGTTTTCAATTATGATTTGAAAATATTTTAACATATTTGAAAACTCTACCAATTGAAGAATAATGAAATAGTTTTATGATAATTTTGAAAATTAGTACGAAGTCCTTCAAGTAAGGAATAAAATATAAATGTATCCATGAAATATGAAAAGTGCACGAGAATTGACACTCAAAAAGCAATAAAGCATATATATTCTCATGAAATAAAATCATGAGTAAATAAGATATAGAGTGTATAAAAATCATGTATCAACAAAATCATAAAAATAAGGCATTGAAGCTTAGTTGAAATTTCTTTTATAAAAAACAAGAAATCATCAAAACACAAGAATTCTATTTTTATCAAAAAACAAAACAAACTTCAAGGTATATGTATGTTTTGTCGAAACTAAATATACATACCTATTCCAAATATAAACGAGTCCATATTACATGAAAAACAAGTGACTCTAAGATAGACATGTATATCTATTAGTTTTAGACAAAATTAATATATACATGAAGCTAAACACATTTTTATAAAAAAAAATGTACAAAATAGGAATTACAAGTAAAGATGTAAGAATCATTAAGATAAGGTTATACAAGTACATCTAATAGGTACAAATGAGCAATAAAGCACAAACATATAATAATGAAATGTGGCTCACTAGTAGTACAAGTATAACTCAATTTTTAATGAAAGTTTTATTTAAACATGTAATCAAAAAGCATGAAGCATAAAAACAAATAAAACACGATCATTAGATTAAATGCACGTGCTATTTGAAATAGGATATACATATTAGTTAAACAATAGTGAGAACACAAAAATATGAATCCATATGAACATGCGTGTATCTCAAAGACTATCTATATATATCACAAGTTTGATAGGCATTGTTTTAAACATAATGAGCATGAAAACCAATAACGCTAAAATATCAACATTAATGCATAAACAAAATAAGGGTTAGAGATAGTTACCAAACCGAATGAACTAAAACCGAATGAACTAAGCGTGGTGATCCTTCCACGAAGCATCTCTTGAAAGTGATGCATCCATAAATATGATCTTTAGACTCAGATCGCATCCTCCATCAAGACATCAATGCCGTCACGTCAAGTGAGAGCACACACCTACAACAAATAAAATAGAAGTGAATTTTGGTACCCATGCTTTCTTGGGTCCATGGGGGTTAGCACCTTTCCTAATACAAACAAATTTATTTGCAAAATTTGAATTATGTATTATATCATAACACAATTTTGCAAGGTGGTCCGTACGTCCACAATGTGTACAATTGTACACATTACCATACCTAGAATCATGTGTGTGAGCATGATGAGCATGTGTATGCCGTGTTTTGTGTGTATGCATATGATGAGCATGTTTCTTCCGAAACATAAATTCCAACCACGTGTTGTTCATGGCACAATGGCTCAAAGTGGAGCCCAAACAATCTACACTTTTTTTTCAACATGTAAATATCATTTTCAATTATTGAAGAAGAAGTGGAGCATGCATTCTTATCAATAGAGGGTATTAACAATGGAATCATGACAAGAATGAGAAGCCAAATTATTTTTCAAAGAAATATTTTCATTTGAAACAATTCCAATTCTTTTGCAATCAAAGCAATTTTATTTTCAAAGAATTGTTCTCTTTTAAAACAAAATTGAGTATTGAAGACAAAACCTCATTATTCTTCCAAACATCATCACAATTATTTTATTCTTTAAAATTTTTCTTTCTTTTAAAGCAAGATCAAGTTGGATTTTCAATGAGTCTCTTTCAGTTGAAACCTCAACCCTTTCTTGCAAAATCATGTTGAGCTTTGAAAACAAGTTTTTATTTTCTTCTTTTAAATCGAAACTTTTCTTTTTCAAAAGTTTATATTTACTTAACAAGTTTTCACAAAATAATGAAAGTTCTTCATTTAAAGCATGGGCATCCATAGCATTATCATCACAGGAAGAACTAGCACTATCATCTAGTTGAGTGTCCGATTTTACCTCAAGGGAGTCAATTCCTTAGACCATGAAGCAAGTTTGGTCGGACTCATCTCTCTAGATTCTTTCTCTAAAACATGTGATGTTTGTACCTTAAAGAAGTCAATGTGTTCCATATTGTAAAAGCGGAATCACAATGAGAAACAATAGAAAGATCATCTTTGCTTAGTGTGTACCTAAATGCCTCTAAGGCTTATGTGTTAGCCTCAATGTACTTGTCATTACCAAGATAGGATTTCTTAGTAGTGGCAAGATAAACTTGCAATCCTAGAGTTTTAAGATATGCACTCATCTTAAACTTTCACATATCGATGTTAGAAATATCATATATAGGAGGGGCAAGGAAATCTATGAGTATATAAACAATATATGTGCAAATGCAAATCTAGATTAGCTACTCAAAGATCTCACTCCTAAGTGGTTAAACTGAATATCAGGAACGTAGACTCTGATACCAACTGAAATACACCAAGAAGGGTGAATAGGTGTACTAGCTAATCTAGGAAAAATGATGCGAAATTTAAAACTTAATTGCAAGCACACTATGTGTAACCAAGAGTGAGCCCGAATTCCCCGTGAAGGGCTCTGGAACTACTCTTTTAGATTCCTCTAGACAAAGAGGTTAAGTGCTTTAAAATCTCTCTTGGTTGAACACAAGTGTGGGCACACACAAACTATATCTACCATATGAATATGAACAATGTAAAGCAATGCAAGATATAAAGAGAGATAGAGTTGAGAGATAGTGGATCAAACACAAAGACAAAGATATATTTCGAGGTTCAAGCCACTGCTCTACGTCCCCGTCTTCACACAGAAGGATTTCCACTACGCCACACAGGACCTTCTACAAAGGGACCTCCACCGAGGAATTACAACTCAACACTTAGAGTACACAACTCCTCTCTCTAACACAATCACCTCTACACAAGTGGGAAGGCACAAAGCCAAAACAAAGAAAGGATTTACAGCTTGGTGATCTAATGATCACAAACTTTCTTGGTGATCTCAAAGGACCGCAAACAATTTTCTCACAAAAACAAGAACCAAAGATAGGAATAGAATAATAGCTCAAATATGTGAGAAATCAAAGTGTTTGAAAATGAAACAATAAAAGATAATACTTGGAAAAAATTCTTGATACATATATAAAATGAAAAACAAATTAGAATTCCAAAGACTTGATTTTCTTTAATTTTTTAAAACTTTAAAAAACAAATAAAGATAGAGAATTTTTGGCACAAAAACCTCTTTTTAAAACTTGCTGAAAACACCTCAAAAGATGGGAAGAATAGCTCTTAGAAATCCTATTGAAAATAGCCCAAGGGAACCCATATTTATAGGATTCCCAAAATATAGCCGTTGGGGTCTATGACAGGCCCTGAATGGTCTGTCGGTCGACCGCCCGGTCGACCGGCCAATGGTCACATTTCTGACCGTTGGGGTTGTCGGTCAATCGGCCGATCGACCACCCTAGGCAAATTGCCCAACGGTCGACCGCCCGGTTGACCGAGGCCAGAACTAGAGAGTGAACTCTCTGGTCGGTCGACTGGGGCTATTTCTAAAGAGCAGACTCTTTGGAATGGTCGACCGCCCGGTCGACCGCTAAAGCCTATGCTTCTGTGCATGTCGGTCGACTGGTCGGTCGATTGATCCAGGTTTCGGTCGACCGGTCGGTCAATTCTTAGCAGCCCAAAACTAGGGTTATAGGGTTTGAAAACTTGATCTTTTAACACATATAAAATCCCATAAAATCACATAAAATTCACAAAAATAAGTTCTAATAAATATTTGAAGAATAAATATGTGTGACTAAAATTCAACACATATTTTAAATAACTTGAACTATTTTTGTGATATAGCGACTTAGCTTTAAATCAAAAACGATATTTTTCGAAACTTAGATATTGAAATGAAAATCTGTTATCTCCAAAACTTTTATAAATACAAAAACATGATATAGAAACATTTTTGAAGCATAGTGTGCATGGATAGAATCCAATACACATATAAAAGATATATCCATGTTTTTGACATTAAATCCAAAACTAAGTTTGTTAAAAAAATAAAACTTGAAACCATGAACTAGAATTATCAAAATAATTTTTCTAAACATTTGAACGTCAATATATATGGAATATATATGTAAACCAAGTAAATTTGTTTTGATTCTATCTATTCAAGAAAACTAAAGATATGTTCTTAAAATCAAAAACCAGTTAAACCGAAGCCAAAAACTATTGAACTTGTGTGTGTGTGTGAACTTGAGCATATTAAGACTAAGTTATCCTTGCACAAGATCTAAAATAAAAAAAACAAAACAAAACAAACTGAAGTCTTTTTGTAGAACTCCTTCTCTAAGTTGACTCGATCCAAACTTAATCCAAAGAGTTAGATGCGATCGTTGCAATGTGAGCTCTTGAATCCACACTTGTTTGCTTCAATACTTTGACTGTGAATCTCTTATTGAAGTCAAATCACTACAAAGATTTTGATCAATATCTGAAATTTATTAAATACAAGATCATTAGCAAACAAACTTTAGTAAGTTAGTCATCATTAAAACTAAGGTGAAGGGCCTCTGGGCCAATAAAACTCTCACGAGACAAAACTCGTCCTCTAGGGATAGCCTAGAGGTTTAACGACTTATTGCACGTGCTAAGTACAAATTCCAATGAAAGTGAGTTGATTAGATTATCTCTATTTTTACTTGTTTTGCTTGATGTTAAGCAAAATATAGGTATGGGGGTATGATTGTACACATTTATTACATATCTATTATTATATTTTTACATCTATCCTGTAATAAACCCAGCTAATTCCTTACGTTAATGTCTTATTTTGCAGATTTGTCTTAATGAAGGGAGAAAAGATAAGACCAAATAAAATTTAGTTATATTCTGATTAAATTGGATCTATTTAGTTAATTGAAGATAATACCAAATAAAGATCTGTTAAATCAGATTTATATGGATCTATTTGTTTCTTAAAGATAAAAAGGGATATTGCCAAATCTAGGGGCAAATCTTGTCAAAAAAACATGAGAAACTGAGAGAGAATATTCTTAAATCTATTTTAACTAAATTAGATTTATTTGGATTTATTATCTGATCACACATGTGCATTACATGTTTTCATATCATATGTACCACATTTCTATATTTATATTTAAATAACACTTCGCTATTAATGTATTTTCATGTCCAGTGGTGTGTAGGGTAATTAAAAAAGAAACGAGAGATTGACAGATTTATCCAATTTAATCAAAAGTTCAAATCAAAGGGGATTGATTCAAATTCAAAGGTTATAGAAACATAACTGAATACATCAGATAAGATAATATCATCTCATTTCAAGGGAAAAGTGGATTGTTTGAAAATCCTATATGTTTAGCTGAAGATAAATAAATATATTATCAATTCTAGAAGACAAATTAAAAATTCAAGAGGATAAATGGATAGAGAGAAGATCAATGGATGAGATGAAGCAATTTAGATTCGGATTCAGTCTGAATACAATTTAGCATTTTAATCATAACTTTCTCTAGCAAAACTTAAATCTGATGATTCAAGATGATTCAGAAAGACAACTTAAAAGGTTACAATTATTCTGTTGATTACTCTTTCTAATTCTATCATTTAATAAGTGATATTCAGCAATCAACACGCCAACAAGTTACAGATCAGAATTGAATTTACGGATAAATCAAATCAAGTTTGGAGATAAGGGGAGAATTCAAATTCAGAAATAACCAACTCTTCCTGTCTTCATACGCTTTCTATCCCTCTGGTTTTCTCCTATAAATACCCTCATACCTCGAAGGCAGAAAGGACACCATCTCAGAGAGAGAGCTTTAGTTTAGGTTTTTCTTTTCTTCTTCAATGTAATTTTTATTTTTTATTTTCTTTTAGGTTAGAGAGAGTTACATGAGAAAAGAAAGGAAGAATTATTGTAGAGTGACATTATTGTAATTCTTTTTCAAGAGACTTATATTGAAGATGACATCAATGGTATTTTCTCACTTTTCTTCATCGTACTCAATCTAGCCAAGCACCGTATTCAAGTTACTCTTTCTATTTGCTTTGCTTTAATTCATGCTGAGGTAAGTGTTTGTTATGATTCAACGGTAGAGGTAAGTACTCTTTTTATTTTCTTTTCAGTTCATTAGTTTAGAGTTATAATTCTCTTTTTTAGTCTTTTCTTTTATTTTTATAAAAAAACACCACCACCGCAATCTCATCTTCTACCATCTCCTTCTTAACTTAACGTAATAATTTTATTTTCTTTTTATAAAATTGAGAAGATAAATATTAACTAGTTTTGATAAATTAAAAGAGAGAAACTTACACAACGCTTCAATCGTTGTCCCTCCTTGTGGATCACGACCCGTTAACCCTAGGCTACATGGTAGAATAGAGGATCTAGCACTGTTCTAAATTTCTATATTTTTTTGTGTAGGTTTTGCTTGATTAAAATTTTGGCGCCATTGTCGGGGAGGGACGGTAAGTTTTTTTCTTTTTAATTTACTTTAATGAATTAATCTCTTTTTCTTCTTTGTTTTGGTGTACAAGGGCTAATTACAGAAAATTAGAAGCTACAGTGGACATATTGCTACCCTGTGCCAGAGCATCAGAGCCCACAACTGTAGTGAATTACTAACTGTGCTCTTTTGCAGGTTATTTTTCAGATATTAGCTCTCTGTAGCTATTAGTTTATCTGTTTATCTCACTCTGTACATATTTCTAATCAACAGTAATTTGTTGCTTTGTAAATGCTAATAAATATTTAGACTCTTGCATCTTAGGACATCTGTCTATTTTGTTTTTTTTACATTACCGTTGAAGAGTTCTCGAGCAAAAATATGTGTGCATTGCATATAGTTTAGGAAATATATTTTGAGTGATTCATATTGCTTGAGTGTTACCTTTTACTTTATACTTGTACACTGCACTAAAAAGACTAAAGGCATATCCTTCAACAAGATAAGGTGGGAAAGTCATTACCCATACTTAGCCCACAAACCATCTCCTCACTCACTAACCCAGCCTAACATAAAATTGAGTAGACGTTGGCCCTAGGAACATGTAACCCCCCTGATCCCTACTATCCGTATCACCGTATCAGTATGTGATACGCCGTACAAATTTGATTTGACCTCCGTGGTAGTCCGATTGAGCTGATTTTAGTTTCAAAAATCATTTTCTAATATTTTAGATTTTTCAGAATTTTCTGAAATTTTTCTGGATTATTTTGGAAAATCTCCGTAGTCGGTGTCAACCGATACTGATAATCAGTTTTACGCTTTTTATTTCACAAACGGAGTCATATTTCGAGAATCTGCTTTCACCATGTGTCTTAAAATCATATTATCTACGTTCAGGTATTTTTGGGAATTTTTCTGAATTTATCGAAAATCCGGCCAAACCGGTGTCGCCTGGTACCGACGACATATTCCAGGATTTTTAATTTGCAAACCGGATTGAATTTCTGCAAACCGATTTCATATTACGTCTCATGATAATATTCTCTATTTTCTGTAATTTTTGGGTCCCGTTCGGAGCTGGTCTTTTAAATCTTTCTTTTTCTTTTCTTTTCTTCTCCCTTCTTCACGAAGACTCCCCCAACCGCCATAGCCCAACCGCCTTCCCCTCTCTCACTCTTTTAAATTCTTTCCCCCCCTCTCTCTCTCTATCTCTCAAAATTCCCTCTCTCTTAATTCTCTCTCCTCTACCTTTCCCTCTCTTTCTTCTCTCTCTCTCACTATCTCTCTCTCTTTCCCTCTTGGTGTGCAGACCCAAAGGGGGCTGACCCCCTTGCCAGCGGCCAGGCCAGGCCGCGGCGCCGCCGGCCGCCGCGCCCCAGCCCGGCGGCGCCACCGCGCCCCCACACCAATCTCCTCCTCCTTTTCTCCTTCTTCTTCTTCCTCTTTTCTTTTCTTTTCTTTTCTTTTCTTTCCTCTCTCTCCTTTTCCCTCTCTCCCTCCCCTCACCCCCTCTCTGGCCGGAGCTGAACTGACGCCGGCAGCCGGGACCGCCGCCGGCAAGCCAGCCAGCGCCCCCGGCCAGCTGAGCTGGCCGGCCGGCCCGCACAAGAGCCAGCAGCAAGCTGTTGCAACTGCTACTCTTTTTCCATTTGTGGGTTTGGGTTAGAACCCAAACCCATTAACCCACTATTGGGTTAAGTTTCTAAACCCATAAACCCAATAACCGGTTACCCATTTAACTTAAGTATTGGGTATGGGTTGTGGATCTGGACCCGACCCGTTAAGAGCCAAACCCGCATCCAAACCCATTAAAGGTAATTTTTTAGAAAACCCCCTGCTACTATTTATTATTTGTATTTAAATATTTTTATTACATATTTAACCCCATTTTATTACTTTTAGTACTCGGACGATATCGGGAGCATCCGGACTCCGATTTGGACGATTCTGGATCCGTTGCGATCGTGGGAAAGAGGGCTACATGCCTATGGCTAATTTGTTAGTGTTTTTATTTTATAAATTATATTTTACCATGTGTAGTGACATTGATTGATATATCTTGATTATGGATAAAATATGGTAACTATTAATTATTCACTGGTCATGATTGGACAGTCATTGTAATAGGAATACCCTAGACGATTGTTAGGTATTTCCTGATTTAATATGAGATAATAATAATAATAGTAACAAGACATACGGATATAGACAACTCGGATACAGTCATCATGCCTGTACAGCCATTGACACTAAGGTCACTAGTTCACCATATTCGTGGACACTATTATTTCATGTAGTATATCACAGTTAGATAACTATCGACACATGTATACTGATCCACGGTACTCGATATCATATCACTAGATAGGAATGTTGGATACCGTTATTTCATGTACTGGTATCATCATGATAGGACACTGTAAGTTCACTGGACATGCTAGTACATTATACACTGACCACTGTTATGACATGTTAGTGATACACCGATGTGTTACATGGATTATTGCTACACATATATGTTTCATTGGTATACAGATATACCACTGCACGAACTACTGCATGTCATACTAGTGATATCTTCGTTACATGGATTCTCAGCATATCACTGTTACAAATGCATGTATGGTTTCTCTATTCTTGTCATATGGGTTCCCGGTCATATTACATGTATTATTGTTCCATGTTACCGTATTCATGTTATATGATTGTTTCCTGTTACTGATATGGATATTCCCGTTACTGGACATGAGAGCTGTTGATATGCGATCTGTGGAATCCCACATCTATTGTTCCCGTTTCCCATTATATTGTTCTATGCTATCAATAGAGCTCAGGTCCAGTTATCAGGTTAACTGTATCATGTATTGTATTTGTGATTGTTATATTCAGATCATAAAGCTAACTTGGGTATGGGGGAGACTTGACGGTTGATTAGATCTTATCGGGTGATGTACTGGATCCATATTGATAGTCCCACTACAGGGGACGGTAGTGCTACCTACCATTGCTTCATGAGCTCCCGTTACTTGATTATTGTTCCCCTCTTAGCGGAAGGCCCTGGTCTCAGCAGCCAGGGGTGTGTTTAAGGCCGTGATCCCGGGTATACACGGGATACACTTACCCGATAAGAACTCCTCGACCATGGGTTTCCAATTAACATAATAAAACAATATACACAATAGTGACGTCGGGAACATTTGTTATTTGGTCACTCTGTCGCTTGGATAATGGTACCCGTAGGCCATGTCCGGATGGGTTCGACTGGAGCTCGGGCTCCAGTATGAATTGCTAGTGGTATGGGACATTGGAAGAGATTGATTAAAATACCAGGTGGTACTAATTGCTACTATTGTATAAAGAACATGACTTGCCTGATACATGTATACTTATTGTTTAGTTGTACTTGTTCCTGTTCCTGATCATTTCTCCGCTATCATGTTACATGTATTGTTTGTTACTTTACCTAGTACATGTTATACTTTCTGTGGTGGCATACTCCTTATGTACATGCATACTCAGCATTGCATATCTTCTGTTTTCTGTATACTTTGCAGACATCATTCCTGTCTATGCACAACACCGTATTGTGATTATATTGCATATGCCCAGCTACATGTTCATATCTATCACGTCACTACTAGACAATACTATTTATTATATAAACTGGATACGACTATAGACATGACCCGAATATGACTGGTAGCGATGGTATTAAAAGATGACACGTTTATATATTTTTCTACTGCTTAGTATATGATTATTCTATGGTATTACTGTACAACATCATGTATTATATATTATTATCGTGCTTGTATTACTATTGTATCTATTACTATCACCTTCATTTTACCACTCACTAGGTCGCTTTCTGACGACCCTGGGTTTGCGTGCCCAGGTTGGAGATCTGAGTTACCATATCATCAGATAGTGCCTTGGATCACATAGGAGACTCTTCATCGAGATCATTCATAGGTATCGTTGTGTTTTATTTCTGTTATCATATTTCTCCAAGTTTTCCTATCTGTTATGATCACTCACCTCTTTCTGCAGGTATTCTTGCACTTATTTCATGCTGGAACTCATGTATATATGGAGGTTATTTATTGTACTGAGGCTTAGCGTATGTACGTGAGGGTTTTCCGTCCTGCGTATGTACGTCGCCATAACGTCTCCGTATCCTTGGGATTGGGGCGTTACATAGTGGTATCAGAGCCTAGGTTCACACCTGGTGTGGGTAACCACCTGGGTCCATACTCGGGCTCTTACCCCCAGTACAAGCAGATTCAGATTCAAGTGTATCTGTATATGAAGTTGGGGATTCCAGCGACGAGTACACGAATACACTGTCATTGACACTTCATTTCTTGACTCTTTTGTATTTCTTACTTACAGTTGTCACCCAGAATATCCGATTCTCTCCTCGCTTTCTTTGCATCTTATTGCTTCCACTCTGTTAGTGTTAGTTCACTCCAGACTTCTCCATCCCGAGTTCCTTATAAACAGCAGAGTGCGCAGTGGAAGTGTCGTGGACCCGTAACATTTCGGCTTTGGGGTTGAAAATATTGGTCTAACACCTGAACTGAAATTTCGAGGACGAAATTTTTTGTAAGATGGGGAGAAATGTAACCCCCTAATCCCTACTATCCGTATCACCGTATCAGTATGCGATACGCCGTACAAATTTGATTTGACCTCCGTGGTAGTCTGATTGAGCTGATTTTAGTTTCAAAAATTATTTTCTAATATTTTAGATTTTTCAGAATTTTTTGAAATTTTTCTGGATTATTTTGGAAAATCTCCGTAGTCGGTGTCGACCGATACCGATAATCGGCTTTACGCTTTTTATTTCACAAACGGAGTCATATTTTGAGAATCCGCTTTCACCATGTTTCTTAGAATTGTATTATCTACGTTCGGATATTTTTGGGGATTTTTCTGAATTTATCGAAAATCCGGCCAAACCGGTGTCGCCCGGTACTGGCGACATATTCTAGGATTTTTAATTTACAAACCGGATTGAATTTCTATAAACCATTTTCATATTACGTCTCAGGATAATATTCTCTATTTTCTGCAATTTTTGGGTCCCGTTCGGAGCTGGTCTTTTAAATCTTTCTTTTTCTTTTCTTTTCTTTTCTTCTCCCTCCTTCACGAAGACTCCCCCCACCGCCATAGCCCAACCGCCTTCCCCTCTCTCACTCTTTTAAATTCTTTCCCTCTCTCTCTATCTCTCAAAATTCCCTCTCTCTCTCAATTCTCTCTCCTCTACCTTTCTCTCTCCTTCTTCTCTCTCTCTCTCTCTCACTATCTCTCTCTTTCCCTCTTGGTGTGCAGACCCAAAGGGGGGGCTGACCCCCTTGACAGTGGCCAGGCCAGGCCGCGGCGCCGCCGGCGGCCGTGCCCCAGCCCGGCCGGCGCCACCACGCCCCCCACACCAATCTCCTCCTCCTTTTCTCCTTCTTCTTCTTCCTCTTTTCTTTTCTTTTCTTTTCTTTACTCTCTCTCCTTTTCCCTCTCTCTCTCCCCCTCACCCCCTCTCTGGCGGAGCTGAACTGACGCCGGCGGCCGGGACCGCCGCCGGCGCCGGCCGGCCGGCCAGCTGAGCTGGCTGGCCGGCCCGCGCAAGAGCCAGTAGCAGCAAGCTGCTGCTGCTGCTACTCTTTTTCCATTTGTGGGTTTGGGTTAGAACCCAAACCCATTAACCCACTATTGGGTTAAGTTTCTAAACCCATAAACCCAATAACCCGTTACCCATTTAACTTAAGTATTGGGTATGGGTTGTGGATCTAGACCCGACCCGTTAAGAGCCAAACCCGCATCCAAACCCATTAAAGGTAATTTTTCAGAAAACCCCCTGCTACTATTTATTATTTGTATTTAAATATTTTTATTACATATTTAACCCATTTTATTACTTTTAGTACTCGGACGATATCGGGAGCATCCGGACTCCGATTTGGACGATTCTGGATCCGTTGCGATCGTGAGAAAGAGAGCTACCTGCCTATGGCTAATTTGTGAGTGTTTTTATTTTATAAATTATATTTTATCATGTGTAGTGACATTGATTGATATATCTTGATTATGGATAAAATACGGTAACTATTAATTATTCATTGGTCATGATTGGACAGTCATTGTAATAGGAATACCCTAGACGATTGTTAGGTATTTCCTAATTTAATATGAGATAATAATAATAATAGTAACAAGACATACGGACATAGACAACTCGGACACAATCATCATGCCTGTACAGCCACTGACACTCAGGCCACTAGTTCACCATATTCGTGGACACTATTATTTCATGTAGTATATCACAGTTAGATAATTATCGACACATGTATACTAATCCACGGTACTCGATATCATATCACTAGATAGGAATGTTGGATACCGTTATTTCATGTACTGGTATCATCATGATAGGACACTGTAAGTTCACTGGACATGCTAGTACATTATACACTGGCCATTGTTATGACATGTTAGTGATACACCGATGTGTTACACGGACTATTGCCACATATATGTTTCATTGGTACACAGATATACCACTACACGAACTACTGCATGTCATACTAGTGATATCTTCGTTACATGGATTCTTAGCATATCACTGTTACAAATGCATGTATGGTTTCTCTATTCTTGTCATATGGATTCCCAGTCATATTACATGTATTATTGTTCCATGTTACCGTATTCATGTTATATGATTGTTTCCTGTTACTGATATGGATATTCCCGTTACTGGACATGAGAGCTGTTGATATGCGATCTGTGGAATCCCACATCTATTATTCCCGTTTCCCGTTATATTGTTCCTGTTTCCCGTTATATTGTTCTATGCTATCAACAGAGTTCAGGTCCAGTTATCAGGTTAACTGTATCATATATTATATTTGTGCTTGTTATATTCAGATCATAAAGCTAACTTGGGTATGGGGGAGACTTGACGGTTGATTAGATCTTATCGGGTGATGCACTGGATCCATATTGTTAGTCCCACTGCAGGGGACGGAAGTGCTACCTACCAATTGCTCCATGAGCTCCCGTTACTTGATTATTGTTCCCCTCTTAGCGGAGGGCCCTGGTCTCAGCAGCCAGGGGTGTGTTTAAGGCCGTGATCCCAGGTATGCACGGGATACACTTACCCGATAAGAACTCCTCGACCATGGGTTTCACTTTAACATGATAAAACAGTATACACAATAGTGACGTCGGGAACACTTGTTATTTGGTCACTCTGTCGCTTGGATAATGGTACCTGTAGGCCATGTCCGGATGGGTTCGACTGGAGTGCGGGCTCCAGTATGAACTGCCAGTTGTATGGGACACTGGAAGAGATTGATTAAAATACCAGGTGGTACTGATTGCTACTATTGTATAAAGAACATGACTTGCCTGATACATGTATACTTATTGTTTAGTTGTACTTGTTCCTGTTCCTGATCATTTCTCCGCTATCATGTTACATGTATTGGTTGTTACTTTACCTGGTACATATTACACTTTCTGTGGTGGCATACTCCTTATGTACATGCATACTCAGCATTGCATATCTTCTGTTTTCTGTATACCTTACAGACATCATTCCTGTCTATGCACAACACCGTATTGTGATTATATTGCATATGCCCAGCTATATGTTCATGTCTATCACGTCACTACTAGACAATACAATTTATTATATAAACTGGATACGACTATAGACATGACCCGAAGATGACTGGTAGCGATGGTATTAAAAGATGACACGTTTATATATTTTTCTACTGCTTAGTATATGATTATTCTATGGTATCACTGTACAACATCATGTATTATATATTATTATCGTGCTTGTATTACTATTGTATCTATTACTGTCTCCTTCATTTTACCACTCACTAGGTCGCTTTCTGACGACCCTGGGTTTGCGTGCCCAGATTGGAGATCTGAGTTATCATATCATCAGATAGTGCCTTGGATCACATAGGAGACTCTTCATCGAGATCATTCATAGGTATCGTTGTGTTTTATTTCTGTTATCCTATTTCTCCAGTTTTCCTATCTGTTATGATCACTCACCTCTTTCTGCAGGTATTCTTGTACTTATTTTATGCTGAAACTCATGTATATATGGAGGTTATTTATTGTACTGAGGCTTAGCGTACGTACGTGAGGGTTTTCTGCCCTGCGTATGTACGTCGCCATAACGTCTCCGTATCCTTGGGATTGGGGCGTTACAGAACTTAACGGACTCAAATAGAGTCTGATTTAAGGGGGAAGCTGTTAGAAGTTGACTCTTGCCAAATTGGTGTCTAAGGTTGGGGATTGAGGGGCGAGACCTCGAAGGCTGGTGGTTTGGCATAATTAGGCCCGTTACTTAGGCATGGATACCTCCCACCAATCTTGCCCCTGCCTGGCTGATTAACTTGTGGTCAGGTTCTGCAATATACATCCTATGGATAATTAATAGTTAGGAGTCGTGTAGGTCTAAGCTCTACCCTAACATAGGCTAGATTTTTCTTTATTTTATTATTTGTTTATTTGTTTATTTTTTGTTTGTTCTTGTGAAAATGGATTATAATTGCAATTATTCTGATTAGAACTTAAATCCATATTTCCCCCTAACCTTTTTCAATTCAGATTTTACCAATACTACATTACATAACTTTAACCAATCAAGTATGCCAGATTGGTCTTATCTGAAGTAATATATGCCCCAATCCTAGTATTACGATCAAGAATAGGACAATCATCACCACTCTTCACCGAGTCAGTAGGGATACAACTCCCCCAAGTCTTACTATCAACAACCTTACCAACAAACAGCTTCATATAATCTATACTAAGACCAACCTATAGAAGAGAAATCTTCTTTAGAAAAGACTTTTGAAGACTTCCTTGAGTCCACACGATAAGTACAAATCATAGCGGACTCAATTATCCCAAACAATTCCTAAATTCAAGATCCTTAATCTAATTTTGAAGTCTAATCACAACAAGAAGAACCTGTTGACTTAGAAAAGAATATAAAATTCATGAATCCGTCACAAAATGATTGTATTCAATCTTAAACAAATTGTCTCAAATCTCTTAATAGGTTAGAAGCAAAAGTGAGTCATTTGGTCAACACAATTAATGATAGGAATGAGGAAACTCTACGTCACATTTTTTACCACTCCTGATTTTCTTAGCCATATTGACAAAGAATCATGGTATCTTGAAGATTTTAACCAATATTCAATTTCACCACAAAACTTTGAAGTTGACCAATATCAACCCATTGATAAATTGGCCAGTTTTCATTTAATGAGATTGAACTTAAAGATGAATGTGACACCGATTTCCAAAATTGTGATTCAGTTCCACTTTTTGAATCTATGTTGAATTCGATATCCTTAACTGATTCGGAGCTAATTTCAAAGCCAACACTGATTCCTATCCCTTTAGAGCTTGAACATGAACCACTTATTTTGGATAGTCACATTTTTATTGTTGGGAAATGAATGTTAGCTTCAATTCTATGATTTGGACCAAACTCATGAACCAACTCTGACTCTCGAACCTAAACTTGATTTGAGTTTTATTCCCAAGTTAGTTTCGATTTCTATTCCTTTAATTGTTGAGCCCAAATCATTCATTCCACAAAATCGCATTTCATTGTTGGACCAAGGTTTACATAAATATGATTCCGTGATGATATCCCAAGACTGGTCATATAACCGGGAAAATTTTTCATACTAAGATCTTGCATGATCCTATTCATATTGGGGATTATAAAAATATTAATAGGAAAGAGGTTATGAAAGGTGGGTTTCATGAAAATCTACAGTATCTACATTGGGCAGAAACGCTTGGCCCAACGAGACTACCATTGGAACCACCACCTTGAGGTGAAAATTTTCCTTCCTTTTCTCCTTTTTCATGTATTATTGCATTTCATTCGTACATTGAGGATAATGCATGAGTTAGGTGTGGGAGAGGGTTTACTAACATGCTAACTTCACTAATTTTAAAAAAAATTCTACTTTAAAACTTTTTGAAAAGAAAAATAATACTTTGACTTATTTTTGTAAAAAATTAAGTTAATTTTAAGGAATAAGAGGATCATAATTAGGATTTCTTGTACTTAGTCAAAATAAAATTATTTGTTGATTTTGAGGTTAGGAAGAAAAATTAAAAAAGTAATTTAGTCTTGATTTTTACCATAATGAGATATGCACACTTTATAACTTACACACTTAGGGTTCTCAAACAAAGATTTTTATGCCTTATAAAAAAATTATTATATAAAAATTCTCTGAATAAGGTGGGTATTTGTGCCTCATAAAGCATAAGCATTCACGCCTAAAAGTAGTTCACATAAATAAAATATTTAGTTTTGTTGCCTTATTTGCTCGAGTCTTAAGTCCTTGGGTTGTTTTCTCACCTGGTGCCCTAAAACTGTCTGATTTGGGAGTCACCGACTAAGACTCGTTACATGGCGAATTAGAAAGCCTAATAGAGCTAAGAAATATTGCAGCCATAAATGTTAAAAAATAATATATATATATATAATAATAATAAGGTATAAGAGTTAAAGTTGAAGAACCCCAGGTCAAATTTTTATGGTCACAAGGTGCATATGACTTAGGGTAAAATAATAGACTAGATGAGAAATATAATTTTAATCCTTATTTGATTGAAAATAAGTTTTCGTATATTGATTGAAAATAAGTTTTCGATTAGAGACTAAGTTTAGGAATGACTAAGTTTTGATAATCATATGATTTATAGATTATTTGATTTTTTACATAATACTTCAATATTTTTTTCCTTCAAAATGTATTTTCAAAAATACTAACACTTTACTTTTTTCTTTATGGATTTTGTGGGTGGTGTAATCCACTGAAAACCCTCACGAGATAAAACTCGTCCTCTAGGGGTAACCTAGAGATTTAACTGCTTATTGCACGTGCTAAGTACAACCGTGATCCTTACAAAAGTGAGTTAAGCTAGGTTAGTTCAGTTTTATTCTTTTCTCTTTGGTTTGCTCGAGGACGAGCAAAAGACAAGTGTGGGGGTGTGATCATACACGTACATTACATATTTTTTTATCATATGTATCACATTTCTGTATTTATTTTAAATAAAACTCTGCTATTAATGTATTTTCATGTCCAATGGCGTGTAGGGTAATTAAGAAAGAAAGAGAGAAATTGACAGATTCATCCAATTTAATCAAAAGTTCAAATCAAAGGGGATCGATTCAAATTCAAAGGTTATAGAAGCTATTTTATTTGAAAACTGAATACATCAGATAAGATAATATCATCTCATTTCAAAGGAAAAATGGGTTGTTTGAAAACCCTATCTGTTTCGCTGAAGATAAATGAATATCTTATCAATTTTAGAAAATAAATTGAATATTCAAGAGGATAAATGGATAGGGAGAAGATCAACAGATTAGACGTACAATTTAGATTTGGATTCAGGCTGAATATAGTTTAGCATTTTAATCATAACTTTTGCTTCCAAACCCAAATCTGATGATTCAAGATGCTCGAAAAAGAAGACTTATAGGGCTACAATTTGTCTGTTGATCACTCTTTTCAATTCTATATTTTGTTAAGTGATATTCAGCAATCAACATGTTAACATGCTGCAGATAATAATTGAATTTCTGGATAAATCAAATCAAGTTTGGAGATAAGGGAAGAATTCAAATTCAGCAATAGCCAGATCTTCCTATCTTCATACACTTTCTATCCCTCTGATTTTCTCTTATAAATATCCACATACCTCAAAAGAAGAAAGGACACCATCTCAGAGAGAGAGAGATTTAGTTTAAGTTTTTCTTTTCTTCTTCAATGTAATTTTTATTTTTTTATTTTCTTTTAGGTTAGAGAGAGTTACTTGAGAAAAGAGAGGAAGAATTATTGTAGAGCGATACTATTATAATTCTTTTTCAAGAGAAGTATAACTTTTGCTTCCAAAACCCAAATCTGATGATTCAAGATGCTCCAAAAAGAAGACTTATAGGGCTACAATTTGTCTGTTGATCACTCTTTTCAATTCTATATTTTGTTAAGTGATATTCAGCAATCAACATGTTAACATGCTGCAGATAATAATTGAATTTCTGGATAAATCAAATCAAGTTTGGAGATAAGGGGAGAATTCAAATTCAGCAATAGCCAGATCTTCCTATCTTCATACACTTTCTATCCCTCTGATTTTCTCTTATAAATACCCACATACCTCAAAAGAAGAAAGGACACCATCTCAAAGAGAGAGAGAGAGAGAGATTTAGTTTAAGTTTTTCTTTTCTTATTCAATGTAATTTTTATTTTTTTATTTTCTTTTAGGTTAGATAGAGTTACTTGAGAAAAGAGAGGAAGAATTATTGTAGAGCGATACTATTATAATTATTTTTCAAGAGAAGTATACTAAAGGTGACATCAATGGAGTTTTCTCACTTTTCTTCATCGTACTTAATCTGGCCAAGCACCGTATTCAAGTTACCCTTTCTATTTGCTTTACTTTACTTCATGCTGAGATAAGTCTTTGTTATGATTCAACGATAGATGTAAGTACTCTTTTTATTTTCTTTTTTAGTTCATTAGTTTAGAGTTATTATTCTCTTTTTTTAGTCTTTTCTTTTCTTTTTAATAAATAAAACAACAACACCACAATCTCTTCTTCTACCATCTCCTTCTTAACTTAACATAATAATTTTATTTTTTTTATAAAAGTGAGAAGATAAATATTAACAAGTTTTGATAAATTAAAAAAGAGAAACTTATACAACGCTACATCGCTGTCCCTCTCTATGGATCACGACCCGTTAGCCCTAGGCTATACAGTAGAATTGAGGACCTAGCATTGTTCTAAATTTCTGTATTTTTTTGCGCAGGTTTGACTCGATCATTATCCTTACTTGAGAAATCAATAAAGATAATCTCAAATCTGAAAGTCCAGAGATAAATTTATCAGTATACAAAGGGATAACATGGTAAGGGTATTAGTTATTGGGCTAATAATTTGAGCTAATCTCTTTACCACCATTTGACACTTCTTTTATCTTAAAAATACTGCAATTTCTGAGGTCAAAAGGGTACCATTCTGCAGAGAGATTCTAGGCTAGTTTATTTTGTTTTTCTTTCTTTTTATAATATAATTTTCAGTTTATTTATAGCTTAGGTTAGATAGAGTTACATGAAGGAGATAAAGAAAGAGTTATATGTAGAGTGACACTGGATGTAATCCTTCTTCAAGAGAGAGTTGTATTGAAGTGACAGCCAATATAATTTCCAACCTTTTCTATGTAGTGCTCAATCTATCCAAACAATGCTTTCATGTTCTTCTTTTCTACTGCTTCTCTTTATTTCAAGGTAAAATTCACACAGATTCAAAGTATGTTAATCTACACAAAGGTAAACACTCTTTCTTTAATTCTTTTTATTTTTTTATTTCTTTTTCATTAACTTCATCTTCTCTTTTATTTTATCAACAAAATCATCTTCTTCTTTCCCTTGGATTTTCCTTTAACTTAACTTCGCTTTAACTATTTTTATTTTCTTTCAAAACTAAGAAAACAAAGATTAAATTATTTTTGTAAATTAAAAGAAGAAACTTACACAAACGCTCCTATCGCAATCTCTCCTTGTGGAATATGACCCGCATAGCCACTTGCTATAACAGTAGCATTGAGAACTGATTGCTAAAAGAAAGAATAATCAAAGAGTTTAAGAATTTACCGTGTAGCTTGTGGCTAACGGGTCGTGTCCACGAGGAGGAATGCGATGGAAGCTTTTCGGTGAATCGTTTAAAAACAAAGAATTATGTTTGTTTTTTATGAAAAAGAGTGGAAAGAAAGAGATGATTAAATGAGAAATTGCAGCTTTAGAAAAGGTTTTGGAGAAGGTGATTTAAAAATTTCGAAGATTGTTTTGTTGATTATAATAATGAAGCAAATCTGGGCTCACTATCTCACTACTCAATTGTTTATTCTTCTATTAAAATATTAAGTGCCTCAAAGTGATCATAGGCAAAACTTAAGGTTAATTTAGGCTTAGCGTATATATGTGGGGTAATTTCCTCGCGTATATACGTCGCCGACTCTCGTCGCGACCCCGTTCCCGCGTATTTTGGGAAGCGGGGCGTGACAGGGTTTTCTTGGTATCAGAACCTGGTTCTTACCGGTTACCTAGACAAGTTATATTTACACTACAATATACATATACTATCCATACGATGATATTGACTCCATTTTGATTTGATCGTTCTCTCTATTGGAATCCATCTCTTTGATCTTTCGATCTCTTTGGTTGCATCTCTTCTTTAGAGAAATCTTGATTCCTATTCTCCTTGTCTATCCTATTTTCTGATCTTTGTCTCTTAAGGGTGGTTATTTTATATTGAAGCTGGTAGCAGAGATCAGAGCGCGCAGTGGAATCGTGGTGTCCCAGCGAAGCGACTGGAAGCTTGTTTATTTTCTCCCTTGATTATGTTTTTTTATCATTCCCCGCTTTATTGAAATTTTGAGGACGAAATTTTTATTAAGGTGGGTAGAATGTAATATCCCTAATCTAAACTACTGTATTTTTATTTTCTTCAAGTATTTATTTTGATTTACTGAGTATTTTTATTTAATCAAGTTAATTTATTATTTTTCCTGAGATTATTATTATTAATTATGGAGATTATTTTTGGGGCAGTAAATGGTAATTTGACATTTTACATTTACCATTATTATCATTGATTGATATTTAATTATTATTTCCAATATTTCATTAAGGTCACTATTCTTTATTAATATTTTTATTCCATTATGATTATTATTTATTGTTAATATATTATTATTCTATTGTTAGCATTCAGTGATTATTATTTATGATTACTATTATTTTATCTATTTAGTTTGATATTAGCATTGGTACTAATATTATTCATTCAGGTTATGTTTCCCTTGTTAGCCTCTCACCCCACTTCCCATTTACCCAGTGGTGATCCCATACCCAATTGCCCGTTTGGATTTGTAACACATTAGACCCGTTCCTAATCCTACCCATTAGCATATCCACTCATCTATTGGATCTCAACCCATTTGGATCCAACCCAACACTCATTACCTAGCCGGATCCTAACCCGTTGCCTAGACCGCTACCCGCAAACCCATTAACCCGAAACCCAATCTCTCTCACTCTATATATAATCCTCTCCTAACCTAATCCTAATTTAATTAATTCCCAACATATTCATTATCTCCCCTTCCTCTTCAATTTCCCAGACGCCGCCATCCTTACCCGAGCGCCGCTGCCACACCCTCGGATCCTCTTCGCAGCCGGATCTGCTTCCCCTTCTCGCACATCTTCTCCGGTGCGCGCAAGCCCCCACACCGAGCTTCTTCCTCCCCGATCTCTCCTCCAGGCAGTTCTCCTTGCCCATGACCCCGCAGCGACAACCCGGATCCCCTCCCTTGCCACGCCACCACATCCTTTCCTTCTCCGTGCAACTAACCCTGGAGCATCTCCACCACCCATGGCCGCCCCCTTCAACCAACAGCCTGTGCTGCCGCAACCCAGGCCAAACCCGGGTTTCCTTCTCCTCCACTCCTCTGTGCAACGTCCACAGGCCATGCCGAGCATCCTCGGAGGTCCCGTGGTGCGCAAACCCCTCCACCTTTCCAAATGCATCTGCACATCTGAATCACAACCGAGCTTCCCATTGGCCAAGCCAACGTGAGCTCCTCTCTCTCCCCCTTAATATTTTTGCATGTAAATGGCATTTATTAATACTAGTATATTATATTAATTAATGTAATGTGATTGTATTCATATGTGTTTCTTTGTGTGCCAGAAATATCCAACTCTGAGCTATTTTCGGACTCTCCGCGGGATGCCGTTGATCACCGTCGGCGAGCGCGAGCGTACCCCACGTCCTTCACGGCGAGATGCTCTATCCAACGACACTCTCCGCGACCCCGGACGCCTCCGTCTGAGCCTCCATCGGTGCGCCGCAAGATGCCCCGAGGTTAGCTTTATATTCATGTATAATGGCAATATCGTAATAATTGGGAAGTTAATAAATGTGTGTTTGTGTGTGTGTGTGCGTGAGTGACTTTGGTATTTGGATGCATGCATGTGTATGCATGATGTATATGAATGCATGAATGTTAATTAATGTGTATAGGTATATGGGTAATTATGCATTAGTATATATGTAAGTAGATAATATGTAGGCATGTTTATATATATGTATTATTGTGTATGCTTGTATACGTATGTGTACGTGTACGCGTATATATTCGTATGCACGTGTGGGTGTTTAGCGTGCATTTATATTTTTTGTATGTATTGGTTGCGTGCTACAACATTTCGGATTTGTTTGGTGAGATCCGGACAAGTTACAGGAGACCCGGACCCGATTCAGGTTCGTGTCGTTGTGGACCCGATACAATGGGGATTCGAAGACCGATGCATGAGATGGTTCGTAGATCAGTACCGATTCGTGCAGTGAAGACTAGACGGAGATTCGGTTCCGAAACTGCGTCATTTCATGTGAGTGTTCGTTTTTGTGTATTTACCGTTGTCGGTATGCCTTACATGTTGATCTTATCATTTCATGTGACTTTCCGTTATATTTTATCAGTTTGATTACTTGTACCGCTTCATTAAACATCTACAATTGTCCACTTTATTCATGTAGTTGATATTTGCTTGTATTAGCGTTATTTCATGTGTTGGTAGTTTGTCCCTGTTGGCTTGGGCTTAGTTTGATATACCTTTAGACTGTGACTTGACTCGACCTATTGATTGGATAGATTAAGTATATAGTTGAGCATCAGATATATGTGGATCTTGTATTTGGACATTGAGATATTAGAGTTATATCATTTCATGAATAGATGATTACCGTTTCAGATTGGGACTAATTGTAAAGGAACTTGGACTAATACTAGATTGAGCTTATGTTGGATTGGTTCAATATTGAGGTTTACTATCTATAATTTATCTGAACAATTATCAGACTTAATATTCCTTACTTGGTGATAATTCAGTTAAGAATTTATTCAGATATTTGAGGACAGATGATATATTCATATAGAGTACTTTCCAGACTTGTTATTCTTTCATTGGTAATAACTTAAGTGATGATTCATTTGGGTATTGATGATGGACTTGTTATGATGTTAAAGATCGGATTACTTGATGCTTGGATCAGTATATGAACTTAGTTGGAGTTTAACTCGAACTGAGATTTATGTTATTGACATTGGATATGGACCAGTATTTAGATGTGACTATTTAGTTGGGTTGTGATTTGGATGTATTTTGAGTTAGAGTTGATATGGAATTTACATTCTTTATAACGAAGTCTGATCTACATTAAGATGAGATTGACATAGTCGGTTTATAGTTGTGAGCATTTGAGATTTGTTTAGATGATATTTTGTTGATGTTGAGTATCAGGAGTAGGTATTCTAGACCACGTGTTGTTTGAGGATGATTCCTTTACTTTATTATGATTTCGGTATCCATTGACTTGTTGATCTCGATGATATACCATATGCTTCATGTTTAGTTTTTGATTACTTCAGTTAATAGAGATGAGTTATTATGATGGTGATCTATTCGATGTCGGTAATGTTGTCCTTCAGAGTTATTAGATAGCAGTCATTACTTTATCAGTTGGTGAGATCATTTATTGACGACTTAGAGGATGGATATATCGATGACTTTGAGGATATGTGTTGATTCCATACTTTGCTGGATTATTCCATTCTTAACAGTAGGCTATTACTCACCTTATATATATTGATTTACCTGTGGAACCTGACTGATTATACTTAATATCTACCTGACAACTATCATGTTCATGTTACTGAAATTTGCTGGGAAAATATTATTACACGGTAACAACACCCACATGTTCACTTGTTATACTCCTGTTATACCGGTACCCTGACTTTCACATGTTGATATTGTTACCGTGACTACCACTGAGTCATCCCAGTGATTTAAGTAACATGTATATTAAATAATCTTGATAAACTAAAACATGATAACAAACAACTTACACTGGGATTGGGGAGATTGATGGAGGAGATGAAAAACACCTAGAGGGGGGTGAATAGGTGTTATTGCTAATCTAACAAACTTTTTAAAACTAAGTATGATGAATGATGCAACGATCTCTCAAAACAAGACTAAGAGCCGAATACCCCGTGAGATGTTCTGAACTCCTTCCTCCCAATTCCCCTTGAATGGGTTAGAGGTGCGCAATGCAACCTTGTTGTATGAGAATTGATCGAACAAGGCAAAGTATGATGGATGAATAGTGAGATGCACACAATATATCACAAGTATCACAAGCTTGAAATAATAGCACAAAGAAAGAAACAAGATCACAAGCAAGTAATAGAAAGCAATATAGTGCAATAGAAATTTAAAACAATAATGGACACAAGGCAATCGCAAACACAAGATGTTTGTTTCGAGGTTCGAGCCACCGCTCTACTCCCCGCCTTCACCTCCGTGAAGGGTTTCCACTATCCACCGAGGACGATTACAACGGTCTACCGAAGACCCGAGCACCGAGCTCCACCAAGTACAATACCTCTACCGAAGAGGTGCCTCCGCAAGACCAAGAAGAGGAACAAGAACAAGAGTGATCACAACAAGATCACCAAACTCTTTTATAACACTCTCACTCTTTTTACAACTTCACTATAGAATGAGTAAGGGATTTTTGGCTCTATGAAGTGTAGTGAGAAAAACTCAGTTGTAGGGATGATTTTTGAAAGGGAACACAACTGAAAACTAGCTCAAGAAAGAATTGGAAATGGAGAGCTTAAACACTTTTCTTTCTCTTTTGAAAACTTTGAAAACTTGAGGATTTTTTCTGGTTTTTTTCAAGAGAGTCTTCTCCTCTATTTGTAGGGAGAAAAATAGGTTTAAAACAATTTATTTAGAGCTTATTTGCTCTAAAAAAGAACTGAAAAGCCCTGTAAAAGTCTGCCAAAAAACAGATCAAAAAACAGATTTCAGAATTGCACAAAAGAGGAAAGAGCCGTTGGGCAGCAGCAGGCTTGACGGTCGACCGGGCCGGTCGACCGCCAGCTCAGCTGGTCAAAGAGCCGTTGGCTCGGGTCTTCTGGCGGTCGACCGGCCGGTCGACCCAGAAAACCCGAGAACAATCCTGCTCTCAGTCTTCCTCTAGCGGTCGACCGGACGGTCGACCCAGAAAACCCGAGAGCACTCCTGCTCTCAGACGGTCGACCGCCCGGTCGACCGTAGGACGTGCACAGACATGCACGCCCAGGCACAGTGGCCGGTCGACCGGGCCGGTCGGCCGGTCAGCCTGAAACAGGAAAACAGTGTATTTTTTTGACTTGAAAAATTTTGCAAAATAATTTTTGACTTTAAGGAAACTTAAGTAATATGCTAGTAGGGGTATATAACAAGATCTAAACATGGTATTTATTTTTTTAAATATAGAGTCATGTAAATATATATTTTAAGGCATGAAACCTAATTTAAAACATGAAAACTTAAATACAAAACACACATTTTAACAAAACCAAATGTGTGTGTGTGTGTATCCTAGAGCCAATATCCAACACTCAAACTTTAACATTCTAATTCTTACATTGGTTCTAAAGACTTCAAGTTCTTCAAGAAGGGCTTTTCACCATATGATCTTCAACACTTGAGTCTTGAGCCCACTTTGAGTTGTCTTGAGTCTAAAACACTTTCTTTTAGGGTGTAAACCTTTTAGTAGAGTTAGAACCCTGAAACACACTTAAACAATAAGCAATATTAGTACAAATAACTAATATGTTTTGTAATCATCAAACACACTAAACATGGGTGATTGTAACCTTGGGCCAACAATCTCCCCCTTTTTGATGATGACAAAACATATAGGTTATTTAAACAAAAATGGGAGAAGAGCTTGGAAAGCTCCCCCTCAAATAATGCTATGTATCAAAAATGTCAATGAAGAGCTAAATACATAAGGCATTGAAAGACACATAATTTTGTCAAAAACTCAAATGCAAAACACAGTTTTATCAAAAACTCAAATGCATCAAACAACAAACAAAATAAACAAACAACAAACAAAACTCATACTTTTTCTCCCCTTTTGTCATACATCAAAAAGGGTTAAACAAACAAAATGAAAGAAATTTTCGTTAAGAATCCATAATGCAAACATTCAACTCACCACAAATAAATGAAAATCTAGCATAATCTAGAGGTTTAGTAAAAATATCGGCAAGTTGAAAATCGGTAGAAACATAATCAATATCAATATCACCTTTCTCATAATGATCTCTAAGAAAGTGATACCTAATGTCAATGTGTTTGTTTTATTATGTTGATTTGCATTCTTTGTCATGTGAATAGTACTAGTATTATCACAAAATATTTTAACATGATCAAAGTGTAAATCATAGTCAAGGAGAGTATGTTTCATCCAAAGAACTTGTGCACAACAAGCTCCGGCCGCATCATACTCCGCCTCGGCGGTTGAAAGGGCTACCGAATTTTGCTTTTTGGAAGACCAAGATACAAGACAATTACCTAGGAATTGACATGTTCCACTTGTGCTCTTCCTATCTACCCTACAACCCGCATAGTCGGCATCCGAAAAACTCTTCATATCAAATAGTCCGGTTTTCGGATACCACAAACCCATTTCAATAGTGCCCTTAAGGTATTTAATTATGCGTTTTACCGCTACTAAATGAGACTCCTTAGGACATGATTGAAAACGAGCACAAAGACAAACGAAAAACATGATATCCGGCCTACTAGCCGTCAAATACAATAAACTACCTATCATGCTACGATAAACTTTAATGTCTACACTTTTACCTTATCATCCTTATCAAGCTTGGTAGTTGTTGCCATGGGAGTTTTGCTCACTTTAGATCCTTCAAGCCCGAACCTTTTGATGAGTTCCTTTGTGTACTTGGCTTGATTGATGAAGATCCCATCCGTCCTTTGCTTGATTTGGAGTCCAAGGAAATAGTTGAGCTCCCCCATTATAGACATTTCAAATTCATCCTTCATGCATGATTCAAAAGCTTGGCAAAGAGATTCAATAGTAGAACCAAAAATAATGTCATCAACATAAATTTGCACAATAAGAATATCTTTTTCTACATATTTTGTAAACAAAGTTGTGTCAATTTTACCTTTCTTAAAACCATTTGAAATCAAAAATGAAGAAAGTCTTTCATACCAAGCCCTAGGGGCTTGTTTTAAACCATAAAGAGCTTTATCTAATTTAAATACAAAATCCGGATGTGTAGGATCAACAAACCCGGGGGGTTGTTCAACATACACCTCCTCTTCAATAAAACCATTTAGAAAAGCACTTTTAACATCCATTTGAAACAATTTAAAATCTTTATATGAGGCAAATGCTAGTGTCATCCGTATGGCTTCAAGCCGTGCTACGGGTGCAAAGGTTTCTTCAAAATCGATTCCTTCGATTTGAGTGTAACCTTGGGCAACTAACCTAGCTTTATTCCTAACAACGTTACCCGATTCATCCAACTTGTTCTTAAAGATCCACTTAGTACCAATTGTTGGTCTATCGTGGGGCCTAGGAACAAGGTGCCAAACTTGGTTGCGCTCAAATTGATTGAGCTCCTCTTGCATGGCTAGCAACCAATATGAATCGGCCTCGGCTTCGAGGACGTTCTTGGGTTCAACATGAGAAATAAATGCATAATGTCCACAATAATCATGAAGTTTAGAGCGAGTGGTTACCCCTTTGATACTTCACCTATGACGAGGTCCTTGGGATGATGAGGATTGTATCTCCAACCCTTTGGAAGTTGTTGAGTAGGCTCCACTTCATTTGTTTGATTTTCATTTCCTTGAGCCTCTCTACTTTAGCTTCACTTCCTTCATCATCCTTTGGCTTGTCTCCCATAGTAGTAGTATCCTCCAAGGTCACTTTCTCCAAGCCTTCATCCAAAGCATCTATTTCTACAACAATCTTAACAAACAAGTTAGATTATTCAAACTTAACATGTATAGATTCCTCAATAGTCAAAGATGATTTATTGAAGATTCTATAAGCCTTACTTGTATTAGAATACCCAACAAAAATTGCCTCATAAGCTTTAGCATCAAATTTTCCTAATTATCTTTTGTATTTAAAACAAAACATTTGCATCCAAAAACTTGAAATATGAAACATTTGGTTTTCTAGAAAAGTACATTTCAAAAGAAGTCTTTGAAGTATTTTTACACAAGAAAACACGATTTGATATATAGCATGATGTATTTACGGCCTCGGCTCACAAATAATGTGGTAGACCATATTCACTTAGCATTGTCCTAACCATCTCTTGTAAAGTTCGATTTTTCCGTTCAACTACTCCATTTTATTGTGGAGTTCTAGGACAAGAAAGTTCATGCTTAATTCCATGTTCTTCACAAAAAGTGGTAAAGGGTAGGTTAATGAACTCACCTCCTCTATCACTTCTTATTCTTAAAATTGAAGACTCTTTTTCTTTTTCAACTCTTTTCTTAAAAGTTTGAAAATATGAAAATGCTTGATTTTGTGTTCAAGAAAGAAAACCCAAGTAAACCGTGAAAATCATCAACCAAAACAAATGCAAATCTATTCCCACTTAGACTTTTGGTTTGTGTAGGGCCAAATAGATCCATATGGATTAACTCCAAAGGACGTGATGTCATGATATCCTTAATTGACTTGAAAGAAGACTTAGTTTGTTTCCCAAATTGACATGCGTCACAAACTCGGTCCTTTTCAAACCTCAAACAAGGAATACCTTTCACCATTTCCTTTGTGTTTAACCTAGATATGTGGTCAAATGAAATATGGCCTAATCTTCTATGCCACAACCAAGAGTCGTCATCGAGGGCTTTTTAACAAGTAATATTACAAGACATATTAGACATATCTATCATATAAACATTACTTTCACGAAAACCGGAAAACACACAAGTATTAGAAATTCTATCAATTACTTTACAAGCTATATGATCAAAAACAACATCAAAACCTTTATCACAAAGTTGACTAACACTCAAGAGGTTATGCTTGAGTCCATCAACTAACACTACATTTTCAATTAAAGGGGATGTGCCGAGTTTTACATTACCAATACCGATGATTTTACCCTTGGCATCATCTCCGAAGGTGACGGTGCCACCTTCATGGTATCTTGATAGGGTTGCAAAGTTGTTGATGTCCCAAGTCATGTGCCTTGAGCAACCACTATCAAGATACCACAATCCTCTACGTCGTTGGGCTTTGGAAGGTACCTATATCATTTAACAAAATTGTTGACTTTGGTACCCAAATTTTCTTGGGTCCTTGAAAGTTAGTGTTGCGAACCCAAACATTATGATAAGATGCACTTAATCTATCATAGCAAAAATTTGCTAAGTGTCCTTTCCGCCCACAATGTGAACATGAGAATACTCTTCCATACATGAATGCATGATGTGTGTGTGAAGTGTGAGCATGCTTTGGGGTTTGCCACGATGTAAAGGTTGTGTGGTATGAACATGAGCATGGTGAACATTTTTCTTAGGGGCTTGTTTCTTAGGAAACATGGCCTCTATCTTCTTCTTATCAAACTCACAATTTTTTAAAGAAATTCCTAATGAGTCTATTCTTTCCTTAAGCATGGTAATCTCATTAGAATCAATTTGTGGAGACTTGCCTTTACAAGAAATCTTATACTTGTTAAAATCTTTTTGAGTGGAAACAAAAGTGGAAAGTAATTCATCCTTTTCTTTAGAAAGAGTAAAAACTTGATGATTAAGAGATTCATTTTCCTTTTTCATTTTTAAATACTTTTCTAAGAAAATCATAGTTATGTGATAATTCTACAAAAGCTTCTCCTAATTCATCCATGGAAAGTTCATCATTAGGAGAAGTGGAAGGGGTTACCTTGCTTGTGCTTTCATTGGCCATGAAGCACATGTTGGCGGTATCAATCTCCTCCTCGGATTCGCTCTCGGAATCCCATGTAGCTTTCATTGCCTTCTTCTTGTGAGGCTTCTTTGAGGTGGAGGGCTTCACTTTATCCGGACACTCCGCCACTATGTGTCCCGGCCTTTGGCAATTGAAGCAAATGATCTTTCTTTCTTCTTTGCCTCCTTGCCATCTCTTCCTTCCTTGAAATTTAGCCTTGTTGTACATCCTCCGGACGTTCTTCACAAGAAGTGAGAGCTCTTCGTCATCTTCTTCTTCATCGTCTTCGTCGGAGTGTGTGGATTGACTTTTGAAGGCTATTGTCTTCTTCTTGGAAGGAGCCATATCCTCCCTCACTTTCCTCTCCATCTCATGGGTTTTGAGGTTCCCAATGAGACCAATTAGCTCCATCTCCTCCTTGTCATTGAGTTCCTTCAAGGTTGTTGCTTTTACTTCCCATGAAGGAGGAAGAACCCGGATGATCTTTCTTACTCTTTGATCGTTGTCGATAGCATCACCTAGAGAAGAAAGTCCATTAGTGATCTTTGTAAATCTTATAACCATATCATCTATGGTTTCATTTTCTTGCATGCAAAAATTCTCATATTGGGACCGAAGAAGGTTAATCTTAGCCCTCTTCACTTGTGAGGTCCCTTCATGTGTAACTAGCAAATGTGTCCAAATTTCATATGCGGACTTGCAATGAATAACTCTAGCTATGTCATCATCATTAAGGGCTTGAAGTAGTGCATAGTGAGCCCTAGCATTGGCATCAAATTCTTTGGTCTCTATTTCGGACCAAGTGGATTCATCACCGGGGGGTGCACTAAAGGGTTTGGTCACGGCCTTTGCAACTCGACTACCTAGAGATTGCAAGAAAACGGTCATCTTAACCTTCTATGTGGGAAAGTTAAGTCCATCAAACTTAGGGGGTGTCTTAATACCATCGGCCATCTTTACTAAGTGAGAATGAATGAAATGATTAGCAATATTAGGATCTTTCTAGGGTTGTTAAGCCAAGAGCCTAGTAACCAAGCTCTGATACCAATTGAAAAACACCTAGAGGGGGGTGAATAGGTGTTATTGCTAATCTAACAAACTTTTTAAAACTAAGTATGATGAATGATGCAACGATCTCTCAAAACAAGACTAAGAGCCGAATACCCCGTGAGAGGTTCTGAACTCCTTCCTCCCAATTCCCCTTGAATGGGTTAGAGGTGCGCAATGCAACCTTGTTGTATGAGAATTGATCGAACAAGGCAAAGTATGATGGATGAATAGTGAGATGCACACAATATATCACAAGTATCACAAGCTTGAAATAATAGCACAAAGAAAGAAACAAGATGACAAGCAAGTAATAGAAAGCAATATAGTGCAATAGAAATTTAAAGCAATAATGGACACAAGGCAATCACAAACACAAGATGTTTGTTTCGAGGTTCGAGCCACCGCTCTACTCCCCGCCTTCACCTCCATGAAGGGTTTCCACTATCCACCGAGGACGATTACAACGGTCTACCGAAGACCCGAGCACCGAGCTCCACCAAGTACAATAACCTCTACCGAAGAGGTGTCTCCGCAAGAACAAGAAGAGGAACAAGAACAAGAGTGATCACAACAAGATCACCAAACTCTTTTACAACACTCTCACTCTTTTTACAACTTCACTATAGAATGAGTAAGGGATTTTTGGCTCTATGAAGTGTAGTGAGAAAAACTCAGTTGTAGGGATGATTTTTGAAAGGGAACACAACTGAAAACTAGCTCAAGAAAGAATTGAAAATGGAGAGCTTAAACACTTTTCTTTTCTTTTTGAAACTTTGAAAACTTGAGGATTTTTCTTGGTTTTTTGCAAGAGAGTCTTCTCCTCTATTTATAGGGAGAAAAATAGGTTTAAAAAAATTTATTTAGAGCTTATTTGCTCTGAAAAAGAACTGAAAAACCCTGTAAAAGTCTGCAAAACAGATCAAAAAACAGATTTCAGAATTGCACAAAAGAGGAAAGAGCCGTTGGGCAGCAGCAGGCTTGGCGGTTGACCGGGCCGGTCGACCGCCAGCTCAGCTGGTCAAAGAGCCGTTGGCTCGGGTCTTCTGGCGGTCGACCGGCCGGTCGACCCAGAAAACCCGAGAACAATCCTTCTCTCAGTCTTCCTCTAGCGGTCGACCCAGAAAACCCGAGAGCACTCCTGCTCTCAGACGGTCGACTGCCCGGTCGACCGTAGGACGTGCACAGACATGCACGCCCAGGCACAGTGGCCGGTCGGGCCGGTCAGCCTGAAACAGGAAAACAGTGTATTTTTTGACTTGAAAAATTTTGCAAAATAATTTTTAACTTTAAGGAAACTTAAGTAATATTCTAGTAGGGGTATATAAACAAGATCTAAACATGGTATTTATTTTTTTAAAATATAGAGTCATGTAAATATATATTTTTAAGGCATGAAACCTAATTTAAAACATGAAAACTTAAATACAAAACACACATTTTAACAAAACCAAATTGTGTGTTGTGTGTATCCTAGAGCCAATATCAAACACTCAAACTTTAACATTCTAATTCTTACATTGGTTCTAAAGACTTCAAGTTCTTCAAGAAGGGCTTTTCACCATATGATCTTCAACACTTGAGTCTTGAGCCCACTTTGAGTTGTCTTGAGTCTAAAATACTTTCTTTTAGGGTGTAAACCTTTTAGTAGAGTTAGAACCCTGAAACACACTTAAACAATAAGTAATATTAGTACAAATAACTAATATATTTTGTAATCATCAAAACACACTAAACATGGGTGATTGTAACCTTGGGCCAACAGGAGACAGCGTCCGTATTTTGGGTGGACCTAGGATTTAGGTTGCGCGGCCGAAAGAGGGTTCCACTGCAGGGTTCCCGTGGGGTGACTGACACCCCGTCATGTTCCTGTTATACATGTTATACATGTACCTGTTCCTGTTTACATGTTCCTGACTACCTTGCGGTAGGTCCTGGTTCAGCGCCAGGAGTCTGGGGCGTGGTCCTGGGTATGTACGGGACCCACCTAAAGCATGGACAATGTCTCCAACCGATCAGTTTCAATAATTTAGGGCATCGATTGGCATGTGTGGTAGGCGTAGTATGGGATGCGTTTATTACATGTGACAATTGGTGTTCGCTGACATAATTAATAATAAACTGTTGATGCTTTGTGACTGACCGTAATCACCTGATTGTATATCTATATATAATTATGATAAACCCATGATTGTGACCAGGACCAGACTTATGACCAGACTTGGATACCAGCCTAGTGACATGTGATAGGGTACATATTTTGCCACCAGTTGCTTGTTTACTATTGTGACAGTTGTCTTTTATCTTTATTCGTGTTGTTATTATATATATTACAGTTCAGTTATTTTTCATATTATCTTAGTCTCTTATATCTGCAGTTGTTCTTATTATTATCTATGCACACCGTTTATCTGCACGAGCTTTTCCCTTTACACACACACTCACCAGGTCGCGTTCTGACGACCTTGGATTTGCACGTCCAGATATTGGACGCTTGTTCTATTGTGCAGGTGTTCGATGAGACTGTACGACTTGCGAGGAGTTTGGGTCCCTCTCTGTTTCTGGTATCCTCATCTCTTTTATATTTCTGTCATTTCCTGATTCTACCTTTATCGCATTCAGCTGCCATTTTCTTGTCATTATTCATCTGCTATCATTGTGATTGTCATTATATGTATTATTGCAGTGATCATTTATTTTCACGGTTCAGATTTATAGCTTGTTCAGGTTAATTTAGGCTTAGCGTATATATGTGGGGTAATTTCCTCGCGTATATACGTCGCCGACTCTCGTCGCGACCCCGTTCCCGCGTATTTTGGGAAGCGGGGCGTGACAAAGAATGAAATAAAAACAATTCAAGAGATGTTCATGAAAGAAGTGAGAGTTTAACAATCCAAACCCATCCTCATGTGCCTTCAAGAACACTTTCAAAAAGAAAGGCTTTAAGTAAGGCATACAAATGATTCATTGGGTCTTTTTCTTTTAAAAACAGAAGAGAAGAAGAATAAGAGAGAGTTACAATAGCGAGCCCAGAAAACTGTTTAGTTGCCCATGGAAAACGAAGAAGAAAGTATAGAAATAATGCAAACCATACCGTACTGCAAGTGGAAGAAAACGCGGCTCGACTCTTGTATTGATGTCACTTCAATCTTCAAGTACAAGCACTCAATTCCTCTCTCTCACAAGTTTTGATACTGGACTACAAAGTAAAAAATAAGATTACAACTTTTGTGTTAGCTAACAAAGAGCCTAAATCCTAAGAACATAAACACAAATTCTAATCCTAGTCTTCGCTGCATTTTTCTTTGCTGAAACCAGTATTTATAGGCAAAAACCTAAAGGAGAGGATCCCGGGAAGATTGAGGGAGCAAACGCTCCCCAACAAACTCCACTTGGCCACAGAAACGCGGCTAGGGCCGCGTTTCCGCGGCCCTGGTGTGGCCAGGTGGCCACACCCAGTTGGCTGGCTCCCCCGGTTTGATGTAGTTCCCGTATCTTCTTCTGGTTTTGTTGTATCTGCTCTAAAAGTTGATGAAATAGCCTTTGATTATGTGTCTTCAACCGCTCGATTCAGGGAGAATTTTTCTCAACCTCTTGATATGCCAAGATTTTGCCCTGATTTCTTCATTTCGAATTTATTCTGAATTAAATCAGAATTTGGTGGGCTTTTGGGCTTTTTTCTCTTTTCTTTCTTTTAGCACATGGGCCTACATTTAACAAAGAAAAAGAAGACTTATTAATAGGATTTATTAGCTAAAAAGTATGGTAAGGTGACAATGTAACTGCAATATATGTGACTAATTAAGAACCTAGCATTATTCTAAACTTTTATATTTTTTGTACAAGTTTAGCTCAATCAGTAAGTCAAGCCGAAACCATCCGCCTAGAAGAGATGGCGGGTGAGAGCATCCAGATCCAACACTCCGAGGCAGAGAAGAGGACAACTTTAGAGGAGCTTAAATCCTACTTGGAGACAATGGCTACATTCAACCGGGAGGAGTTGAAGCCACAGGCCTTGCTGAAGAGGAGAGAAGCAACAGGTGGTCTGCTCTTGAGGCAAAGATCAAATCTTATGAGAGACAACCTTAATTGTAACACCTTGTATCTTCTTTGCTATACTTTTTCATCAATCAATAAAAATCTGCTTTTTGATCAATGACTTGTCTGGTGTCTTTCTCTTTCTTCTGGAAAGACTTGAAAGGGTAAAATTTCACCAAATAAAATTCCCGAAGAAATTAAAACACGACTAACATTATTCAGAGGCTATGAACATCATAAAGTTAGTCTAGGAAAGGGAATCAATCCACTAAGGATAAAAAAGTGTAGGCCTAGAAATCCTTCTGTTAAAAGGTGAATGACTGGACGTGACAGGTTATGACTCACTAGAGAGGGAGTTTGCTATTCCAAGGTGATTGACTGGACATAACAGCAATAAGATAGTCCCTACTGGACTGAGGGTGAGATCTGAAATTTGTCAGTTTAGAGGTGACGAACTGGACATAATGACAAAAAGAAGTCCACACTGGACGGGATAATGAGATTTAGCTATCTGTCAGTTTAGAGTTGATTGACTGGACATAACCAATTGAGAAACCACCAAACTTGAAGCCTTTGCTGTTCAGAGGTGATTGACTAACTTGATAGCAAAACAAGTCCATAAAGGACTAGAGGATGAAACCTGAATATTGATCGGTTTAAAGGTGACGAACTGGATATAACCGATTGGGAATTATCGAATTCAGTGCCTACAGTTCAGAGGTGATAAACTGGACATGATGGAAAAAATAGTCCCTACTGGAGTAAAGGATAAGACTTGACTATCTATCTGTTCAAAGGTGTTTAACTGAACATAACCGATTGAGAAGCCACCAAGCTCAAAATTTTATCGTTCAGAGGTGACGAACTGGATATAACGACAAAAGGAAGGTGAATCCGATTTTAAGGACCCGTCTATTGAGAGGTGACAAACTGAACATGATAGACTAAGACACACAAGATTTCTATTCTGCTGCTAGAGGTCATAACGTTAACATGACAGCTAGTCCACTAGGGACTGCAATGGTGAGTTGGATCTGGGTATCCGTCGGTTCAGAGGTAACAATCTGAACATGACCAACTAAGAGACACCAGGCTTGCAATTCACTATTCAGAGGTGATTGGCTAACTTGACAATAAGAACTCCCAGCCTTGACGAGGGAAAGGAGAACAAGGTTATACCCGTTTGTTCAGAGGTGGCGAACGGGATATGACAATTTGAGTATTATAGAGGAGAAGACATCTTGGCGCTTATCGGTTTAGAGGCGATAAACTAGACATAACCGACTAAGAAATATCAAACTTAAAGCCCTACCGTTCAGAGGTGGTAAAATAAACATAACGGTGAAAGAGTAGTCCCTACCATACTTAAAGGTAAGACTTGGCTATCTGTCAGTTCAAAGGTGACAAACTGAACATAACCGATGAGAAACCACCAAGTTTAAAGTCTTGCCGTTCAAAAGTTATTGACTAACGTTATAGTAAAAAAGAGTTATTCCACTGGGAATGTGATTTGATACTCCGTGGGGAATTTAGTGTTTCCTTAGAGGATTTTTGAAAGGAATTGTCAGAGGTATATTTTTTACGTCACAATCAAAGAGTCCACTGGGAACTGAAAAGGGTATTTAAAGACTCTGAGGGAAGTCTATTAAAAACTCGCTGGGGAGTAAAAAAAAATCCCATGAAGATTTTAGAAGAACATTAGCATTCCTTTATATTTCGCGGGGAAATACTTCAAAAAATGTTCAGAGTTAAGCATTAACATGACAATCAAGCTAGGGGAGGTAGGAGACAAATTCCTTGCTAGAGATTAGAAGGTGATTTTTTCTGAAGTGATCATGATAAATTCTCTGCTTGGGAATTTATAAAAGTAAATTGTCAGAAGCGTGATGTTAACTTGACAAGGGTCCATGTGCTGTCAATGTAACATCAATTTGATTGGGAATGACATTCCATGGAGAAGAATAATAGGTGCAGTTCTGAGCTGCTTGGGTTATATTGAAAATTCTACTGTCAGAGGTTTAATATTAATGTGACAGACTTGATTTGTAGTTTATCTCATTGGGAAAATGATTACAGTTTGACGTGATCTTACCATTGCATGGACGGAAATTAGCAAGAAATTTTAATAGAATTGACCGTTCTCTGCAACTGAAAAAAATATCGCTAAAGAATTCCACAGGGGAGTAGGGGACAATGCTCTTAAAATTTGTTAAGGATCAAAGCAATTTCTCCAGAGAATAGGAGAATAATACTCCTAAAATAAATTCTCTCAGCACGATGAGTTATCATGGATTTTATATTGGACTTAGAAACCAATATTTTCCTCTAGCCTTGTTCACCGAAGGCTTCAGATCGTGCCATTTGAAGTGAACTTTTTTGCATTCTACTAGTGACCTCCAAAATCTCATTAGGGATTAAAGAGTTAAGATTAAACTTCATGGGAAATTTATCGAGTAGGTCAAAATTTCTGATGAAGTGTCACCTTAACCAGGACTCTTGTTCTCGGTTGGTCATCAATCGAGACGTGAAACATGAGCTTTCCGAGGAATTTATCGATTAAGTCGAGATTCCATGCGAAGCTTCATTTTAGTGCAAATCACCTAGAGGATGAATAGGTGATGTGCTAATCAAATACTGAACTAAAAATGTAAACTAAAAATTTGATAATAAATAAAGGAAGTAAATAATATTAAACAATTAGGCAATCCCAAGCTTGTATATCAATTGAACTCAAGTAATATCAAGCATATAAAGATGTGAATAATATGAGCATGCAGGGTAAATAAACACAAGTGAGTAGAGAGAGAGAGAGAGAGAGATAAGCAATCATAAACATGGGAGATTTGTTTTGAGGTTCAAGCCACTTGATCTATGTCCCCATCTTTACCGCAATGAAGGACTTCTACTGTAACTCGATCCCGTCAGATCACTTGGTGTCGCAACACCTACAAGTACTCTCAGACCCACAAGTCCCTCACTTGTTCCCGTAAGAGCAACAACACTCGCAAACACGCAAGCTCGCCAAGGCCGCAACCTCCAACTTCTTCAAATACAAAGTTAGAACACTTGGTGATCACTTCTTGATCACAAACAAATGCTTCTCACAAACAAGGATCCTATAGAATAGATTTAGCAATGAAAGGCTTAAACTTATGTGAGAAAACAAGATAGATTTGGAGGTGAAAAACTCAAGAAAAATCTTTTTGAAAACTCAGGAGAACTACTCTTGAAATTCTCTTTGATATGTAAATGAAACTCTAAAAACTTGTTGAGAAAACTCTATTGAAGATGGGAAAATAGGTTGTTGAAAAACTTCTTTAAAACTTACCAAAAAATTCCATATTTATAGGCCAAGAAAAACTAGCCATTGGGGTTCAAAAAGTGCCAGAAATGGCCTGTCGGTCGACAATGGTCATATTTTTTACCATTGGAGCTTGGCGGTCGACCGACCAGAAACCCAGACTATGCAATAGGTTAAATTTGAGCACAGTTTTGAGATCTCAAACATTTAAATTTGAAAAAAAACATATAGTAAAAATTTTAGTTCTTTAAGTTTTTTTCTAATGCAACTTAACTCCAATTAATCTGATATTATAGTTAAAAGATATGAGCAAAATACTGAAAGGTGTCAAACCAAAAAACTGTAAACTATTTTCAGAACATGAACTGCTTCAAACCAATATTTGAAATCTTTAACTTCTAAATCAGAAACTGATCAAAAATGTAGCCCTGAAGGTTATCTTTGAAATTCAATTTAATTCACATTGATTAAGTATCAGAATATAAAGTTATAGCCAAATTACTAAAAGAGTGTTTAAGAAAATCATCAAAACGGTCTCCTAACCGGTCGATTGAGAAAACCTGAGAGCTCTGCAGACTCAGTCGGTAGATCTCTATTGCGGTTGACCGATAGGTCGACCGAGTTAAGTTCTCTTGGGCTCGTGCATGTCTGTGCACATCGTCGACCGCGTGGTCGACTGGCAATAGCCCAAAAACTCTACTTTCAAATATTTTAAATACCTTTTTAAATCTATTTTGAAATCTAATAAATCTTTATAAACTCTGCAAAAATAAATTCATGTAAATATAATATAGCACAAGTATGTGTGATAAAAAATCAACACATATTATAAATATGTGAACTAATTTTTGAAATATAGAAATTTAATCATGAAACTAAAATTATATTTTCTGAAAACAAAAATTTTGTTTGTGTGTCTAAGCTTGAGCAATCAAAACTAATCTATTCTTGACATAAATTCTAAACTTACAAACTCTTAACTCAAGTCTTCTTGAATAAATCTTCTTCGCAATGTTGACTTGATCCAAACTAGATCCATGTAGAGCTAGACTCCTTATTGAGTATTTGATACAATCTTTAAGCTTGAGCTTTGAATCAACACGTGCTAGCTTCAAAATTTGACTTTAATGCCTTGTTGAAGCTAAACACTGATTAAGATCTTGATTGAATATCTGAAACTTAAATATCACAAGATCATTAGTACTATACTTACATGAGTTAATCATCATCAAAACTAGAGTGATGAGCCTTTAGGCCAACATTTAGTTCATCATGGCCCATATTTAGGTTTGTAGCTGATCACCGAATCCCAATATGAATGTGGAAACAATGGAGAGGTCCTGTTGAGATGAGCCACGAACCTTCTTTAATGAATTCGGTTCGATTAGGGTTATCGCGTGACCAAATCGTGACTCGCCGAATGTCAAGGGTGAAGGGATGATTAGAGATATGCCACTATTACATATTGAATAGTCACCATCCTTTTAGATCGAGAGGAATTATCAAGAAGAAGAGTGCCTAAAATTACTGTTTAAGCATTCTTGACTTCAAAATATGACATACTCTTTCAAATGAGAAGAGTAACAAGGCTACCTTTGTCTTCTCTTCGATGTTAATGCTATGTATTACAACAGCTCGCTGTCAATCAGAGTTCCAAAAGAAGCGGAGATGCAACTAATTTCGCTTGAGGAAAAGGGTTTCTTAGAGAAAAACAGTCAGACAAGTCTGTCTTAATGACCAGAGATTTAATGTTAACATGCTCATATACAGTACTTCTTTGATCATAGGTAAGGTGTTAATATGATCAAGGATAGTACTTCATCAAGAACTTGCCATTAATCAACATCATGAGCGTGTTACCATTTGAATTTGCTAGGCGATATGCCCCATTCGATTAGATTGTCTCTATCATAAAGGGTCCTTCCCACTTAGGTTGAAAATTTTTCTTGATTTTATGTGTCATGACCATAGGTTGGCTAACAGCTAGAACTAAATCTCCTTTCTGATAGACTATCTCCTTGAACTTTTTATTGAAGGCCTTCGAGATTCGAGCTTGGTATAGCTCAATGCGCTGTTAAGTTTGTAGTCGTTTCTAGTCTAACGCTTCCAGCTCTTGGAGACGTAACCGATTATTATCTCCTTCTGCCATCTTGGTTGCCAGAGCAATAAGAAGTGACGACTTTTGTATCTTTAGAGGTATGACTGCTTCACACCCGTAGACTAGAGAGAAAGGCGTATTGTCTGTAGGTGCTCTGCCCATCCTTAAGTAGCCCCAAAGACATTCACTGAGTTTCTCATTCCAATCTCACTTACTTGAAGAGATGAACTTTTTGAGAAGCTTGATGATTGTCTTATTGAATCCTCTACTAACTCGTTGGCGGTAGGGTGTAAGCAGTTGATGACACATTCTGAATCTGATACTTGTCGCAGTGATTGGCTTACAAATTGGAGACCATTGTCACCGAATCGGTGGATGACATTGTGTTTGACGAAGTTGACAACATTAGCGGTTTTAACTTCAGCGAGCGGTGCGGCTTCCGCCCACTTTGAGATATAATCGATTATCACAAGGATGAACGGATGATCTTTTCCCAATGGAGGACTAATAGGTCCTACTACATCAAATCCCATGCTTCGAACGTCCATGAAGCGACTGTGAGGTGGAGTAGCTCAGGGATTGATGTATGAATTTCGCATGAATTTGACAGGCCTTAGACCTTTTTGCATATTTGATTGCGTATGCGATCATAGTTGACCAATAATAGCCGAGTCAGTACAGTCAATCCTTGAGCTTTGGACCTGATTGATGACTCTACATATGCCATCATGGGCCTCTTTAAGTACTTCTCGTACTTTCAAATTGGATAGACAACGAAGAAGTATAATGTCGTATGAGCGGTGTTACAATATCTTTACCACTGCATCATAATAGAATCGAGTTGATCTTCATCGAACAGAAGCCGCTTTTTTAGGATCATCAAGTAATATGCCATGCAAGGCATAGTCAATGATCGTGAATCGCTAGTCTCTAGGTTCGAAGTTTGTCAAGGTTGTATGAACTTCGCTAACCTCTAAAGCGTACTTCGGACAGAAGAGATGATGGGTAGCCACCGTAAGACGATAAGTGACATCAGGTTGCAAGGCAATGTAGCTGCGAGTGCAACTAAAGCAACTGCCTTTGTATTCAAGAGGAGAAAAATATGGATAATGTTGAAGCCATCAAATTAGTCGGCCAACTTAATGGCTCCATGGTGATAAGCTATCAGGTTTTCATGACGAATCTCATACTCTCCTTTGACTTGGTTGACAATCAATTTGGAGTCTTTATAAGCTTCAAGGTATTATAACCCTATTTGTTGAGCGAGCTGGAGGCCAATGATCAAAGCATTGTTCTCAGCTATGTTGTTGGAACAGGGTTTTGTCAATAAAAATGCACGAGGAAGAACGTAATTCTCTGGCGAGACAAATATCACCCCCACTCCAGCAATGATCTTGCCTGTAAGGCTTGTTCTTGATGCACTATCAAAGAACATCTGCCATACATCATCTCCTGAAGTTATATTAGCTTCGATAACCTCGTTCGAAATGTCCGTGTGTAGTTTCAAAGTTTTCAGAACTGGATGGGTAGCTAGAAAATCTGCGAGAGCTTGACCTTTGACCGCGTTTTGGTGGACAAAAATCATATCATATTGAGACAGCAGAATAGCCCAATTGGTCAGATAGGATTTAAGGAACCTAACTTAGTCATGAGAATACGGAGGGGATTGACTCTTGAAATGACATGTATGATTTAACCAACTAAATAATGTCATCCTCTGGATAGCAAAGACAAGGGCTAGACACTCCTTCTCGATAGGGTTGTATCATGATTCAACTCTGATCAGAGTTTTAATCAGGCAGTAGATGGCCTATTCGTATTCTTCATCATTCTTCTATTCCAAAAGAGCACCCAAGGAGTGATCCATAGCTCGCACATAGAGAAAGAATAGTTTTTCTAAAACGGGAGCTACCAGTATCAGAGGCTTGGTGTGATATTCTTTGATATCTGATCGATACAAAACCAGCACTCAAAAACATGTGTATTTTATGAAATCAGTGAAAAGCTTGTGGGTGCTAATATTCCCTCGATACTTCCGTTAAAGTATTAGCTCAATAAGTCGAATCCATAGGGACGGGAGGCGATAGAAGTATTAACGGTTCTTATTCACATTGTATGTTAGCAATTTTTTCCTTTATTTAAAGAATAAGAAAAAAAAACAAAAGAAATTTGAAAGTGATAGGTGAAGAAGGTGATGAAAAAGGCGATGTGAAAACAATGAGAAGTAATTTGGAAAATAAAATAGAAAAGAAGATGAAGCTTGTGGTAAAGAAAATGAAAACTATGGTGAAAACAACGATGAAAAGATAAAAGAAGAGTTTTGAATTCGGTTTTTAAAACAAAGTAAAAAGAAAAGAGAAAATGATGAAAGAAAACTCATGGCTACTAACTACTAATTGCTTTACTAACCATGCTAACTTCTTAGTGATAGTTGCCTCATATGGATTCTTGGCCATCACTAGTCCTTGGATTCAAGAGACGATACAAAGTATGACTCATAAGATTGTTCATCAACATCTAAACACATCCATTCTATACAAAAAGTTGTAAGTTACTATTAGATTAAAGAAGACATTATAAGTTAGCTTATTAGTGGTTAGATGTTAGAATTTTAGAATGTTAGAATCCATCATCATGAGCCATCAATGGCTTTTGTAAAAGTAAGTCCTTGGATGCTATTAGATTCATGTGGATTATCAAGTAAGTGGTTAGCTAGTTAGTGGTTAGTAGTTAGATTATCATGAGAAAAAAACTAGCTAAGCATCATGTAGAAGATGGAGAAGATTACAATGAAGAAGAAAGGAGATACCTTTATATAGATTGTCACAATCTATTACATCAATATCTCTCTCTGAATCATCTCAGCCCTACTACATGAATCTAAAACAAATGAAAAATACAAAATAAAAGAAGAATAAAATCCTACTCTATAACTAGAAGGGAGAGAAAACCTAGCCTACAGCCCTCCATGTTTGTTTTTGGCCAAGCCCTACAGTATTTATAGGCAAAAGAAGAATCTAGAAGGCAAAACGAGGCCACGCGTCGAAGATCGACGCGTGGGCCCACCATAGGGCCATGGAGACACGGCTTTTACCATGTTTTCGTGACAATATCAGGGACTTAATTCCCTGATTTTGGTCCTTTGGTTCGTCCAGCTGTTAGGACCTTCTCGATAGTCTTGGATTTTGGGTATTTGGATCCGATTTTCTTTAGATTTGCGTCTAACTTCTGGATTCAATGTACTCTCTAGAAGCTCTCTACCTTGACCTCCAAGTAATGAGATTTAATTACCCAAAATTGAATTTAATTAGGCTCTTATTCTAACTTTGCTCTTGAACTCTTGATGATCTACAAAATATACCAAAATACGAGTGATAAGCATTATTTTATTCATAAATCGATAGAAAAATATGATATAATAATGTGGAATTGTAGACTAATCACACCCTGCACTTATCTTTTCGATCGTCTCGAGCAAAGCAAGAAAAAGAAAAACGAAACTAAGAATGTTATTAAATCACTTTCGCAGGTGACGCGATTGCATTGAGCGCGTGCAACAAGCCATTAAACCTCTAAGTTACCTCTAGAGGAGGAGTTTTGTCTCCTGAGGGTTTTCAGCGGATTGCACTCACATAATCCATCAAGAAAGAAGACTAATATTAGTGTTTTGAAAATGTATTTTTAAAGAGAGACAAGTTTTTGAAATATTTTTGCAAAATTATAAGCGACCTAAGGTCATAAGTCCACCAAAAATTATTTTTCCTTAAACTTTGTCTATATACAAGATTTTATCTTCAATTAAGGTAAGAATTCAAAATTGGATTGAATATTTTATCCTTCATAAAATTTAGATAATATGCGCTTTATGACAGTGAATATTTCTGGGATTTCAACTCCAACCATCAAGCCATTATTTATATATATTTCTTTTTTTCGCTTAGTTTTCTTAGGCTTTCTAGTTTATCCGGGTAGTGAGTCTTTAACCGATAACTCCCAAACCAGATGGTCTTAGAGCATCAGATGACAAAACATCCCTCGAGTTTAAGTACTCGAGTAAACACGACCACAAAACTAAGGGGATTATTTGTTTCTTATGACCACTGTTAGGCGTGAATAATCATGCTTCTTGTGGCATAGTTATCCAGCTTAATAAGTGATTTTTTTCATATATATCATATATATATTATTTATTTTTGCTTTATGGCATTATAGGTTTCGTTTCCATCCAAAAAATGTGTAAGCTGAAGTGCTCACTATCTAAGGCAAAAAAATCAAGATAAAATTATCTCTCAATCTATCTTAATTAGCCTATAATCTTAGACAAGATCTATTATTTTGACTAGGTTTAAGACGTCAAATTTAAGGTTCTCCTTAGCTTCTAAAATCATCTTAATTTTTTTAAAAATAGATCAAAACTTTATCACTTGTTTCAAAAAATTTTTAAGAAGGAAAAATTCTATACAAAAAGAAAAATTCTAAGAATATCCTAAAAGAAGTAAAAAGAAAGAAAATCTAAAAACTCTACGTTAGTAGACCCTTTCCCAAACTTATCTCATGCATTGTCCTCAATGCATCGGGAATGTGTGTATGCATGAAACAAATAGAGAGCAAAGGAAAAATCACCTCAAGGTGGTGGTTCCGGTGGTGGTCTGACTGATCCACGTAATACAGCCCAGTCCAAATTGCGTAGAGTCTAGAGGAACCTGCCAGAGACCTCTATAATACAACCCCATTATAATTATGTGCGCATGAATAATTTTTATTAAGAATTTTATCCTATCTAATTTCTAAATTTTAAAAATAATTTCAGAGTCATTATTTTTAACACTCTTGCTCCAGAATGGAGTATGAAAAGATAAAATGATTGATTTGAACTCAGGAAGAATATGAACTATGATCGACTCAAGAAATTGACTGAAGTCATGTGAAGGTTCAGGAGCTGAAATTTATTCAGGAAGTGGGTCCAAATCAAGAAGTTGAAACTTAACTCCACATTTATTTTCCCACAACGGAATATGACTTTCTAGGTTGGTGATTTAAGTTCAAGAATGATAGGTATGAGAATCAAAACTGACTCTAGAACGTTGCTCAATTTGGGTAACAAAACTGGAGTCAATATTGATTCAGGAATTTGAGCTAGATTATTGATTTAGGAATTTGAGCTAGATCACAAATTTGGGGATTGAAGTCACATTCTTCCTTGAGTTCAATTTCATAAAAATGAGAACTTGTCAATTTTTCATTGGGACTTTCAAAAGTATGGTATTGGTCAAATTTAATATGATGATCATAAAAGATGGGTGATTCAATTTCACGATGGACTGGCACAGGAGCCAATACTGACTCAGAAAAAGGATTGAAATCAGGTAAAGACACCGAAGTTATTATTGAATCAGGAAGTGAAATTGAATTACCAAGTCAGGATCATATTCATTCTCAAGTTCAATCTCAGGAAAGGAATAACTTACCAAAATATCAATGTGGTTCTCAAAATTTTGATGTTGGTCAAGTTCAAATGGGTGTGCTGAAATTGAATCTTGGTTTCTAAAATAACATAATTCCTGGTCTAGATTGATAGAGTTGGAGATATCTGAATTGGTCAAAGGTTAATAAGAGTAAGTTTTCTTATTCCTATGAATGTTAACCAATTGACTCAGTTGTGCTTCTAACCTATCGATAGACTGGGTAAAAGATTTTTAAAATTATTGTAAGGTCTCATGCAAAAATTTTATACTCTTTTCTAGCTCAGTTTTTTCTTCAAATGGTTGTACTAGAAACAGAGCGTAGGAATCTTGGTTTTAAAAAAATTGTGAGGATTGTGAGTTCAACAAGTTTTGACATTGTTGCTCGGACTCATGCAAGAGTTTTATACTCGTGTCCAAGACTGATGGTTGGTCATATTGAAGAGGTGGGACTGAGTATGACTCTTGAACATATTGTAGAATTAGGGAGGCTAACATTTTCTAAATTTGTCACTCGGCCTCTTGCATGTTGGCTTCTATACTTTTTTCTAACTCGGATTTTTCTTCAATTGGTGATTCTAAAAAAGGAGTATAGGAAGCAAAACTGGAAAATGAAATTGTGAAAATTGTAAAAATTGTGGACAAGGTAGTTGAAAATTTGACTCGGGGGAGGTGAATCCCCATTGACTCTGTGAAGAGCGAAAATTATTTTGTAAATTATGGTCATAAGATTGGGAGTATGAGTTGTTTTGATTCGGATAAGTCTAATTCGGTGTATTTGGTTGGTTCATATTGTAAAAAATCAGGTTGGAATTATCCAAATCAAATGGGGTCGATGTGAAGTATGGGTTCATATTAGGATTGAAAGAATTGTTGTTAAAATTTCATCTTATAAATAATCACAAACAAAAAGGAAAAAGCAAACAACAAATAAGAAGAAAGAAAAAATTAAAACCAAGCCTATACTAAGGTTGACCAAGACCTAAATGACTCCTAATTGGTCGTTACCCGGGGAAGGTTATTGTATGAATCCGACCACAATCTAATCGGCCAGGTAGGGGCAAAATACGGTGGGAGGTATCGTGCGTAAGCAACTGACCTTAATTATATCAAACCATGGTATCTTCGAAGCGTAACCTCTTAATCCCCAACCTTAGACACCGTTTTCACAATAGTATGATTCTTACAAGTTCTACCATCGGTCAATCTCTTAATACGTCCGAGATGTCCCTAGGGACCAACATCTATCAATTTTTATTAAGGCTTGGGTTGTGTGAGTGGGGAGGTAGTTTTTGGGCTAAAGAAGGGTAATGACTTCCCACCTTATCTTGTTTTAGTTTTGCCCTTAATTTCAATTTGTGCAATTGTGCAATATAAATAAAAATATAACACAAATTAAGTAAATCACTCACATATTTGTCCTATGCTATATGCAATGCCATATGTACACCTCAGTCCAGATCACAACAATAGAATAAAATATAGTATATTGGAATTGAAATTGACACATGCTTAAATGTAAATGTCTAAACTATTTTAAAGAATCGAAAATACCGTATTTTAGTTTTTTAATTATTACAGTGTATAGGCAATCAAAGCAGAAAAATAAAAGTATAAATCCACAATCTATTACAACGTACACTTCCCAGCAAAATAAGAAAAATTCTGTTACAAAATTGTCGCGGAACTGTGGCTAAAGTCGCGTTTGCGCGGCTTTTCTTTGGAGATGGGTCTCTACTTTCAATAACAGGAAGTTACAATGCTAATGGGTGTTTTGCAATATTAAGTTCCTATAAAAATTGACATGCACACCAAAACAGAGAAGAAAATGTTAACAAAAACGTGAGTTCAAACCATTCCCGTCCTCGGCAACGGCGCCATTTTTTTGATCGATGCGAGACCAGCACTCAAAACGTGTATATTTTATGAAATCAGTGAAAAGCTTGTGTGTGCTAATATTCCCTCGATACTTCCATTATAGCATTGGCTCAACGGGTCGAATCCACAGGGACGGTAGGCGATAGAAGCATTAACGGTTCTTATTCACTCGTATGTTAACAATTTCTTCTTTGTTTAAAGAATGAGAAAAAGAAAAGAATGAAATCTGGAAGTGATAGGTGAAGAAGGTATAAAAACAACGATGTGAAAACAAGGAGAAGTGATTTGGAAAACAAAATAGAAAAAGAAAATGAAGCTTGTGGTAAAAAAAAATGAAAATTATGATGAAAACAATGATGAAAGATAAAAGAAGAGTTTTGAAATCAGTTTTTATAATAAAGTAAAAAAGAAAAGAGAAAACAATGAAAGAAAACTCATGGCTACAAACTACTAATTGCTCTACTAACCATGCTAACCTCTTAGTGTTAGTTGCCTCACATGGATCCTTGGCCATCACTAGTCCTTGGCTTCAAGAGACGATACAAAGCATGGCTCATAAGATTGTTCATCAACATCCAAACACATTCATTTCACAAAACTAGTTGCAAGCTATTATTAGATTATTAAAATCAAATAAAGGTGAGCATGAAATAAAGAAGACATTGCAAGTTAGCTTGTTAGTGGTTAGATGTTAGAATGTTAGAATCCATCATCATGAGCCATCACTTGCAAGAGTAAGGCCTTGTAGATGTTATTAGATTGATGTGGATTATCAAGTAAGTAGTTAGGTAGTTAGTAGTTAGTAGTTAGATTGAATGAGAAGAAAAACTAAATAAGTATCATGTAGAAAATGGAAAAGATTACAATGGAGAAGAAAGGAGACACCTTTACATAGATTGTCACTATCTATTACATTAATATCTCTTTATCTCGCTCTGAATCATCTTAGCCCTGCTACATGAATCTAAAACAATTAAAAAATACAAAATAAAAGAAGAAGAAAATCCTACTCTACAACTAGAAGGGAGAGAAAACCTAGCCTACAACCCTCCATGTTTGTTTCTGAAAAGTGACGCATGGGCCCACCATAAGGCCACAGAAACAGAGCTTTTTCCTCGTTTTCGCTGCAATACCAGGGACATAAGTCCCTGGTTTTGGTCCGTTGGTTCGTCCAGCTGTGAGGACCTTCTAGATAGTCTTGAATTTTGGGTATTTGGATCCAGTTTTCTTTAGATTTGTCGCCCAACTATTAGATCCAATGTACTCTCTAGAAGCTCTTCAGCTTGACCTCCAAGTAATGAGATTTAATTACCCAAATTGTGTTTAATTAGGCTCTTATTCCAACTTTATTCTTGAACTCTTGTTATCTACAAAATAGACCAAAACACGAGTGAGAAGCGTTATTTTATTCATAAATCGGCAAAAAATACGATATAATAATGTAAAATTGTAGACTAATAAATATCCTCAAAATCCATTTGGCAAGCTTCATCCCAAACGAAGGAGATGTCTTTTTTCATTAACCATATAAACAGTTGGCAACGACCCGAAAAGATTTATGATGAATCTTCGGATGTAGGCGAGTCTGCCTTGTAGACCTCTGAACTCTTTGAGGGTCTTCAGAGGTTGCATGCCCTGAATGGCCTTGACTTTTTTAGGGTCAAGGTGAATTCCTTTGGATGTGATGATGAATCCAAGGAACTTTCCACTCGATGCTCCCAAGAATGACTTGGTTGGGTTCATCTTCAGCTGATGGGCCCACCTCTGATTGCTAAAAATATAGAGTTTAGGAAAGTATTTATCTGATTTATGCTGACTCTGAGTTCTTGCAATTTAACCGTGGTAGTAAGGGCTGTGCAGATCGAATCTATAAGAAGGAATGACATAGAAGCTTTTCGGTATCTTTTTACAAACTAGATTGGTTAGGTTGTTCTTCTTTGTGTTAAAAGAAAAATTCTATGTTAAATGTTAGAGATAGAAATATGATGGTGAAAATTGGGTTGGATCAGAGACTAAAGTTTTGAAAATATTAAGGATCAAGACTTACTAATCATCTACCACCACTAACTTGCTAACTTATGCTAGATTAAACTTCACTTTGAATCATAAAAATTATACCTTAAAGTTGCATTCAATTCAAGTAAGATACATAATATGGAGAAACTCCATTTTAAATAATCACTAACCAAGATCTAATATTAAACTATCGAAGTTTTTCAAGCATAGAATAAGAAGAATAGCCAATATTAAACTATCAACGATATTTAAGTATAAAATAAAAAAACCATTGGGAAGTATTTGCAAATAATAGATTTAACTATCGTCATGCACCTTCAAGAGTATTAGCTATTTCCAGGGTTTAAGCATGGATAGGATTCAATTGGCTTATTCTAACACAGAACTAGAAGTAGTGATGGGTAGAAATAAGCTATGAAGAAGATTAGCTACTCATGAGAGAATCTAAAGAATGCATAGTAAAAGAGAAAGCAAGTAAAGAAGGCAATTAAATAAAGATAAATTGAAAAGAAAAACCTTGTTATTGATGCTATCACCTTCAATTACAAGAGCCTCCTCTTTCTTTACAAAACTTGAACTCAAACTAAATTCTAAAAATTACAAAAACAAATTGGAAGAGAAACTAAAGAAAAATCCTAAATTATGATCTCTGATGTGGAGATACTTTTTTTTATAAGAGATTTCATCTCTTTAAATAGGCCTCAGAGCCAATCATAATAAGATACAAATTAAGAGGTTTAACTCAATCCTACTTCAATACCGGAATTCAAGTCTAAATTAATCTGCAGCAAGTCAGCATATTGATTGCTAAATATGACTTTATCAAATGGCTGAATTGATAGAGTGATCAATATACGAATTATAGTCTTTTAAATTCTCTTTTTGTAGTATCTTGAATGATCAAATTTGAATATCTGTAGCGAAAGTTATGATCCGATTACTAAGAGGTGTCCAGTCTGAATCCGAGTCTAAATTGATTTTGAACTCCATTTAATTTGAATTATCCTTCTTATCTCTATTAGAATTAGCTTTATCCCATCCATCTCCTAGAAATTTATCTTCTTATTTTGAATTTGAATTATGAAGATGATGATTTATCCATTTATCCTTTTGATTTCAAATTGATTTAAACTAAAATTTAAATTTAGATAGGATTAGGAAAAAATTGAAGCTCCTTGTATCCTTATCTTCTCATTTAAGTAACTACACAAAATAATAAAAAAAGAGTTACATAGCAATATTAAATAAAGAATAATCAAGAATAAATGTGCAAATATGATAATAATATTGCAAAATTGAGATGCAATCAATGTCAAACATAGTTCTCTGGTCATCGAGATAGTTACCTCTGTTGCGACTCTTGACTGCAATGCCATCAATATTGCATTCCACTATTTTTCATAGATGATCACGGAAAATTGTGTTCATGGAACGTTGGTAAGTTGTACCCGCATTCTTCAATCCGAACGATATTAGTGTATAACAGTATACACCAGTGGTATTCTGAATGATGTATGCTTCTCATCATTCGGTGCATCTTAATTTGATTTTACCATGAAAATGTTGGCCCAAGGTTACAATCACTCGGTTTTAGAGTTTTGATGATCACAAAACATATATAGTTATTTGTACTAATCAAGTTTAAGTGTTTAAGATTATTTCAGGGTTCTAAGGATTCAAGGAGTTTCTTCCCCTAAAGGAAGGTGGTATTGACTCAAGATGACTCATATACAGAATCAAGAATTCAAGTAACTCAATAATGCAAATGGAAAAGCCCAATTGAAGATCTTGTAGTCACCTAGACCCTTGTAAGATTTAGTATGTTAAAGGGTAAAGATATGATAGATATGCTCAAGAAGTTACACACACAAAAATACACTTTTCAAAAATACAAATTTTGGGTAGTAATGATTTTGTTGTATGTTTGGTATTAATATATATTTCATAATTTTTCAAATTATATCAATTTTAGAGCATGTATTTTATCTCCTATACTATGCTAGATAACCCTTAAACAAATTCAAGATATTTTAAAAATATTTCAAAATTAAAAAAACCTGTATTTCAGGTCATAACGGTTGGCTGGCCGGTCGACCGTAGCTATTTCAGGCCAAAACAGTCAACCGGTCGGACGACCGGGCCTCTTGGCCGTGGGCGTGCACGTCTGTGCATGTTTGCTGGTCGACCGGATCGGTCGACCGTCAATCCCTGCGGTCAACCGATTGGTCGACTGACTACATGGGCCTCACTCTCTGTTTGTGCCGGTCAACCGGCCCAGTCGACTGGCAGTTCAAATTTTTTTTTAAATTAACCTGCAGTCGACTGGGCGGTCAACCAAAGCCAACGGCTATATTTTAAATGACGTGTCTAGGTTGGCATAACGGATACATTTCGAATTTGTTTTGATTTTAATAAGTTCCAACGGTCATTTTATGTTTCCAAGAGGTCAAACTCACCTCAAATCACCTGACTTCACTCTTGAATGTTGTTCATCCCTTGCCTATAAATAGAAGGCATGGGTTTTGGTTTTTTCACAAGAAAAATATCCAAGTTTCAAGTGTTTTTCAAGAGAGAAGTGTTTATAGCTTTCCATTTTCAAAGTTCTTTCTATTGCAAAATTTTTCAGTTTGTTTTCAAGTCTTCTAAATCTTTAGTACTGAAATTTTTCTCTCACTTTACTTCTTGAGCTCTAAAATCATACTCCACTCTATAAGAAATTGTAAGAGAGTGTTTGTGGTCTTCCTAGATTACCAAGTGACTTGTATTCTATTGAGTTGTGGTTCCTCTTGTGTGGAGGATAGTATTGTTGGAGTTGGGTACTCTTGTCATGAGTAGACCAAGTTGTAATCTTTTGAGTGTAAGGTTCCTGTGTGGAAGTTCCCTTTATAGATGTAGTAGAAATTCTTCATAGTGGTGAAAGCAGGGACGTAGAGCAGTGGCTCGAACTCGAAACAAATTCTCTTGTGTTTGCGATTGATTTCTTCTTGCTCTTTGTTGCTTTACATTCTTATACTTGTGATACTATTTATCTTGTTTTCAATATTGCATTCATTTCATCTTCTTGCATTTTTGGTCTATACTAATATCAACAAGAAAGAAATTATGCACCTCAACTCATCATCTAGAGGAATCAAAGAGGAGAAGTTCTAGAGCACTTCACCTGGAATTCGGCTTCAATTTCTTGTTTTGAGTGACCGCTTGCATCATTCATCTTAACTAGTTTTCAAAGTGCATTTGATTAGCATTAACACCTATTCACCCCCCTCTAGGTGTTTTTCAATTGGTATTAGAGCTTTGGTCTCTTGTTTCTTGGCTTAACAACCTTAGAGAGATCCTTAATTACTAATCATCTTTTTCATATTTCATCCTCATACACATTAGTAAAGATGGTCGAAGGTATTAAGGCCCCACCCAAGTTTGATGGCCTTAACTTTCCCATATGAAAGTTTATGATGACCGTGTTTTTACAATCCTTTGGAAGCCGGGTGCAAAAGCGGTGATTAAACCTTTTAGCGCACCCCTTGGCGACGAGGACACTTGGTCCGATATTGCTAGAAAGAGTTTGACGCAAATACTAGGGCACACTATGCCTTACTTCAAGCTCTTAATGATGATGATATTGCTAGAGTCATACACTACAAAGTCGCATATGAGATTTGGACTCACCATTTAGTCACTCATGAAGGAACATCACAAATAAAGAGGGTTAAAATTGACCCTTACTTTCTCAATATGAAAACTTTACCACGTAAGAAAATGAGTCCATTGATGATATAGTTACAAAACTTACAAAAATAACTAACGATTTAGGTGATGACATTGACAACGATCAAAAGGTGAGGAAGATCATCCGTGCACTCCTTGAGATAAAAAGTCAAAGCAACAAGCTTTGAAGGAGCTCAACGACAAGGAGGAAATGGAGCTCATTGGTCTTATAGGAAATCTTAAGACCCATGAGATGGAAAGAACGGCTAGAGAAGAGATGACTCCTCTAAAGAAGAAAGCAATCGCTTTCAAAAGCTCTTCCTCCTTCTCCGACGAAGATGATGAGGAAGAGGATGATGAAGATCTCTCTCTTCTTGTGAAGAATGTTCAGAGAATGTACAACAAAGCAAAATTTCAAAATAGAAGAAGATGGTAAGGAAAGGAAGAAAAGAAGATCATTTGTTTCAATTGCCAGAAGCCGGGGCACATCGTTGCGGAATGTCCGAAAAATAAGAGCAAACCCTCCACCTTCAAGAAGCCATACAAGAAGAAGACTTTAAAGGCTACTTGAGATTCAGAGAGTGATCTGACGAAGAGTTGACACGGCTCACATGTGTTTCATGGCAAATGATAATACAAATAAGGTAATCTCCGAATCATCTATTGAAGATTGTGAATTATCCGTGAATGAATTAGGAGAAGCTTTTAAACAATTATCTCATAATTATAATTTTCTTAAAAAGAAATATTTAAAAATGAAAAAGGAAAATGATACTCTTAACCACAAAATTTTCATACTCACTAAAGAAAAGGATGATTTATTTTCAACTCTCACTTCTACTCAAAAAATTTTGATGCTTATAAGATTTCTTGTAAAACCAAATTTTCACAAATAGATAAAGATGAGATTTCTATCCTAAAGAATAAAATTAACTCTTTAGGAAAAGTTTTAAAGAAATGTGAATTTGATCAATTTAGATTGGAGGCTATGTTTCCTAAGAAACATATCCCAAAGAAACAAACTCATACTACACACACCCATGCTCACAAGTCACAACATTTACACTCACATCATATTAAACACATAACACAAACAAACATGTTCACACTCCACACACTCATCATGCATTCATGTATGGTAAAATTTATTAATGCACTTATTGTAGCCGAAAGGGTCACTTGGCTAAATTTTGTTTTGATAGAATAAACGCCTCAAAGAATTATGTTTGGGTTCGTAATGCTAACATTAAATGAACAAAAAAATTTGGGTACCAAAGTCAACAAATATGTTATATGATGTAGGTACACTCCAAAACTCAAATACGTAGGGAGCGGTGGTATCTTGATAGTGGTTGCTCAAGGCACATGACATGGGATATCAACAACTTTGCAACCCTATCAAGATACCATGAAGGTGGCACCGTCATCTTCGGAGATGACCCCAAAGGAAAGATTGTTAGTATAGGTAACATTAAATTTGGTTCATCTCCTATGATTGAGAATGTTGTTTTAGTTGATGGCCTCAAGCATAATCTCTTGAGTGTTAGTCAACTTTGTGATAAAGGTTTTAATGTGATTTTTGATGACTTAGCTTGTAATATATTTGATAGACAAACTAATGCATGTATACTTTCCGAATTTCGTGAAAATAATGTATACATGATTGATATGTCTAATATGCAATGCCATTTGTTTGAGTGTCTTCTATGATGACTCTTGGTTATGGCATAGGAGACTAGGCCATATTTCTTTTGACCTTCTATCTAGAATAAACAACAAGGAAGTGTGAAATGTATTCCTTGTTTGAAATTTGAAAATGACCGCATTTGTGATGCGTCCCACTTGAAAAACAAACCAAGCCCTCTTTCAAATCCATCAAGGATATCATTACATCACGACCCTTGGAGTTAATTCATATGGATTTGTTTGGTCCTACTAAAACCAAAAGTCTAAGTGAGAATCGTTTTATTTTGTATTGTTTGATGATTTTTCTCGTTTTACTTAGGTTTTCTTTTTAGAACATAAAAATCAAGCCTTTTCACATTTTCAAATGTTTAGGAAAAAAGTTGAAAAGGAAAAAAGATTCTTCAATTTTATGAGTAAGGAGTGATAGAGGTGGTGAATTCAATAGCCAATTGTTTATCACTTACTTTGAAGAACATGGAATAAAACATGAATTATCTTGTCCTAGAACTCCACAACAAAATGGAGTAGTTGAGAGAAAAATCGAACACTACAAGAAATGGCTAGGCCTATGATAAATGGATACGGTCTCCCTCAATACCCATGACCGAGGCCGTAAACACATCTTGTTACATATCAAATAGGGTTTTTCTTTGCAAAAATACTTCCAAAACTTCTTTCAAAATTTACTATTCAAGAAAACTAAATGTTTCTTATTTTAAAGTCTTTGGTTGTAAATGTTTTGTTTTAAATACTAAAGATAATTTAGGTAAGTTTGATGCAAAATCTTATGAGGCTATTTTTATTGGTTACTCTAACACTAGTAAGCCTATAGAGTCTTCAATAAATCTAATACGACTATTGAAGAATCTATACATGTAAAGTTTAAGGAATCTAATGTTTTATTGAGAATGTTGTAGAAATAGATTTCTTAGGTGAAGACATGGAGAGGATAGCCTTGAAGGACTCACCTATTCAATAAAACAAGCCTAAGATTGATGTGCAAAGTGAAGCTCAAGAAGTTGAAGTGGAGCCAATACAACCACTTCTAAAGGACTGGAGATTCACTCCTCATCATCCCAAGGATCTCATTATAGGTGATGTATCAAAAGGGGTAACTACTCGTTCCAAGCTCCATGATCTTTGTGGTCATTATGTTTTTATTTCTCATTTTGAACCAAAGAACTTCCCTCAAAGCCGAGGGCTACTCATATTGGTTGCTTGCCATGCAAGAGGAGCTCAATCAATTTGAGCGCAAACAAGTTTAGCATCTTGTCCCTAGACCCCATGATAGACCAACAATTGGCACTAAATAGATTTTTAGGAACAAGTTGGATGAGTCGGGTAATGTTGTTAGGAATAAAGCTAGGTTGGTGGCCCAAGGTTATACCCAAATTGAAGGTATCAATTTTGAGGAAGCATTTGCACCCGTAGCACGGCTTGAAGCCATACGGATAACACTTACTTTTGCTTCCTATAAAGATTTTAAACTTTTTCAAATGGATGTCAAAAGTACATTTTTAAATGGTTTTATTGAGGAGGAAGTGTATGTTGAACAACCCCCCGGGTTTGTTGATCCTACACATCTGAATTTTGTTTTCAAACTAGACAAAATTTTATATGGTTTAAAACAAGCTCCTAGAGCTTGGTATGAAAGACTTTCATCATTTCTTATTTCTAATGGTTTACTAAAGGAATAATAGATACCACTTTGTTTACTAAACATGTTGAAAATGATATTCTTATTATTCATATTTATGTTGTTGATATTATATTTAGATCTACTAATGAAAAACTTTGCAAAGATTTTGAATCATGTATGAAGGAGGAATTTGAGATGTCTATGATGGACAAACTTAACTATTTCCTTGGACTCCAAATCAAGAAAAGGAGTGATGAGATTTTTATAAATCAAGCCAAGTACACGAAGGAACTCATCAAGAAATTTAGGCCTGAAGGGGCTAAGACAAGCAAAACTCTCATAGCTACCATAACTAAACTTGACAAGGACGAATAAGGTATAAATGTAGACATTAAACTCTATCGTAGCATGATTGGTAGTTTATTATATTTAACGACTAGTAGGGCGCATATTATGTTTAGTGTTTGTCTTTGCGCTAGATTTCAATCTTGTCCTAAAGAGTCCCATTTGATTGCAGTAAAACGCATTATTAGATATCTTAAAGGCACCATTGGAATGGGTTTGTGGTATTCGAAGACCGGATAATTTTTCATGACGAGTTTTTCGGACGCTGACTATGCGAGTTATAGAGCGGACAGAAAAAGTACCAGTGGAACCTATCAGTTTCTAGAAAATTGCCTTATTTCATGGTCTTCCAAGAAGTAAAATTCTGTAGCCCTCTCAACCGCCGAGACGGAGTATGTTACGGTCGGGTCTTGTTGTGCACAAGTCCTTTGGATGAAATATACTCTCATTGACTATGATTTACATTATGACCATATTAAAATATTTTGTGATATTACTAGTACTATTCATATGACTAAAAATGCAAATTAACATAGTAAGACAAAGCACATTGACATTCGATATCACTTTCTTAGAGATCATTATGAGAAAGGTGATATTGAAATTGATTATGTTTCCACCGATTTTCAACTTGCGGATATTTTTACTAAACAACTAGATCATAATAAATTTTCATTTATTTGTGGTGAATTAAATGTTTATATTATAGATTCATGATATTTTTACAATACTCTTCAAAAATGTTTTGTTGACTTGACCCTTTTTGATGCATGACAAAAAAGGGAAGAAATACTTTTGAATTATTATTTCTTTTTCCTGCATAATTTTCAATTCATTTTAGTTATAATTGTAAAGTTCATTTTGAAATCACCTAGAGGGGGGGTGAATAGGTAATAGGCTAATCTAATGAACTAAATGCGAAAATTAAAACTAATTTGCAACTACACTTTATGCAACCAACGAGTGTAGCCGAATTCCCCGTGAAGAACTCTGGACTAACTCCTCTTGATTCCTCTGAATAAGAGTTGAGGCGCTATATGAAGCTCTCGTGGTTAGGCACAAGTGAGGCACATAAGCAAACACGACCAAGCATATAGGGATAAGCAATATGAATTAATGCAAGACACAACACAAGCATATAAGATATGACAATATGAATGATGCAATGCACAAATAAAGGAGAGAGGGTTGAGAGACAATAGATCAAACGCAAACAATAAGATGTGTTTCAAGGTTCGAGCACCGAGCTCTACATCCCCGCCTTCACCGAGAAGGATTTCCAATCCACTAGGAGTACCGAACTCTTCTCTCAACTAATACAACCTCCACCGAGGCAATACAAATGGTCTACCGAAGACCGGAGTACCGAACTCCACAAATCCACACCTCCACCGAGGCAACACAAATGGTCTACCGAAGACCGGAGTACCGAACTCCACAAATCAACCAATACAACCTCCACCGAGGCTAACACCAATCCACCTCTACCGAAGAGGGGTACAAATCTAATCCAACTCCATCTCACCAAGAGGGAGTAAACCACAAAACCTCTACCAAAGAGGGAGCAACCAACAACCCAAATCAACCTCTACCAAAGAGGGATAAAACAAATGAGGGTTTACAACAAGGTGATCACAAAAGACCACAAACTCAATTTTTCCCACAAATAAAGATCCTAATAGAATAGGATAGGAGATATAGCTCAAGTGGAAAACAAGTGTTTTGATCAAAGAAAATCTCTTGGGAAAATAACAAATAGATATAGATTTTTAGTTCAAGAAACTAATTCCCAAAACCTATTTTCTTTGAAATAAAATAAAACACTTTAAAACAAATAAGACGGATCTTTTTGCTCTTTAAACACTTTTGAAAACTTGCTTTGAAAACTAGAGAATAGGGAAATTTTTTCTCTGAAAAATCTTAACCAAAATCCCAAAGAAATGGGGCTTAAATAGCCCACACACAATAACTAGCCGTTGGGACTGTTTATCAGTCCTGGCGGCTGGCGGTCGACCGCCAACGATCATATTTTTGACCGTTAGAAGAAACCGGTCGACCGCCCAAAACCAGAGAGCAAAGCTCTCTGGCCGGTCGACCGAGCGGTCGACTGTGCCTTGTGCCTGGCCAACGTGCACAACGTTGTGCACGTCGGTCGACCGACCAGTCGACCGACTTTGGCGTCCGGTCGACCGGGCCGGTCGACCGCCAGATCCTGGCAGGCTGGGTTTTGGGTCAGAAAACTGGGTTTTTAAATATTCTAAAAAATCCCATAAAACTTCTAAAAATCCACAAAAATAGTTTCTAACATAATATATGTTATACAAACATGTAATAAAAATTTCAATACAATTATCAAACATTTTGAACCATTTTTGTGTTATGGAAAAATTACCGAAAATCAAAACCTGTATTTTTCCAAACTTGATTTTTCAAATAAACTTTGTCCAACACTAATCCAAATACAAAAACATGATACTTAAATATTATAAAGCATGTTGCATATGGACATAAGTCCAATATACATGAAACATATATATATCATTGTTTTTGTCTTTAATTTCAAAAATATGTTTTGTTTAAATACCAAAACACTAAAACTCATGAATAGACATCTCAACATAAGTTTGTCTGGGAAGTTAAGCATGCATGTATATAGAACACATCTAATATACATAAAACCATGTAAACTTGTATTGATCTAACTATTCATGAAAACCAATATCGGTTAAACCAAAAACCGAAAAACCGAATCCAAAACATGAAACGTGTGTGTATTGTGAACTTGAGCATATCACACTATCTAATCTTTACAAATGGATCTAAACACAAACTAAACTAAGGATACCTAAGTCTTCTTGAGGAACACCGTCTTCAAGGCGACACGATCCAACACGTGATCTACCGAGCTTGACTCCAACGAGTGCTATATATGATCTTGATGCTCGGGCTCTTGAATCACCATGTGAAAGTTTCGAAACTCCTTTGTTGAAGCTAATCACCAACTAATTCTTGGCTAAAGATCTGAAACTAAACATCACAAGATTATTAGTAAACATAACTACATGAGTTAATCATCATCAAAACAAGAGTGGAAGGCCTCTGGGCCAACAATCTTCCCCTTTTTGATGATGACAAAACTCATGGAGTTATATATGCATGGATTAAAGTTAAGCTTCAAGGAAGCTCCCCCTTAACTCATGCAACATAATAAACAAATACATATGCAATGAAAGCTCATAAACATGTATGCAAATACAAGGAGATAAACATGCAAAGACAAGCATGAAACACTTCAAATCCTTTTTCTCCTATTTGCAAAACAAAATATATATGCATAAACATAAATCCTTTTCTAAAACATGCATATATACTAACATACTTCTCCCCTTTTTGTCAATCATCAACAAAGGGGTTAAAGTAAAACAAAACCAGTAAAACAAATTCTTCTCCCCCTTTTTATTCGAAACAAAGAATCAATAAAGGGGTCAAACAAATCTCGAAACAAATCAATAAATAGATATATGCGATATACATTCATGAAGAGGAAGACGCTAAGTTAACTTCCTTACATATATGCATTACATGAAGAAGGGATGACAAGCCCTAATTCGCATAACACATAATATGCAATGTATAAGAGGAGATGTGAAGCTCCCCCTACACACGTGTACCGCATAAAGAAGAGTTGTCAAGCTCCTCAATATAAGATACACTCAACATGAATCTATATATAGAAGAGATGTTAAGCTCTCCTTGCATATATGCAATATAAATCAAAACATATTTTTTTATTTCTTATTGATACCAATTGAAAGTAAATAAGGCATTGATACCAATTGTGAGAAAATAAATAAAATCTTGATACCAATTGAAAGTATTCAAATAAACATCTTGATACCAATTGAAAGTAAATGTCATTTTGAACATATGATTCCAAATCAAAATCAAGATTCATTTTTTTTAATTATTTTTCATCATAAAGTGTGGGAGTGGAATATCAAAATATGAAAAAAAAACATGAAAATGCTCATTTTCTCCCCCTTTATGAAATACCAAATAAAACGATGCATAAACTTGTTAAAAGATACCAATTGAAAACTAGTCAATTGAAACATAATAGTCATTTAAAAATTCAAGCTTTGCATAAATAAAATTTGTGCTCAAGAATATAAGGATATAGTAAGCACAAATAAAACATGTATAGGTGTATGAAAAATGAGTACCAATCAAAATTGATGATACCAAATGATAGCATACATACACAAAGACAATATATGAGTATACAAAAAAAATGTCAATATTGATACCAATTGAAAGAATCCAATGATACCAATTAAAACAATAATAAGATCAAGTGTTTACCTTATATCCTATCACCCATTTCATGCTCAAGTTTAAAATGATTTTTACTATAAAGCATACATGTGCATGGTCTCGCAGCCAACCGCCCTTTGAAGGTAGGGGTTTTCAAAAATAGGTTTGAAAAATATAGTATATTTGTAAACTTCCACCATAACGAAGAATCCCGCAACTAGTTAAATGGAAAAACTTGTAAACTAGTACGAAATCCTTCAAGTAAGGAATAAAACAAAATTATATTTCATGAAAAAATATGTAAATCACATGGTCACTAAACACTCAAAGTCCATAAAGCCCATACATACTCATGAAAACAAAATCATGAGAAACCATAAATAAGGTGAGTGAACAAGTGTTATGTGAAACATATCATCATGAAAATAGACATTCAAGCTCAAAATTCCTTTAAACATGAAAACATGAAAATCATCAAAACTATTTAATCTTCAAGGCATATGTATGTCTTATACAAACTAAAGTATACATACATATCCAAACACAACGAGTCCACAAATGTATATGCATGAAGGCACGTGGCTCAAAGGATGTATATGCATAACCAATAGTTTAGACAAGATGGACATATACATGAAGTTAAACATGGAAGACATGAAAATCTAATTTTGACGATTCCTTTTAAAAAAAATTTATACTTCAAGGCATATGTATGTTTTGACAAAACAAGAAGTATACATACATATCCCTAAACACAATCGAGTCCATATATAAAGATTTGCATGAAAAGCAAATGACTCAAGGGGTATACATGTATATCTTAAGGTTTGGCAAAATAAACATATACATGAAGTGAAAAACACATGATCATTAAAACATGTCCAAAATGAGGAATACAAGTTTAAAATGCATGAATCATCAAAACTAGACTATACTAGCACATCTAATGGGTACAAATAAACGTTCAAGCACAAACATATAAAAATTTATTTGTGGCCCACTATATGTACCAGTATAAATCCTAGTCTTAATGAAAACTAACATTTAAATATATATTCAAAATGTGAAGCATAAAACAAGACATAAATCAACATGATAATCATAAAAACGATCATTATGTAAATTCACATGCTATTAGACCTATGATATACATAATAGCTAAACAATAGTGAGAACACAATATATGGGTCCATATAAACATGGGTGATCTCAAATGCTATATATGCATGTCAATGATCTAATAATCATGGCATTATCATAATAATCTAAAAACATCCAAAAACATGAAGTATCACAACAAAAATCATCAACATCTATATGTTCACTATGTATATGCATATGCATTAGATCTAGGATATACATATTAGTTTAAAATAAGGTGAGAACACTAAGTATAGATCCATATAAAACATGGGTGTCTCAAATAACTAAACATGTATATCACTATTCTAATAAACATGGCATAAGCATAATGAACCATAAAACAAGACATGCTATAAAATGATGAACATGAAAAGCATGTAAATAATAAACGGGAGTTAGAGATCAATACCGAAACCGATGAAGGCACCTCTCTAGTTCTCCAAACCAAGGTGGTCCTCTCACCAAACTTCCCTTGAAAGTGATGCATCCAAATAGTAATCTTTAAGCTCGGAACGCATCCTCCTCAAGGCATCTTTACTCTCACATCATGCGAGAGCCCACACCTACATCAAATGCAATAGGGGTGGTCTTTGGTACCCACGCTCTTTTGGGTCCATGGGGGTTAGTACCTTTTCTAACCAAACAAATTTATTTGCTAAATTAGAATCATTTATACGATCATAGCAAAATTTAGCAAGGTGGCCCTTACGTCCACAATATGTACAAGTGTACACATGAGCATACAATGTGTTATTGTGGTGACCGTGAGTAGCATGTGTATGCCATGGAGGGTGTGCATGCATAGATGAAACTTGTTTCTTTCGAAACAAAGATTCCAAACGTGTATGACTCATAACACAATGGTTCAAAGTGGAGCCCAAACAATCTATATTCTTCTTTAACAAGTTTATATCATTTTTAATGTTAGAAGAAATGGAGCATGCAATACGTGTACTAGATGAAACTATCCTAGCATGGCAAATATGAGAATCCATATTAATTTTCAAAGATTCATTTTTCTTTAAATAATCTTCCAAATCCTTTGAAATAGATATAATTTTTATTTTCAAAGAATCATTCTCTTTTAAAACAAAGTCAACTTTTGAAGACAAGTTTTCATTTTTCTTCAAATTATTTCACAATCATTTTTATTTTTCAAAAACTCATTCTCTTTAATGCAAGGTCTAGTTGAGACTTCAATGAATCCCTCTTATTTGAAATCTCCACTTTATCTTGCAAAAATAAGTCTAGTTTAGAAGACAAATTTTCATTTTCTTTATTTAATGTAAAAGTCTTCTTTTTCAAGAGGTTGTATTTTTCTATCAATTTTTCACAAACTATAGAAAGTTCTTCATTTAAAGTGTTGGGATCAACATACTCATTAGAAGAACTAGCACAATCATCATTATCTAATTGAGATTCCGAATGTACCTCAAGGGAGTCATTCCCTTGGACCATGAAGCATTGTGACTCAGATTCTTCACTAGATTCTGAAAAACACCTAGAAGGAGGTGAATAGGTGTTAATGCTAATCTAGAAACTAAATGCGCTAAATGTGGAAGCTAAAATAAATATTGCAATCACACTTAATACAACCAACAAGTGTAGCCGAATTCCCCGTGAAGGGCTCTGGACTAACTCCTCTTGATTCCCCTAAATATGGGTTGAGGTGCTATATGAAGCTCTTGTGGTTAAGTATAAGTGAGGCACACACACAAGCATATAAGGATATGGCAATATGAAACAATGCTCAACACAAACAAATATGATATGATGCTAAGAATGATGCTTTGCACAAATAAAAGAGAGAGAGAGAGAGTTAGAGAGACAATGGATCAAACGCAAACACAAAGATATGTTGAGGTTCGAGCCCCTAGCTCTACATCCCCGCCTTCACCACCGTGAAGGATTTCCAATCCACTATCTCCCACCGAGGGAACCTCCACCAAGGAGGATTTGTTACAACAAAGGGAGTACCGAACTCCTCTCTCAAACACCGCCTCACAACCGAGGGGTGGCCCCGTAGCCAAACAACAACAACACCTCTACCGAAGAGGGTTACAACCAAACTCCACCTCTCACTAGAGGGAGCAAACCACAAGCCACAACCTCTACCAAAGAGGGAGCAAACACCAACCCAATACAACAACCTCAACCTCTACCAAAGAGGGAGCAACACAAGAAATCAAGGGTTTACAACTAGTGGTATGTCTCAACCACAAACCTCTTTCCTTTTTTCACAAACAAAGATCCTAAATAGATTAGGATAGAAGATAGCTCAAGTGTGGGAAAAAAAAACAAGTGTTTTGATCAAAGAAATTCTCTTGGGAAACACCAAAAAGATATAGAAGTTTAGATCAAAAACTAATTCCCAAAACCCTAATTTCTTTGAAATAAACAAAACACTTAAAACAAATAAGATTGATCTTTTGGCTCTTTAAACACTTTTGAAAACTTATTTTTAAAACCAGAGAATGGGGAAATTTTTTGCTCTTAAAATCTTGGCCAAAATCCAGAAGAAATGGGGTTTATATAGGCCAAACAGAAAACTAGCCGTTAGGCTGATCTGGCAGCCTGACAGGCTTGCGGTCGGCCGACCGCCAACAGTAAGAAATATGACCGTTGGGGCAATCCGGTCGACCGTCCGGCCGACCGCCCAGATACAGAGAGCAGAGCTCTCTGGTCCGGTCGACCGGTCGGTCGGCCGGCCCACTGTGCTGCCAGACGTGCACAGCTCTGTGCACGTCGGTCGACCGCAAGGTCAACCGGCGCTTGGTGCGGTCGACCGTGCGGTCGCCCAACCTGGCCTGTCAGCCAGTTCTGGGTCAGAAACACTTGTTAAAAATATTTCTAAAAATCTTTTATCTCTTCTAAAATTCCCCAAAAATAGTTTTATTATTTTGCATTGATATATAAACTTGTGATAAATATTTTAACTCAAATATCAAGCATATGAAACTATTTTTGTGTTTTATCATTTTTACCAAAAACTGAAACTTGTATTTTATCAAACTTTAATTTTTCAACACATCAATAGGAAAGTCAAAATAAGTTTGTATAAGTCATGTAAGCATGTATGTATATTGAACACATCTAATATACATAAAAAACTATTTAAACTTTTTTTGATCAATCTATTCATGAAAACAAATATCAAAACCAAAACGTGTATGTGTATTGTGCACTTGAGCATATCAACTATACTAAGCTTTACACATGGATCTAAACATACTAAACTAAAACTAGGATACCTAAGTCTTCTTGATGATCTTCAATCTTCAAGCCGACTCGATCCCAAACGTGATCCACCGAGTGCAAAGGTATGATCTTGATGCTCGGGCACGGGAATCACCAAGTGAAGGCTTCCAAACTCCTCTTTTTGAAGCAATCACCAACTAATATCTTGTTACATGATCTGAAACTAAAATCACAAGATTATTAGTAAACATAACTACATGAGTTAATCATCATCAAAACTAGAGAGGAAGGCCTCCGGGCCAACAATCTCCCCCTTTTTGATGATGACAAAACTCATGGAGTTATATATGCATGGATTAAAGTTAAGCTTCAAAGAAGCTCCCCCTTAACTCATGTATAAACAAATAAACATAATGAATATGCAATGAAGGCTCTTAAACATGAATGCATAGATAAACAATAAAAAGGTTCTAGATACCAATGAAATGTTCAAAAACAAAACATGCTCTAGATACTAATTAAAATTAAACTAAATTAAACTTAATATATGCAAAAACATAAATATGCATATATAAATCTCAAACAAACTCAAAATCTTTCTCCTCCTTTTTGTCAATCATCAACAAAGGGGTAAAAATCAAAACAAAACAAAATCTTCTCCCCCTTTTTACTACAAAGAGACAATCATCAATAAAGGGTAAAAGCAAAAACAAATCAATAAATTTTTCTCCCCCTTTTTTTGTTCAAAACAATGAATCAACAAAAGGATTAATAAAAACAATATTCTCCCCCTTTTTGTCTAAAACAAAAATAAAAACCAAATAGGGGTGACAATCAATTAAGGTACCAATTGAAAATATGTCAAAGTAGCATCTTGATACCAATTGAAAGTAAACATAGATCAATCAACAAATGGTATATGCGATATACATTCAGGAAGAGGAAGACGGTAAAGTAACTTCCCTACATATATACATTATATGAAAGAGGGATGACAAGCCCTAATTCACATAACGTAAAATATGCAATGTATAAGAGGAGATGTGAAGCTCCCCTACACACGTGTACCACATAAAGAAGAGATTGTCAAGCTCTTCAATACAAGATACACTCATCATGAATCTATGTAGAAGAGATGTTAAGCTCTCCTTGCATATAGGCAATACATATCAAAACTTTTGTATTTATCTTTTTAAATTTTTTTTTGAGATACCAATTTAAAACATTCAAATAAACATCTTGATATCAAAAGAGAGTATTTTTCTTTTTAAGTATATGATATCAAATGAAATGACTATTTTCTATCATAAAGCAAGGGAGTGGAAATACAAATACCAATTGAAATATGAAAATCGAATTTTCTCCCCCTTTATGAAATACCAACAAAACACATGCATAAGCTTGTATAAGAAGCCAATTGAAAATTGAATCAACTGAAATAAAGTTGAAACTCAAGCTTTAGCATAAACAAAATATATATGTATGAAAAATTTAATACCAATCGAAATTGATACTATTGAAATTGAAAAACATACATACATACAAACATATATGAGTATACAAAAAGGATCAAAATTGATATCAATTGAAAGAATTTCAATGATACCAATTGAAATAACAATAATGATCAAGTGTATACATCATATAACTAATCCTCCCAATCATGTTCAAGTTTAAAATGATTTTCAATATAAGGCATACATGAGCATGATCTCCCATCCGTCCGCCCGTGGAAGGTAGGGGTTTTCAAAAAAAATAGATTTGAAAATAAGCTTTGTTTGAAAAACTCTACCATATGAAGAATACCGTAACTAGTTATATGAAAAATTTGTAAACTAGTACGAAATCCTTCAAGAAAGGAATCAAACAAAATTATTTTTCATGAAACACATGAAATTCACAAGATAATCAACACTCTAAGCCAATTAAGCATAAATATGACTCATGAAAACAAAACATGAGTAAACAAGAAATGTGAGTGTACAAATACAATGTGAAGAACATGATCATGAAAATATACAATTAAGCTCAAATAATTCCTTGAAACATGGAAACATGAAAATCATCAAAACTATTTAATCTTCAAGGTATATGTATGTCCTATACAAACTAAAGTATACATACATATCCAAACACAACGAGTCCACAAAGATATATGCATGAAGGCACGTGGCTCAAAAGGATGTATATGTATAAACAATAATTTGGATAAAATGGACATATACATGAAGTTAAACATAAACACAAAAACATGAACCAAATCCAAAAATGGGAATACAAGTCTAAAATGTATGAATCATAGAAACTAGACTATACTAGCACATCTAATGGGTTCAAATAAGCATTCAAGTACAAACATATATAGATTTATTTGTGGCCCACTATATGTACAAATATATACCTAGTCTTAATGAAAACTAACATCTAAACATGTAATCAGATCATTAGACATAAAACAAGATGTAAATCAACATGAAAAATATAAACATGATTATTATGTAAATCCACATGTTATTAAACCTATGATAAATATGATAGCTAAACAAAGGTGAGAACACTAAAATAATGGTCCATATTAAACATGGGTGTCTTAAAAGGCTATACATGCATGTCAAGGGTCTAATAATCATGGCATGAACATAATAATCTATAAACATCAAAACATGCTATAAATAATGAATATGAAAGCATGTAAACATAAATAAGGAGTTAGGAATCGTTACCAAAACCTAAAAGGCAACTCTCCTTGTCTCCAAAACAAGGTGGTCCTCTCCACCAAACATCCCTTGAAAGTGATGCATCCAAAATGTTTCCTTTAAGTACGGAATGCATCCACTCCAAGGTACGGCTACTCTCACGTCATGTGAGAGCCCACACCTACATCAAACATAAGAGGGGTGGTCTTTGGTACCCATATCTTATTGGGTCCATGGGGGTTAGTACCATTCCTAACCCAAACAAATTTATTTGCTAAATTTACATCATGTAATCTATCAAAACAAAATTTAGCAAGGTGGCCCTAACGTCCACAATGTGTACAAGTGTACACATGAGCATACATGGTGTGATAGTATCCGTGAGGAGCATGTGTATGCCGTGATGGGTGTGCATGCATAATAGATGGAACTTGTTTCTTTCGAAACAAAGATTCCAAACGTGTATGACCCACAACACATTGGCTCAAAGTGGAGCCCAAACAATCAACACTCTTCTTAAGCATGGATATATCTTTTTCAATTAAAGAAGAGGAGGCACATGCAATAGGTGAAGTATGTGATACTACCATAGCATGGCAAACATGTGCATCAATCTTATTTTTCAAAAATTCATTTTTCTTTAAACAAACATCTAAATCATTTGAAATAGAAATTATTTTATTTTTCAAAGCAACATTCTCTTTTAAAATAAAATCAACTTTTGGAGACAAGTTTTCATTTTTCTTTAAAACATCATTGCAATTAATTTTAGACTTTAAAATTTTATTTTCCTTTAGAGCAAGGTCTAGTTGTGATCTTAATGAATCCCTTTCATTATAAACCTCAACCTTCTCTTGCAAAACCTTGTCAAGTCTAGAATGCAAATTTTATTTTCTTTTTCAATTCCTAGACTTTTCTTTTTCAAAACCTTATATTTTTCAATTAATTTTTCACAAACTATTGAAAGTTCTTCATTCAAAGCATGGGCATCAATATGATCATCACATGAAGAATTAGAATCAAAACTATCTAGTTGAGTTTCTGATTGTACCTCAAGGGAGTCATTCCCTTGGATCATATGGCATTGTTGTGGCTCGGATTCTCCACTAGATTCCTCTTCTTGTTGGATCGGCATTTGAAGCTCGGAGGTGGTGGTGGTTGTCAACATATTCCACACTGCAAATGCGGAATCAAAGTTAGAAGCATGCATAAGATATTCTTTAGGAAGCGTGCTTCTAATGGCCTCAAGGGCTTTTTCATTGGCCCCTACATGCTTGCTATCACTAAGGTAGGATTCCTTGGTAATGGCAAGGTGAACCTTATAACCTAGGGTTTGGAGGTATATGGACATCCTAGTCTTCCAAACAAGAATGTTGGAAGGGTCAAACATAGGTGGGGTCATGAAGTCCATGGATGTAAACTATATGTGTGCAAATAAGCAAATGCAAATGTAGATTAGCAAACAAAGGATCTCACTCCTAGAATGTTAAGCCTAAAGTATCAGGAGCGTAGGCTCTGATACTAATTGAAAAACACCTAGAGGGGGGGTGAATAGGTGTTAATGCTAATCTAGAAACTAAATGCGCTAAATGCGGAAGCTAAAACAAATATTGCAATCACACTTAATACAACCAACAAGTGTAGCCGAATTCCCCGTGAAGGGCTCTGGACTAACTCCTCTTGATTCCCCTAAATATGGGTTGAGGTGCTATATGAAGCTCTTGTGGTTAAGTATAAGTGAGGCGCACACACAAGCATATAAGGATATGGCAATATGAAACAATGCTCAACACAAGCAAATATGATATGATGCTAAGAATGATGCTTTGCACAAATAAAAGAGAGAGAGAGTTAGAGAGACAATGGATCAAACGCAAACACAAAGATATGTTTCGAGGTTCGAGCCCCTAGGTCTACATCCCCGCCTTCACCACCGTGAAGGATTTCCAATTCACTATCTCCCACCGAGGGAACCTCCACCGAGGAGGATTTGTTACAACAAAGGGAGTACCGAACTCCTCTCTCAAACACTGCCTCACAACCGAGGGGTGGGCCCGTAGCCAAACAACAACCAACACGTCTACCGAAGAGGGTTACAACCAAACTCCACCTCTCACTAGAGGGAGCAAACCACAAGCCTCAACCTCTACCAAAGAGGGAGCAAACACCAACCCAATACAACAACCTCAACCTCTACCAAAGAGGGAGCAACACGAGAAATCAAGGGTTTACAACTAGTGGTATGTCTCAACCACAAACCTCTTTCCTTTTTCCACAAACAAAGATCCTAAATAGATTAGGATAGAAGATAGCTCAAGTGTGGAAAAAAAAACAAGTGTTTTGATCAATGAAATTCTCTTGGGAAAACACAAAAAGATATAGAAGTTTAGATCAAAAACTAATTCCCAAAACTCTAATTTCTTTGAAATAAACAAAACACTTAAAACAAATAAGATTGATCTTTTGCTCTTTAAACACTTTTGAAAACTTATTTTTAAAACCAGAGAATGGGGAAATTTTTTGCTCTTAAAATCTTGGCCAAAATCCCAAAGAAATGGGGTTTATATAGGCCAAACAGAAAACTAGCCGTTAGGCTGATCTGGCAGCCTGACAGGCTTGCGGTCGGTCGGCCGGCCGACCGCCAATGGTCAGAAATATGACCATTGGGGCAATCCGGTCGACCCCCGGCCGACCGCCCAGATACAGAGAGCAGAGCTCTCTGGTCCGGTCGACCGGTCGGTCGACCGGCCCACTGTGCTGCCAGACGTGCACAGCTCTGTGCACGTCGGTCGACCGCAAGGTCGACGGCCCTTGGTGCGGTCGACCGTGCGGTCGGCCGACCTGGCCTGTCAGCCAGTTCTGGGTCAGAAACACTTTTAAAAATATTTCTAAAAATCTTTTATCTCTTCTAAAAATCCCCAAAATAGTTTTATCATTTTGCATTGATATATAAACTTGTGATAAATATTTTAACTCAAATATCAAGCATATGAAACTATTTTGTGTTTTATCATTTTTACCAAAAACCGAAACTTGTATTTTATCGAACTTTGATTTTTCAACACATGAATAGGAAAGTCAAAATAAGTTTGTATAAGTCATGTAAGCATGTATGTATATTGAACACATCTAATATATATAAAAACCATTTAAACTTGTTTTGATCAATCTATTCATGAAAACAAATATTAAACCAAAACGTGTATGTGTATTGTGCACTTGAGCATATCAACTATACTAAGCTTTACACATGGATCTAAACACACTAAACTAAAAGTAGGATACCTAAGTCTTCTTGATGATCTTCAATCTTCAAGCCGACTCGATCCCAAACATGATCCACCGAGTGCAAAGGTATGATCTTGATACTCGGGCACGGGAATCACCAAGTGAAGGCTTCCAAACTCCTCTTTTTGAAGCAATCACCAACTAATATCTTGTTACGTGATCTGAAACTAAAATCACAAGATTATTAGTAAACATAACTACATGAGTTAATCATCATCAAAACTAGAGAGGAAGGCCTCCGGGCCAACAGATTCATCCTCCATTATGTTGGGCATTTGAAGCTCGGAGGAAGTCAACTTGTTCCACACTGCAAAGGCGGAATCATAGTTAGAAACAATAGAAAGATATTCTTTAGAAAGCGTGCTTCTAATAGCCTCAAGGGCAAGTGTATTGGCCCCTATATAATTGCGATTACCAAGATAGCATTTCTTGATAGCGGCAAGATAAACATGCAAACCTAGGGTTTTCAAATACATGGACATCCTAAATTTCCATATGTCAATGTTGGAAACATCAAACATGGGAGGTGACAAGCAATCCATGAGTGTGTGCAAACAAATATACGTGCAAATGCAAATGATAGATTAGCAAAACAAGATCTCACTTCTAGGTGGTTAAACCAAATATCAGGAGCGTAGGCTCTAATACCGATTGAAATCACCTAGAGGAGGGGTGAATAGGTGATAGGCTAATCTAATGAACTAAATGCGGAAATTAAAACTAATTTGCAACTACACTTAATGCAACCAACGAGTGTAGCCGAATTTCCCGTGAAGGGCTCTGGACTAACTCCTCTTGATTCCTCTGAATAAGAGTTGAGGCGCTATATGAAGCTCTCGTGGTAAGGCACAAGTGAGGCACATAAGCAAAGACAACCAAGCATATAGGGATAAGCAATATGAATTAATGCAAGGCACAACACAAGCATATAAGATATGACAATATGAATGATGCAATGCACAAATAAAGGAGAGAGGGTTGAGAGACAATAGATCAAACGCAAACAATAAGATGTGTTTCGAGGTTCGAGCACCGAGCTCTACATCCCCGCCTTCACCGAGAAGGATTTCCAATCCACTAGGAGTACCGAACTCCTCTCTCAACCAATACAACCTCCACCGAGGCAATACAAATGGTCTACCGAAGACCGGAGTACCGAACTCCACAAATCCACACCTCCACCGAGGCAACACAAATGGTCTACCGAAGACCGGAGTACCGAACTCCACAAATCAACCAATACAACCTCCACCGAGGCTAACACCAATCCACCTCTACCGAAGAGGGATATAAATCCAATCCAACTCCACCTCACCAAGAGGGAGTAAACCACAATCTCAACCTCTACCAAAGAGGGAGAAACCAACAACCCAAATCAACCTCTACCAAAGAGGGATACAACAAATGAGGGTTTACAACAAAGTGATCACAAAAGACCACAAACTCAATTTTTCCCACAAATAAAGATCCTAATAGAATAGGATAGGAGATATAGCTCAAGTGGAAAACAAGTGTTTTGATCAAAGAAAATCTCTTGGGAAAATACCAAATAGATATAGATTTTTAGATCAAGAAACTAATTCCAAAAATCTATTTTCTTTGAAATAAAACAAAACACTTTAAAACAAATACGATGGATCTTTTTGCTCTTTAAACACTTTTGAAAACTTGCTTTGAAACCAGAGAATAGGGAAATTTTTGCTCTGAAAAATCTTAACCAAAATCCCAAAGAAATGGGGCTTAAATAGGCCACACACAAAAACTAGCCGTTGGGACTGTTTGTCAGTCCTGGCGACCGGCCGGTCGACCGCCAACGGTCATATTTTTGACCGTTGGAAGAAACCGGTCGACCGCCCAAAACCAGAGAGCAAAGCTCTCTGGCTGGTCGACCGTGCCTTGTGCCTGGCCAACGTGCACAAGGTTGTGCACGTCGGTCGGTCGACCGGTCGACCGACTCTGGGGTCCGGTCGACCGGGCCGGTCGACCCCCAGAGCCTGGCAGGCTGGGTTCTGGTTCAGAAAATTGGGTTTTTAAATATTCTAAAAAATCCCATAAAACTTCTAAAATCCACAAAAATAGTTTCTAACATAATATATGTTATACAAACATGTGATAAAAATTTCAACACAATAATCAAACATTTTGAACCATTTTTGTGTTATGAAAAAATTACCGAAAACCAAAACCTGTATTTTCCAAACTTGATTTTTCAAATAAACTTTGTCCAACACTAATCCAATACAAAAACATGATACTTAAACATTATAAAGCATGTTGCATATGGACCTAAGTCCAATATACATGAAACATATATATATCATTGTTTTTTGTCTTTAATTTCAAAAATATGTTTTGTTAAAATACCAAAACACTAAAACTCATGAATAGACATCTCAACATAAGTTTGTCTAGGAAGTTAAGCATGCATGTATATAGAACACATCTAATATACATAAAACCATGTAAACTTGTATTGATCTAACTATTCATGAAAACTAATATCGGTTAAACCAAAAATCGAAAAACCGAATCCAAAACATGAAACGTGTGTATTGTGAACTTGAGCATATCACACTATCTAATCTTTACAAATGGATCTAAACACAAACTAAACGAAGGATACCTAAGTCTTCTTGAGGAACACCGTCTTCAAGGCGACACGATCCAACACGTGATCCACCGAGCTTGACTCCAACGAGTGCTATATATGATCTTGATGCTCGGGCTCTTGAATCACCATGTGAAAGCTTCGAAACTCCTTTGTTGAAGCTAATCACCAACTAATATCTTGGCTAAAGATCTGAAACTAAACATCACAAGATTATTAGTAAACATAACTGCATGAGTTAATCATCATCAAAACTAGAGTGGAAGGCCTCTGGGCCAACACATTTGTAAAGAACATATTCTTTTCTTATACTTGATAAATAGCATGATTTGAGGAGGAGCTTTTTCAAGCTCCTTTCACATTTTTTTTTTAAAATAACTCATATGTTTTCTCATCATCAAAAAGGGGGAGATTATTGGCCCAAGATTACAATCACCCAGTTTTAGAGTTTTGATGATCACAAAACATATATAGTTATCTGTACTAATCAAGTTTAAGTGTTTAAGATTATTTCAGGGTTCTAAGGATTCAAGGAGTTTCTTCTCTAAAGGAAGGTGGCGTTGACACAAGATGACTCAATACTGGATCAAGAATTCAAGTAACTCGATGAGGCAAATGTAAAAGCCTGATTGAAGAGCTTGTAGTCACCTAGACCCTTGTAAGATTTTAGTTTATTAAAGAGTAAGGATATGATAGATGTACTCAAGAAGTTACACACACAAAAATATACTTTTCAAAAATACAAGTTTTGGGTAGGATTGGTTTTGTTGCATGTTTGTTATTAATACATGCTTCATAATTTTTAAATTTTTATATCAAGTTTAGAACATGTATTTTTATCTCCTATACTATGCTACATAACCCTCAAACCAAATCAAAATATTTTAAAAATATTTTAAAATTTAAAAATCTGTATTTCAGGCCATAACGGTCGACCAGCCGGTCGACCGTAGCTGTTTCAGGCCAAAATGATCGACTGACCGGACGACCGGGCCTCTTGGCCGTGGGCGTGTACGTCTGTGCACGTTTGCTGGTCAACCGGATAGGTCGACCGTCAACCCCTGCGGTCCACCGATCGGTCGACCGACTGCATGGGCCTCACTCTCTGTTTGTGTTGGTCGACCAGCCCGGTCGACCGGCAGTTCAAGATTTTTTTTAAAATTAACCTGTGGTCGACTGGGCGGTCGACCGGAGCCAACGACTATATTTTAAATGACGTGCCGGTCAACCGTCTGGTCGACCGGCAGTCATCCAGGTTGGCATAACGGATACATTTCGAATTTGTTTTGATTTTAATAAGTTCCAACGGTCATATTATGTTTCCAAGAGGTCAAACTCACCTCAAATCACCTGACTTCACTCTTGAATGTTGTTTATCCCTTGCCTATTTTGGTTTTTCTACAAGAACAATATCCAAGTTTCAAGTGTTTTTCAAGAAAGAAGTGTTTATAGCTTTCCATTTTCAAAGTTCGTTCTATTGCAAAAATTTTCAATTGGTTTTCAAGTTTTCTAAATCTTTACTACTGAAATTTTTCTCTCACTTTACTTCTTGAGCTCTGAAATCATACTCCACTCTATAAGAAGTTGTAAGAGAGTGTTTGTGGTCTTCTTAGATCACACAGTGACTTGAATTCCATTGAGTTATGGTTCCTCTTGTGTGGAGGATAGTATTGTTAGAGTTGGGTTTCTGTCTTGAGTAGACCAAGTTGTAATTCCTTGGGTGTAAGGTTCATGTGTGAAAGTTTCCTTTGTGGATTTAGTGAAAATCCTTCATAGTGGTGAAGGCGGGGACGTAGAGCAGTGGCTCGAACCTTGAAATAAATTCTCTTGTGTTTGTGATTGATTTCTTTTTACTCTTTGTTGCTTTATATTCTTATACTTGTGATACTATTTGTCTTGTTTTCAATATTGCATTCATTTCATCTTCTTTCATTTTCGGTCTATACTCATATCAATAAGGAAGCAATTAAGCACCTCAACTCATCATCTAAAGGAAACAAAGAGGAGAAGTTCTAGAGCCCTTCATCGGGAATTCGGCTTCAATTTCTTGTTTTGAGTGACCGCTTGCATTATTCATCTTAACTAGTTTTTTAAAGTACATTAGATTAGCATTAACACCTATTCACCCCCCTCTAGGTGTTTTTAGAAAAGCCATCCATAAAGGACATCCTTTCGAAGCCATATATATTGCCAATCATGACATCAGTGATAGGTAACGGAAATTCGTCCTTCGGATAGGCTGCATTGAGATCACGAAAGTTAATACAAACTCTGATCGTTCCATTTTCTTGAGCACAGGGAAATATTAGCAACCAATCTGGGTGTTGTTCCTCTCGAATGAAGTCGCATTCGATGAGTTTATGAACTTCGATTTTGATTGCTTTTATAATGTCAGGTCAAAATTATCGTTGTTGTTGCTTAACCAATTTGGCATACAGTTTGATGTTAAGATGATGCATAGACACCTGAGGATTGAGGCCAGGCATGTCTTCATAGCTCTAAATAAAGACATCAATATACTATCATATGAGGGATATGAGATCTTGCTCCTCTGTTGACAACATGCTTTCGCTTATAGAGAAGAGCTTTAGATGTGCTTGATCACCCACATCGACTTGGATCACTTTATCTTCGGTCGGAGATTCGCGCTGCTTGAAATGCTTTTACCATTGAAGATCAAGTTGTTGAGCTCACAAATTAACATAGAATGACTCAATGTCTTCGTCTTGCTCTGCCTGACTAATAGATGTCATGTTGGCAAAGAACTTTTGAAGATCACCCCCATACTTATATCACAGTCCCAACTGGATGAGGATGACTATTGCGATGGTAGGGATTCATCAAACTCTGATTTTGATTAAGGAGGCGGAGTGACATAACCTAACCTCCTGCATGGGCGGTCGTAATAGTTGCCTAGTTTTCCTTCTGGTATGAAAAGTTGCAAAGGTATGCACTGCCCTTTCTCGAAATTCAAGCCATCCCCGCGATTCAAGCTGTATCTTATTCTTTTCATCATGCGGTGTACTGATTACGCGTAATGAAAGAATTGTGGGGGTTCCGAGTTATCATCTCATTCTCTAGATGTCGTGGCCTGAACTTCGCCTCTGCCAAATATAATCGGTGATTGATCCTTTTAGAAGGAGGGACATTGAAGATAGACCCTTCATTGTCCTTTACATGCGTGCATGCTATTTTTGAGATGGGTAAAGGAATATGCAAGGAACTAATAATTGACAAAATTAAATACATCCTCAAGACATAAAGAGTAATCAAAAGCAATATTTTCATTAAGGACTCACTCGCCCTCATTTTCGACGGGTTTATTACAATCAGGATCATCTATATACGCTACAATTGGTTCCATACTAAAGGTAGTCGACGCATCTTCTTCTGATTCTGAGTCTGCCTCATTGCCACTGTCGATGTCATCGGGCAACGGTTTCTTCACTGGCTCGTTATCCTCCTAGTAGGGCAGGGAATCAGTGAAGTAATTTTCTACTCCTTTGAACAACTACATTTTGGTGAATACCATTTAGACCACAGCATCATCGTCCACATATTTAAAGCATTGGTGCAACCAGGAGGGGACGATTTAGTTGGCATGGATCCATGGTAGTCTGAGCAAGAGATTGTAAGACGTGTCAGCATCAATGACGTAGCACGTCACTTCTGATTTCAAGTCTTCAATTTGGCATCGGAGATGAATCTTACCCAATGGGTGACTACTCCCAGCGTTGAAGCCATAGATGGTTGTAATAGTCATCAGCAACCTGCTTAGCGGGATGCCAAAGAAGTAAAAAAGCCTCTTTGAGATGATGCTGAGAGCAGATCCCGAATTGATTAGGATCCTTTTGATGCATGTAAAGCCAATGTACCCAGTATAGTATAGAGGCCGATCATGCTTATTATCTTTAAGGAGCATGTCCTTGGGAGTGAAGGTGATAGATGGCACCTGTCGCTGCACCAAATGACATTAGGGACATAGAGTGTCATTGTCATTAGTAGGGATTGCTAACACTTGTGTCAGAAAGAACTCTGAGTCAGCAAGTACATCCCTAAGTCCCTCTCTTGTCTCCTTTGAGAGGTGAAGTAGCTCGTACAGAGTGATACGAGCTGGGATATTAACAAGTTGTGCCAATATGTCAAAGCAAAAAGGAGCATTGAACCCCTTTGAAGGCCTTTTCTTTAATGATTTGTCAAATCAAACCTCCTTTTACTTTCCTTTGTCCAGTGACGGAGATGGTGCCGAAGCCTGGATTGGTGTAATTGTTTCCGATGTCATTGGCTGTTGTGTCCTATCGGGGTTGGGTAGTACTGTCACAAGTACGGTCTTCTGGACTGGGTGCCTATTGGCTGAGAGGTAGCGGGCTACCCCGCTAAGACAAGGTTCTCTGCTTTTGAATCACTGAGAGAAGCTACAGTCACTGCATCATCATCTGTTGCAAGGGAGACAACATTACATGACTTGCCTTTGAGCTTAGGCTTGCTGGATTTTTCATTGTTCATCCTCGATGATATCCGAAGGGACCCACATGATCTCTCCAGATTTTGTTATCATTGGAACAAGGCCCTTGGCTTTTTTCTTTTCCGCCATTGGGTTGACAATGTCTAGTCTGGCTTTAGGGACTGGGGTTAATCCATCTTGGACAGTCATCTTCAGGAAGGTCCCAAAATTAAGAGTTACCTGTTGGCGGTGACTTTCTTTTGCTCTGACTCGAGAGTCAGATCCAACATCCACTAATGCTTGGATCTTGTCCTTGAGGACAAAGCATCTGCTGGTGGGATGATGTAATATCCCTAGTTAGAAATACTGTATTTTTATTTTTCTAAAGTATTTAATTTAATTTACTGATTATTTTTATTATTATTATTAACTAAATTGATTTATAGTTATTATTAGTATTATTAAATATATAAAATTATTTTAAGATAGTAAATGTTAATTTGGCTTTATATTTATCATTATTTTTCATTAACATTTCTTTTACTAATTATTATTATTATTTCTATTATTTGTTAATATTATTAGTAGTTATTTTCATTATTATTATTCTTCCATTATGATTATTATTTATTGTTATTGCTGTTAGTGTTATTATTATTAATATTGTTGGTGCTTATTAATTATTATAAGTGTTACTATTATTTTATTTATTTATTTATTTTAATATTAGTATAAGTATTAGTAGTAATTGTTAATAATTATTTCTAGTTATTATTATTGTTGTTGTTGTTAATTAATATCAGTATTATTAATTATGTTGATTAATTATTATTGTTTTTACTAACCATTATGATTATTAATGTTATTGTTAATTACTATTATTATTAATAGTTATTATTAGTAATGGTTGTTTCCTTAAGATTATAATTATTATTATTACTACTATTATTATGGCTTGTATTTTTATATTTTAGTAGTAGTATCTTCCTTCCCTATTTTCCTTTCTTTACCCTATAACTCATGATCCAAACCCATTTCCATATCATATTACCCATTTGGATCTAACCCAAAACCCGTTACCCATACCCAATAACCCATCCTATATAATCATCTAAACCTAAACCTAATTCCAACCTTAATTACCATTTCCTTCCTCCCATCCACTGCAACTGCCATCCCATGGCCGTCCACTCCAGCAGCACCACCCGCCATCCGATCTCTCCCCTTGCAGGCCGCGCACACCACAGACTGCGCCAAGCCCCTCCATCTCCTCTGCAGCAACCCGCACCACACCCCCTTCTTGTCGGAGCTCCCCTCTGCACCCTGCTCACAGATCCAGCGCCAGGACTGCTGGGCTTCCCTCGACGCGCGGCAGTGCCACAACAGGACCCCCGGAGCTCCTCCACATTGATCTACAGCCTGAGCAGCCCCTGCTCCTTACCGCACAGTGCCCAAACAAGCAGCTTCTTCCTTTGGCTGCCACACTTCCCCATGGCAGCATCCCCCAACCGGACCTCCAAACCCACACCCTGAGATCTCCATCCCATGGCTGATTCCCGACAACCCTTCTCCAAGGCCGCACATAGCCCCAAGCCCACATCTGCACCCATGGTCGAGTAGCACCCATCATGGCCTCGCATAGCGGCGGTGTGCCTCCCCATCTCCACAGCCACGGCTTCACCAGCAGCCCCACCATTGGCCAAGCCTTCATGCGCATCCCAGGCCTGCGTGAGCTTCTCTGCACACCATGGGTAACATGCTTCCTCTCTCATTTTCTCTCTGTAATTATGTATGGTGATTGGGTATTTTTATGTGTGTAATTAGCAAGTGTTTTAATTATAGTTTATAATTATGTGTGTACTTAAATTAATGTGTATAGTTAGTGTAGGTGTGTGTGTATTATTTCATGTAGGTAATTCTTGTGTGTGGGATGCCATTTTTCGTCACTCCGTGGGTCGCCGTTGATCACCGTCGGCGAGCGTGAACGCATCCACGCCCTTCACGGAGAGATTCTCTATCCAACGACATCCTCCGCGGCCCCTGATGCCTCCGCCGGAGCCTCCGTCGGTGCGCCGCAAGTCGCCCCGAGGTTAGTTCTATATTTTTATGTGCAAGGGTAAAGTTGTAATAATGTTGAAGTTTAATTAATGTGTAGGGGTATGTTGGTAAATATTTATGTGCATGCATGGGGTTTGGTCGGTGATTGTTGTGTGCGTGAGTGTGTTTTAATGTATGGGTAAATTGTCCATGTATAAGTATGTTTAAGTGTATATATGCATGCATGTATATATGTATTATATGTGTACATGTTGTTGTATACGTGTACGAGCACGTGCACGTATTGTGTACGCTTGAGTGTATGCTTGAGTACGTGTGTGATTATGTTCAAGTATGTATGAGTATGTGATATGTGTGCAGTTGCGTACTTTAGTGATTCAGACCCATTTGGTGAGATCCGAACAGTTGTAGGAGACCCAGACCTGATCCAGATTCGTACCCGTTGTGGACCAGATACATATGCGATTCTAAGACCGATCCATGAGATGATCTGTAGATCAGTTCCAGCTCGTACAGTGAAGACCAGACGGTGATTCGGTTCTGAAACCACGTCATTTCATGTGAGTGTTTATTCTTATTTATTTACCGTTGTCATTATACAGTTACATGTCACACTTATCATTTTATATGACATTCTGTTATATTTTACCAGTTTGATTACTTGTACCACTTCATGAGATATCTATGATTGTTCACTTCAATTACATACTTGATAGGAGCTTGTATCAGTATCATTTCATGTGTTGGTAGCTAGTTGCTTTTGGCTTAGGCCTAGTTTTGATGTACCTTAGACAGTGACTCATTTTGATCCACTTGTTAGTTGGCCCAGATCATATTTGAGGACAGATAACATATTTCATGTAGAGTACTTTTTAGACTTGTTATTCTTTCATTTGGTAATAACTTAGGTGATGATTCATTCGGGTATTGATGACGGACTTATTATGTTGTTACTTTACTAAGAAATTAGATTACTTGATGCTTGGATTAGTATATGGACTTAGTTAGAGTTTAGGTTGAACTGGGATTTATGTCATTTAAATTGGATATTAATTAGTATTTAGTTGTGACTGTTTTAGTTAGGTTGTGATTTAGATTGATCTTGAGTTAGAATTGAATTGGGATTCACGTTCTTTATAATAAAGCCTAATCTGCATTAAGATGAGATTGATGTATCTGAATTTATTATTGTGAGTATTTGAGATTTATTTAGATGATATTTTGTCGATGTTGAGTATCAGAAGTAGATATTCTATACCACATGTTATTTGAGGATGATTCCCTTACTTCGTTATGATTTCGATATCTGTTGACTTGTTGATCTCGAGGATATACCATGTGCTTCATATTTAGTTATTGATTATTTCAATGAATAGAGATTGAGTTATTATGATAGTGATCTTGTATTTCAGAGTTATCAGATAGCAGTCATCACTTTATTAGTTATTGGTGAGGTTATTTGTTGGTGATTATTTGAGGTATTCAGAGTTTATAGGAGTTGGTAGATATCTATATCAGTTATCAGTTGTTAGTGACATCATTGTGTTAGTAGCTATATCTCCAATATCTTATTTCAGATGTCAGATATTAGTTGTCAGCTACTCAATTGTCAGATATTAGTTGTCAGTTGTCAGATAATCAGCTAGTGTTGACATCAACAGTTGTTAGAGAGATCAGTTACTATTACATATTAAATCAAATTGATTGTTTATTAATAAAAGATACCATAACCCGGGGAACAGGGGTAATTGCCTAATGATGCATGTCGTGTATTTTGGAAGGACTTATTATGGTACCGAATTGTGTGTTCCAACCGTGGGGAAGCAAGGTAGTACTGGCTACCTATTCAGTTGTCAGTTGTCAGGGCGATGCCCGAATTACGGCGCCACACTAGTTGTCTTTTCGTGTGGGGCTGTGGTCTTCAATTATTAGAGCCTTGCGGCTTATCCTGTTTCAGTGCTAAGGGTGTTAGACTGTGGTACCGGGCATGCACGGTACTCTTTCAAAACACATGCACTACATTGGCAGGCAGTTACAATAACGATAACTTTATTTGATATGTGAAAAAACGGTTGTGGTATGAGACACAACTAAGTACTACATTAGTTAGGTTAATAATAACCAACCAGACTAGTGACATATGCTAGGTTACACATCTTGACATTAGTTGTTTGTTTACAGTTATAATAGTTGCCTTATATCTTCATTCATGTTGTTATGCAGTTATCCTTCAGCTATATGTTCATCTTGTTATTTAGTTATCTTATGTCTGCAGCTAATCTTGTTATTATTTTATGCACATTGTTTATATGCACGAGCTCTCCCCTTTACACACACACTCACCAGGTAGCTTTCTGACGACCCTGGATTTGTACATCCAGATGTTGGACGCTTTGTTTCTATTGTTCAGGTGTTCATTGAGACCGCATGCTTTGCGAAGAGCTGGAGCTCTCCCTATTTGATTCCGGTATTCCTATCTTTTGTCTTTCTGTTATTTCCTTATTCTCAATATATCAGATTCAGATGTTATTCCAGTTCTTCATTTATATGATATCATGCGTGGATGCTTATATGTGATATTGCAGTAATCATAATTTATTATCGTTTAGATTTATAACTTGTTTCGGGTTACTTAAGGCTTAGCGCGTATGCGTGAGGTATTTTTCTTACGTATATGCGTCGTCGACTCTCGTCGCGTCTCCGCTTCAGCATATTTTAGGAAGCGGGGCATGACAGATGATGTACCATTCTGTGAAAGAGGTAATAGTTGGGGTCATTTGTACGCCCTATTTCTTCTGATCGCCGAACTTCAGGTAACTTGAGCTTGTTACCATTGTTAATTAGGTGAAAGATGGTCACCACCTTTTCTTCTTTGAAAGAACATTGTCTTGGTGCAAACTTAAATTCCTAATTGTTAGGGCGCTGCTCCTTTTCTGCTTTGGTGGAGCTTCTCGAGACAACTATATTGCCATTGCTTCTTTCCCTTTAGATTGGGAAGATTTGTGATAGGTAGTAAAAAGTGCATATTTATCATCACATTTACTATTATATTTCCCTATTTATTCTTTTATTATGCACTACTACTAATGTTTTATTGTTTAATGTGTGCAGGCCTTGAGTAATTAAAAAAATAAAGAAATAAAGCCCAAAAAGCCCATATGCAAAAAATTGTAGTAATTTAGAAGTTTCTACATTATCTAACCTAATCTAAACTTAAAATTTATATTATTTAAAATTTAAGGGAGAAAAAGGAAAGATAAGATAGAACTCCTAATTGCTAAAAGAGGAGGAAAAGGATAAGATGAAATGAACTTCTACTCAACCCTAGTTGCTGCAATACAAGGATAAAGATAAAGGGGAGCTTAAAGATACAAATTCGGATTAGTGATAACTAGCTTCTCAAGTTATCCCGAATTCTCAAGATAAAGGGTCTGCATGCAGAATCCAGAAGGAGATACCAGATGGACGGACCAGAGAAGGCCACGCAAGAAAGCGCGTGGCCATTGGCCACGCTATAGCCGCGGAAACGCGGCCATAGCCGCGTTTTCGCGGCCCTTTGGATAAGACTAGTTACATGTTTTCGTGGGGGAGTTGTACTGGGACTCTACTTCCTATATCTCCTAAAATACCCCTGCAGAGCAACAGAGAGGGAGCATCCAGAGACTAAAGCTTAGGGTTTTTTCTTTAGATTTTTCCTCTTTCAAAATTTCTTATATTTTCGTTTTTATTATTCAAAGAAGCATATTTTGAAGAAGGAGAGGAGCGTTGTATTTTGAAAGTGACATTCAATTAAAGGTTACTCTTTCTTCTTTGTTATTTAATTTCTTTTTCTGCTTAGGTCGATTATATTTTCTTCTTTTCTCTTTCATGCAATTTTTCATATTAAAAACAAAATTTGAAAATAAAATAAAAAAGATGAATAACTAAATTCAATTTGTAGTTTGCTAATCTCTCGATCAACCCTAGTTTAGTTCAGAAAGTGAATTGATTGATATCCATTTTTAGAAACCCTAGGATTAAAATAGTCTTCTTGAAGATGAATTGATAATTAGGTTTTCTTAACTTAGGTTACACTTTTAGATGATTCTTCATAAGTTCATACTTAAAAACTTTGATAGCATAACTTTAAGTCAAAACTTCTCTTATGCTATGCTTAGAGATTAGGATGAACAACTGTTTAATCTTTATTAGTGCACACTAGTTAGGGTTCCAATATTATTCATCTTGCTTGAATTTCAATTAATAACCTAGGATGGATGTTACTTGTTTCAATATGATATTCACTATTTGAGACTAACACTATGGGTTGTGGTAGATGATTAGTAAACTACATTTCTCAAAATTACTCAAATCTAATCAATCTCTCTCTTTTGTTTTGTTCTAAGTGAAATACAGAGAAGATCGTCCGAAACACTTGCATCGCATCCTTCCCTGTGGATCGACCCGTCTAGCCTTTGCTACGCGGTTATATTGAAACGAGACTAAGAATTTCTAACTCTTAAACTATTTTTAATACAATTTCTCGTCTCAATCAAATTTTTGGCGCCGTTGCCAGAGAAGGAACGGCATGATATTCTCAAAACTAATTCTTTCTTTCTCTCTGTTTGCAGGATCAGAGAACAGGAAATATAACAGCAGCAAAGGACATATAGCAACTCTGTGCCTCTGCCTTAGAAGGCAGAGCAACAGAGCCTACTACCTAGCCGCGCAAACGCGGCCATAGCCGCGTTTCCGCGGCCGTAGTAGTGAACTACTAACTGAGTTTTCTACAGGTTGCTGAAAATTGAAAGTTCTATTTACTGTTCTGTTAATTTTTCTCTGTGATTACCCTGCACACTTCTAACTAAATAATAGTAACCTATTCGTTGAAAAAAAAAATTAGACTCTTGCATCATAGGCACGTGTCTATTTAATTTTTTTAAATTCTGTTGAAGAGTGCTGATGACAAGGTACGTTCGCATTGCATATAGATTAGGAAGTACTCTTGGCTGATTTACTGCTTTTTGAGTGATTATTTGTCTATTGCTTTACAGGTACACAAAAAAATTTAAGTGCAAATCCCATAAACAAGATAAGGTAGGGATTTCATCACCCTTCCTTGGCCCACAAATCATCTCCGTCACACTCACAACCCTAACCCTAAATAAAAATTGACTAGACATTGGCCTTAGGTTAACTCCGACTCATTAGGAGATTGACTGAAGGAGGAAGTTGTTCGAAATTAACTCTTGCCAAATCGGTGCCTAGGAAGGGGATTAAGGGCGAAAGCCCGAAGATCGGTGGTTACTTAATTAAGGAACGTCTTTGACGGATAACCTCCCACCGATCTTGCCACCTACCTGGCCGATTAACTTGTGGTTAAGGTCGGCAATATACCTCCTAAAGACAGTCTAAAGTTAGGAGTCGTCTAGGTCAAGGCTTACCCTAGAATAGGAATTTTGACTAATTTTTTTCTTTCTTGATTGAATGGGTGAACTTGTTTGTTAACTGTGCATGTCAGCTTGGTCGAGAGACCCATTCACATCTAGACTAACTAGAACCAGTTCACCACCCGAACAAAAGCCCAACTAACACATGGCACAACCACCATCACTACAAGATAGGTTTTATCCTATTAGGACCTCTCTTCCTTCTTGCATTTAGTTACCCGATGAAGGTGTTGACTAATTTGAGCTCAAACCACAATACATCAACACTCTTCCCAAATTTCATGGACTTGAATCTGAGGATGCATATTTTTTCATAAGAGAATTTGAAGAAGTATGTCTCATGATGAAGATACCCAGCCTAGGAGTAGATGCCATCAAATTACGGTTTGTTCCATTCTCTTTGAAAGACTTAGTAAAGAAATGGCTCTACAGTCTAAAGGCCGGTTCAATATCCTCATGGGATAATTTCGTCAAAGCCTTCTTAAAGAAGTTTTATCCCGTCCACAAGACTGCACTAATTAGGAAAAGCATCTTGTAGTTTAAGCAAATAGCCAGTGAACCTTTTTGGAAATAATTCGAACGTTTTAAGGACCTCCTTGCCCAATGCCCTCACTATGGGATAGAGAAATGACGACTTTGTCAAGCTCTTTATGATGGATTAGAATATCAAACTAAAACGCTATTAGAATCCATGTGTCAAGGAGGATTTTTGAAAAAGAACGAACATGAAGGATGGTTATTATATGAAGAATTAGCTGATAATACCATTCAATGGGAACCAACTCCGGAAAAATTTAGGACTAATGACCCTACTTCTTCTAAAAAAGGTATCCATTCCATTGAGGGTAACATAGCTACCGATGCTAAACTAGCTGCTGTGATGCGAAGATTAGAAGCTCTTGAAACTAAAGAACCAGTCTCCGTGAACCAAGTCAGCCCAACACCTACGGCGGGCTGTACTTATTGTCAAGCCATGAACCATGTGTTCGAGGAATGTCCCGTCTTTATAGCTCATCAAACTCTGCCCGAGCATATGAATGCAACCTTCACAAGGCCTGCTAACAATCCATATTCGTCTACCTATAATCCTGGTTGAAGAAATCACCCAAATTTTCATGGGGCCCAAACAACAATGATCAAACAAGGCCCGAATTCTCCAACAATTTTCAAAATCCTCCTTATCAACAAAATTTCCCTAATCAAAATCCTCCACACTCTTTCCAAAATTCACAAATGGAAACAAGACTCTCCAATATAGAAAGAAAGGTGGACACTCTAGTTAAAAGCCAAGACACGCTAACTCAAGTCTTGACTAGGATAGAGATGCAAATGAATCAACAAGAAAGGCAAAATGGCACTCTACCAAGTCAACCATTACCAAACCCTAAGAACTCTAGTCAAGCTCACTTGGCTCAAGAGAATCACATGAGCCAGTGTAATTTGATTCATACATTGCGGTCAGGAAAACAAGTTGATAACCAAGTATCAACACCATCAAGTTCAAAACAAGCATCACCTCACTAATCACACTCCACCTCGACTTGACTCCGACAACACTAAAAAAGACAAGTCAGCCGAAAATATGCACAAGCCTATATCACCTAACCCAAATAGGCTTAAAAACAAGCAAGGTGCACAAATGGATAAGGTACACGAGATTTTTAATCAAGTCAAAATCAATGTACCTCTTCTTGATGCAATCCAACAAGTCCCTAGCTATGCTAAATTTCTTAAGGACATGTGCACAAAGAAGAGAAAGACTAATGTGCCCAAGAAGGTTTTTCTAGCCACTAATATTAGTGAGCTATTATCCAATCAAATCCCTGTCAAGTACAAGGACCCCGGTTGCCCTACCATTTCTTGCACAATAGGTCAAACATCAATTAATCATGCATTCTTGATTTGGGAGCAAGTATCAACTTACTCCCTTTCTCAGTCTACCAACAACTTGGGTTGGGTGAGCTTAGTCCGACTAAAGTTACAATCCAATTAGCTGACCGATCCGTAAAAATTCCCAAAGGAGAAATTACCGATGTCCTTATCCGGGTTAGGGAGTTTATTTACCCAGTAGATTTTATTGTTCTTGAGACCCAACCTGTATCCACTCCTAGGTATCAAACTCCCGTTATCTTAGGGCGTCCGTTCCTTGCAACTGCAAACGCGATCATAAATTATAGGAACGGATCCATGAGATTGACCTTTGGAGACATGACTAAAGAGGTCAATGTCTTCAACCTAGAAAAACAACCTCGTAAGATAAAAGACCAAACGTTTGAGGTAAACTTCATTGAGAACATTTGTGAAAAAGAAAGTGAAAATGAGTCTCTATTTCTTGATGAATTATTTGAGGATAAGTGAGATTTTATTAATAAGACGATACATGTGGGAGATTATAATTTTAGAGTCCCCTTTAAAAAAAGAAAATTTGATTTGAGTGTCTTCAATGTCGATGAGCCAATCAATGATATATCGCATGAGAATATAATTCAAGAACCTCCGATTGACTTAACCTTTGAAAACCTCTTTGAAAAAGAACTCCTATGTTTAGATGAACCGATTAGGGATAGTTAGTTAATTATACACTTCCAGGGGAAAGTGTTGATCTAAATTTTGAGGAGATGTATGGAACTGAGTTAGAATTTCTAGGCATTCATAGTGAGGACGTTCCAACTAAAAGGTGTGATGGTAATCAATTTTTGAATAATGGATGTGAACATATGATGAAAAAGAGCTTAAAGAAGATGAGACTGGGGAGAAAGAGAGCTAAAATAAAACGTTGGCCTCCCCATTATGCCCTATAAAGAGAACCCATTGGAATGATGGGAAGTGAGCAAGAGGGATGAATCCTAAAAAGATCTAGGTGAGAGAGATGCATGTGTTGTACATATATTTGTATATTATTACTATTTATCTCTTTTTACACTTTATTTCATGCATTTATACATACATTCATACATTGGGGACAATGCATGAGACAAGTATGGGGGAGGGTAAAACCTTAATAATTTTACGAAAAAAATTTTCGTGAATATAAAAAAAATGACAAAACATATATATATATAAAAAAATTTTAACATTGTTCTAACATAACAATAATAATAATAAAATAAAATAACATATTGAAAAAAAATAGATACATAGTAGAAAAATAAAAAATAAAAAAAGAGACAATATTTTGACTTATCTTTTGAAAGAAATCTAAGTGAATCTTAAGAGTTAGGAAAATCATGATTAGGATTTCTAAAAACTTGGTCAAAATAAAATAAATTGTTAGATTTTTTAGGTATAGGAGGAAAAATTGAATAATTAATTAGTCTTAATTTTTACCTTAATGAAATGTGCATTCCTAATACACTTCCACATTTAGGATTCTAAGACAAAAACTCTTGTGCCTTATAAAAAAATATACATAAATGAAGCTGGACACATGTGCCTTATAAAAAAATATACATAAATGAAGCATAAGTATTCACGTTTTACGGTAATTTTATAAATTAAGACCTTGGTTTTGTGGCCTAGTTCACTCGAATCCTTAAGTCCGTGGGATGTTTTCTCACCCGGTGCCCTAAAACCAACCAGTTTGGGAGCCACTGTTGGCCCAAAGGCCCATCACTCTAGATTTGATGATGATCAACTCATGTAGTTATGGTACTAATGATCTTGTGTTTATTTAGTCTCAGATTTGTGATCAAGATCTTAGTAGGTGTGTAGCTTCAACAAAAGATTTAAAGTCAAGTTTTGGAGCTAACACGGTTTGATTCAAGAGCTTGTGCATCAAGACCACATCAAGTACTCAAGAGGAGTCTAGCTCTATGGATCAAGTTTGGACCAAGTCAAGAAGATGGGAAGACTTTCAAGTGAAGACTTCAAGATCAAGACTTGTGTCTAGGTTTGTTTTTTATAAGATTTTATTTTAGATTAAAATGTAAAGGATAGAATAGTTGGTGGATTGCTCAAGTATACCATATTCACACACACTCTTGATTTAGATGAATTTTCATAAAAGAATTTACAAAAGAGTTTTCTTTTAGAAAAATACCGGTTTGGTTTTTGGTATTCAAAGTTTACATGTTTTTAACCAAAACCATGTTTAGAGCTTAATGTCAAAAACATAGATATTTCACCATGTATGTCTAGTGGATCATATCCATACACCCTATGCTTTCAAAGTGTTTAAAATATCTTGGTTTTGTATTTGGAGAAGTTTTGAAAAAATCAATTTGAAAAAATACAGTTTTTGTTTTTAACCAAAATTTCTAAGTTACTAAAATAGTTCAAATTATTTGTAACATGTCTTGATTTTGTTCAAGCATGTTTGATTATCAAAGTATAATGTTAAAACTATTTTTGTAGATTTTTTATGATTTTATGGGATTTTATTTTAGCCAAAATGACCAAGTTTTTAATCCCAGAATTTCTGTCCTGGCTTCAGCCGGTCGACCGGGCCGATCGACCGAAGCTTGAAGTCGGTCGACCAACTCGGTCGACCGACGTGCACAGACGTGCACGCCAGTCTGGCTGGAGGGCCGGTCGACCGGGACGGTCGACCGTCCAGAGAGCTCTGCTCTCTGGAAAGGCCCCGGTCGACCGGCCGGTCGACCGGGCCGGTCGACCGGACAGAGAGTCTGCTATCTGTATCCAGGCCTCGGTCGACCGACCCGATCGACCGCTGTCCCAACGGTCAGAAATCTAACCGTTGGCGGTCGACCGGGCGGTCGACCGTTAGGCCAACCTGGCTCCAACGGCTAGTTTTTCTAGCTCTATAAATTGGGGGCTTTTGGGGGCTATTTTCTCTAAGATTTTTTAGGTGGTTTTGCACCAGTTTTTCTCACATCTTTTAAGAGTTTTCTCCACTTGTTTAGAGAGCAAATATTTTCAATCAAAAGGGGAGTTTATCAAGAGTGTTTTAAAAGTGATTTTCTTGAGTTTTCCTCCACCATCTCAATCCTTGTTTTCTCACACAACACTTGAGCCATCCATCGCTATATCTACCTATAGGGATTTGTTGTGAGAGGATTTTAGGTGATCAAGAGTTGTGATCACCAAAGTTCATCTTTGTACTTTGAGGAGGCGGACTTGCGGGTTCGCGGTGTTTCGGGTTCTAGTGAGAACTCAGTGTTTGAGGTGCGGCCTCGGCGAGCTAGTGGGCTTGCGGTGTGTACAGGACTAGAGAGTTCAAAGAGTTCTAGTGGGAACTCCTTGTAGGTGTTGCGGCACCGAGTGATCCAGTGGGATCGATTTTAGTGGAAATCCTTCATAGTGTTGAAGGCGGGGATGTAGAGCAAGTGTGCTCGAACCTCGAAACAAATCTCCCGTGTTTGCGATTGCTCTCTCTCTCTCTCTCTTTGTCTCTTACTTGTTTATATCTTGCATGCTATTATTGTGTTCATCTTTATATGCTTGATATTCATATTGTGCTTCATTGATATATGCTTGGGGATTGTTTGCTAACACTTGTATTTAACCAAGAGAGCCAACGCGGCACCTAAACTCTTATTTAGAGGAATCTTGAGGAGTTAGTCCAGAGCCCTTTACGGGGAATTCGGCTACACTCTTGTGTTATACGTGGTGTTTAGTTTAAAAAGTTTTAGTTTGCATCATATAAGTTTTAATTCCGTAATTAGTGACCATTAGATTAGCCATCACCTATTCACCCCCCTCTAGGTGATTTACAATTGGTATCAGAGCCAAGTGCTTTTGATTTGGGTCTTACAACCTAGAGTTAAAGATCCTCATTTTTTAGCTAATCACAATATTTGTACACACACCATGGATTTCATGTCACCTCCCACCTTTGACATTCTTAACATCCAAATATGGAAGGTGAAGATGTCCTTATACCTCAAAGCCTTAGGGATTCATGTTTATTTTGCCACCACTAAAGATTCATATTGTTTAAATGGCAAAAATATTGAGGCTAACACAAAAGCCCTACATGCTTTAATATCTACCCTAAATGATGTTTATTTATCTAGGGTTGCTAATCTTGACTCGGCTTTTGTAGTATGAAACACCATCATCTTCCTTGGCGAAAATGATTAATACTATGCGAGGAGCGACTCGGATGTTGGAAGTGACGCTTCCAACGTGTGCTACATGGTCCAAGGGGATAACCCCCTTGAGGTAACTACCGAATCTGAGGTAGATGAAGATGTTGATATGTCCTATGATGAGCTTACATCTTTTTGTCAACAACTTCTTGAAAAATATGACATGCTTAGAAAAGATAATAAGAAAATGAAAAACAAATTTGATTGAATGTTAAAAGAAAAAGATTCTTTACAAGATAAATTTGAAAATATTTCAAAGAAAATGAATCTTTGAAAAATGAAAATGTTTCCTTGAAGTCTAAATTAAATGATCTTTGTGAAGGGAACACTAGTTTGAAAAATAAAATTATTGTGGTGGAAAATCAAAAAGAAGTTGCTTTGCAAGAAAACAACTCTTTAAAAAAAATGATAGAAAAAGAAAAAGAAAGTATTTCTAAAAGAGTAAGAAAAATAATTCTCTATCTCATCATGCCTTACATGCCACCATTAATCTAGATGAGATTAAAAATTTAAAAAATAAAATAAATTGTTTGAGCTCAACTTTGAGCACATGTGCATTTAACCACTCTAGATTGGAGTCTTTGTTTTCAAAGAAACAAGCTCCACATGTTCATGCACATCATCCACATCATGCATATGCACATTTTGCACGCCACAATCACACTCACACTCATATGCATACTAAGGTGTACAAATATACACAATGTGGCCGCAAAGGCCATTTAGCAAAATTTTGTTTTGATAAGATGCATCATATTAATTTTGCTAAGAAAAATATTTGGGTTCCTTACAAAGCTAACACCCAAGGGCCCAAAAGAAAATAGGTACCAAAGTCTCCACCTTTTGTATTTGATGTAGGTGAGGGCTCTCACACGACGTGAGAGATTTGGTGCCTTGATGGTGGATGCACATGGACTTGATGGACACATATTTGATGCACCGCTATCAAGGAGGTTTGGTGGACAACCACCATGTTTTGGAGAATTAGAGCTTAGTTCTTTGGTTTGGTAACTATCTCTAAACTCCTAGTTTATTTACATGCTTATTCATATATGACATTTTTAGCATGTTCATTTTGTGCTTCATGAGGTATATAACTTGTTTAAATGTAGTTTTTATTAAAACTTAGATTTATACATGTACATGTAGTGAGCAACAAATTGATTCATATATGTTTACACTTCATTGTTCATTTGTACTCACTATATGCACATGTATAGCCTAGTTTTGATGATTCCCTCATTTACACTTGTTTTGCCTATTTTCATGTTTTACTTCATGTATATGTATTTTGTATTCAAATCTAACAAATATACATGTATGCCCCTTTTTGAATCTCTTGCCTTCATGCAAATTATATCATAGACTCTTTTTATGTTTGGGATATGTATGCATATTGTTAGTTTTGGATAAATCATACATATACCAAGAAGTTATGTTTCAATGAAAAATGATTTTTCATTTTTTTTTGATAAAATGACTTTTGTTTTGAGCTTCATTGATTATCTTCATGAAAAATGCTAATTACATGATTCTTGTGCACTCACCTTTTATTTGTTTATTCAGACTTTGTTTCATGAACATATTTTTAAGCTTTATCGATTTTGAGTGTCAACTTTTGTGTATTTGGTATGATTCATGAAAAACATATGATTTGATTTCATGTTTTGAAGGATCTTTAACTAGTTTTTCAAAAATTAATTTAACTAGTTATTATTCTTCATTTGGTAATTATGAGTTATATACTTGATCTCAATTGGTATTTTCATTTTGTATATACTCATATTTCGTTTCCTATATATGTATGCTTCATTTCAAATATATCAATTTCTATTGGTATTCTCTTTTCATACATATATATAATTTATGTGTGCTTACTTTACAATTGGTTTACATATTTAAAAGCACGTAGTTTATGCTAAGCTTGATTTAAAACTTTATTTTCAATTGGTATCTCAATTGACATTTTTAAAGCTTAGGCATTATTTTTAAATTGGTATCAATATGTTTCAAATTTATTATAAATTTCAATTGGTATCAAGATATTTTACTTATTTAAGAAAATTCATATTGGAATGTTTATTTACAATTAGTATCTTAAAATTTGACTACAATTGGTATCTTAAAAATTTTGTTTATATGATATCTTAAAATTTGATTTATTCAAAATTTTGTTTTAATAAGAAAAATTAAAAATGTTTTGATGTGTATTGCCTATATGCAAGGGGAGCTTAACATCTCTTCTACATATAGATTCATGTTGAGTGTATCTTATATTGAGGAGCTTGACAACTCTTCTTTATGTGATACACGTGTGTAGGGGAGCTTCACATCTCCTCTTATGCATTGCATATTATGTGTTATGTGAGTTAGGGCTTGTCATCCCTTCTTCCTGTAATGCATATATGTAGGGAAGTTAACTTAGCGTCTTCCTCTTCATGAATGTATATCGCATATATCTTTTATTATTTATTTGAGTTTACCCCTTTATTGATTCTTTGTTTCGAACAAAAAGGGGGAGAAGAATTTTGTTTTTACTTTAACCCCTTTGTTGATGATTGACAAAAAGGGGGAGAAGTATTTTAGTATATATGCATTTTTTCCTTGCTTTATTCATAAAGGGGGAGAAGTATTTATGTTTATGCATATATGTTTTGTGCTGCAAATAGGAGAAAAAGAATTTGATGTGTTTCATGCTTGTTTATACATGTTTATCTCCATATATTTGCATACATATTTTTGAGCATTCATTGCATATTTATTCGTTTATTGTTATGCATGAGTAAGGGGGAGCTTCTTTGAAGCTTTACTTTAATCCATGCATATATAACTTCATGAGTTTTGTCAACATCAAAAAGGGGAAGATTGTTGGCCCAAAGGCCCATCACTCTAGTTTTGATGATGATCAACTCATGTAGTTATGGTACTAATGATCTTGTGTTTATTTAGTCTCAGGTTTGTGATCAAGATCTTAGTAGGTGTGTAGCTTCAACAAAGGATTTAAAGTCAAGTTTTGGAGCTAACACAGTTTGATTCAAGAGCTTGTGCATCAAGACCACATCAAGTACTCAAGAGGAGTCTAGCTCTATGGATCAAGTTTGGACCAAGTCAAGAAGATGGGAAGACTTCAAGTGAAGACTTCAAGATCAAGACTTGTGTCTAGGTTTGTTTTTTATAAGATTTTGTTTTAGATTAAAATGTAAAGGATAGAATAGTTGGTGGATTGCTCAAGTATATCATATGCACACACACTCTTGATTTAGATGAGTTTTCATAAAAGAATTTACAAAAGAGTTTTCTTTTAGAAAAATACCGGTTTGGTTTTTGGTATTCAAAGTTTACATGTTTTTAACCAAAACCATGTTTAGAGCTTAATGTCAAAAATATAGATATTTCACCATGTATGTGTAGTGGATCATATCCATACACCCTATGCTTTCAAAGTGTTTAAAATATCTTGGTTTTGTATTTGGAGAAGTTTTGGAAAAATCAATTTTGGAAAAATACAGTTTTTGTTTTTAACCAAAATTTTCAAGTTACAAAAATAGTTCAAATTATTTGTAACATGTCTTGATTTTGTTCAAGCGTGTTTGATTATCAAAGTATAATGTTAAAACTATTTTTGTAGATTTTTTATGATTTTATGGGATTTTATTTTAGCCAAAATGACCAAGTTTTTAATCCAAGAATTTCTGTCCTGGCTTCAGCCGGTCGACCGGGCCGGTCGACCGAAGCTTGAAGTCGGTCAACCGACTCGATCGACCAACGTGCAGAGACGTGCACGCCAGTCTGGCTGGAGGGCCGGTCGACCGGGACGGTCGACAGTCCAGAGAGCTCTGCTCTCTGGAAAGGCCCCGGTCGACCGGGCCGGTCGACCGGACAGAGAGTCTGCTCTCTGTATCCAGGCCTCGGTCGACCGGGCCGGTCGACCGCTGCCCCAACGGTCAGAAATCTGACCATTGGCGGTCGACCGGGCGGTCGACCGTTAGGCCAACCTGGCTCCAACGGCTAGTTTTTCTAGCTCTATAAATTGGGGCTTTTGGAGGCTGTTTTCTCTAAGATTTTTCAAGTAGTTTTGCACCAGTTTTTCCCACATTTTTTAAGAGTTTTCTTCACTTGTTTAGAGAGCAAATATTTCCAATCAAAAGGGGAGTTTATCAAGAGTGTTTTAAAAGTAATTTTCTTGAGTTTTCCTCCACCATCTCAATCCTTGTTTTCTCACACAACACTTGAGCCATCCATCGCTATATCTAACTATAGGGATTTATTGTGAGAGGATTTTAGGTGATCAAGAGTTGTGATCACCAAAGTTCATCTTTGTACTTTCAGGAGGCGGACTTGCGGGTTCGCGGTGTTTCGGGTTCTAGTGAGAACTCGGTGTTTGAGGTGCGGCCTCAGCGAGCTAGTGGGCTTGCGGTGTGTACGGGACTAGAGAGTCCAAAGAGTTCTAGTGGGAACTCCTTGTAGGTGTTGCGGCACCGAGTGATCCGGTGGGATCGATTTTAGTGGAAATCCTTCATAGTGTTGAAGGCGGGGATGTAGAGCAAGTGTGCTCGAACCTCGAAACAAATCTCCCGTGTTTGCGATTGCTCTCTCTCTCTCTTTGTCTCTTACTTGTTTATATCTTGCATGCTATTATTGTGTTCATCTTTATATGCTTGATATTCATATTGTGCTTCATTGATATATGCTTGGGGATTGTTTGCTAACACTTGTATTTAACCAAGCGAGCCAACGCGGCACCTAAACTCTTATTTAGAGGAATCTTGAGGAGTTAGTCCAGAGCCCTTTACGGGGAATTCAGCTACACTCTTGTGTTATACGTGGTGTTTAGTTTAAGAAGTTTTAGTTTGCATCATATAAGTTTTAATTTCGCAATTAGTGACCATTAGATTAGCCATCACCTATTCACCCCCCTTTAGGTGATTTACACCACCGACCTTAGGTTCGCTATATGGGTGGATTAGAAAGCCTAAGAAAACTAAGAAATATTATTTATATATGTACTAACACATCTAATAGTCAATTAGTTAGGTATGAAGGCCTCAAGAAGCCTTGATACTTACACAAAAGAAAATTAGATGAGTTATACATATTTAAAAAAAAAAGAGAAAATAATAATAAAGAGGCATGAGAGTCCAAGTTAAAGAATTCCTAATAAAGATTCACTAGGATGCATATGACTTAGGGTAATGAAAGAGACTATACAAAAATTCAATTTTGATTCTTACCTCAAATTGATAACAAATTATTATATAAAGACTAAGTTTAAGAATGAATAAAAATGATAATCCTAAAACTTATAGATTACTTAGTTTCTTCAAACATATTTCAAATATTTCGTTCCTTTTTCAAAATAAAAGAAATAAATAAATAATAAAATAATTTAACTAATTCACTAACATTTTCCTTTTTATGGATTTTGTGGCTGTAATCCGCTGAAAACCCTCACGAGACAACACTCGTCCTCTAGGGTAACCTAGGGTTTAATGGCTTATTGCACATGCTAAGTGCAACCGTGATGCCTACGAAAGTGAGCTAGGATAGATTAATTTTTTCTTTTCTTTTTCTCTTTCTTTTTGATTTTTACTCGAGGACGAGCAAAAAGATAAGTGTGGAGGTGTGATAGGTAGTAAAAAGTGCATATTTATCATCACATTTACTAACATATTTCCCTATTTATTCTTTTATTATGCACTACTACTAATGTTTTACTGTTTAATGTGTGCAGGCCTTGAGTAATTAAAAAAATAAAGAAATAAAGCCTGAATGAATCCCAAAAGCCCAAAAAGCCCATATGAAAAAAATTGTAGTAATTTAGAAGTTTCTACATTATCTAACCTAATCTAAACTTGGATTTTATATTATTTAAAATCTAAGGGAGGAAAAGGATGGATAAGATAGAACTCCTAATTGCTAAAAGAGAAGGAAAAGGATAAGATGAAATGAACTTCTACTCAACCCTAGTTGCTGCAATACAAGGATAAAGATAAAGGGGAGCTTAAAGATAAAAATCCTTTTACAAATTCGGATTAGTGATAACTTGCTTCCCAAGTTATCCCAAATTCTCAAGATAAAGGGTCTGCATGCAGAATCTAGAAGGAGATACCCAGATGGACGGACCAGAGAAGGCCACGCAAGAAAGCGCGTGGCCATTGGCCACGCTATAGCCGCGGATTCGCGGCCATAGCCGCGTTTTCGCGGCCCTTTGGATAAGACTGGTTACGTGTTTTCGTGGGGGAGTTGTACTAGGACTCTACTTCCTATATCTCCTATAAATACCCCTGCAGAGTAACAGAGAGGGAGCATCCAGAGACTGAAGCTTAGGGTTTTTCTTTAGATTTTTCTCTTTTTGAAGTTTCTTGTATTTTCGTTTTTATTATTCAAAGAAGCATATTTTGAAGAAGGAGAGGAGTGTTGCATTTGGAAAGTGACATTCAATAAAAGGTTACTCTTTCTTCTTTGTTATTTAATTTCTTTTTCTGCTTAGATCGATTATATTTTCTTCTTTTCTCTTTCATGCAATTTTTCATATTAAAAACAAAAATTGAAAATAAAATAAAAAAGATGAATAACTAAATTCAATTTGTAGTTTGCTAATCTCTCAATCAACCCTAATTTAGTTCAAAAAGTGAATTGATTGATATCCATTTTTAGAAACCCTAGGATTAAAATAGTCTTCTTGAAGATGAATTGATAATTAGGTTTTCTTAACTTAGGTTACACTTTTAGATGATTCTTTATAAGTTCATACTTAAAAACTTTGATAGCATAACTTTAAGTCAAAACTTCTCTTATGCTATACTTAGAGATTAGGATGAACAACTGTTTAATCTTTATTAGTGCACACTAGTTAGGGTTCCAATATTATTCATCTTACTTGAATTTCAATTAATAACCTAGGATGGATGTTACTTGTTTCAATATGATATTCACTATTTGAGATAACACTATGGGTTGTGGTAGATGATTAGTAAACTACATTTCTCAAAATCACTCAAATCTAATCAATCTCTCTCTTTTGTTTTGTTCTAAGTGAAATACAGAGAAGATCGTTCGAAATGCTTGCATCGCATCCTTCCCTGTGGATCGACCCGTCTAGCCTTTGCTACGCAGTTATATTGAAACGAGACTAAGAATTTCTAACTCTTAAACTATTTTAATAAAATTTCTCGTCTCAATCAATTGGGCTACATTATGCCCTTGACGCTGACCCCTATTTGTTTTTGGACACTGAGGCCTCGAACTTTTTAGCTGATTTCTCAGCTATCTCTGCTTGTTTAGCAAGCTCCTTCCAAGTATGGACTTTTATGGATCCCATATGAACTTCTACTTTGTCAAGAAAGTTGTGTCGATATGTTTAAAACAACATGGGCACGGGCATGCCTGCGGGGCACGTGAGAGAAATATTGTGGAATCTCTGAATGTATTCTCACATGGATTCTCCTCTTTTCTGAACTGTCGAAAGGATCTTATCCGTGGTCACCTCAGTGTCATCCTCATAAAATCAAGAAAGGAACCGGGCTTCCAGATTGACTCAAGAATTGATGGAGCCATTAGGAAGGCTTCTGAATCAGTCAAAGACTACTCCCTTAAGGGTGCTGATAAATAGTCTGGCCAGTTTATGACTGAAGGTAATAGATGTGCTGATTTGACGAGCTTTTTCCATCATACGTATGCAACGTAGGTGGTTTGAACTTTGGCGGATAGGGAACTGAGTCCCATTCTAGTGGGTAAGGATGTGTTATTCCTACTCTCTTCGGTTCATCCCTCAGAGCCAGGGATGCAATCTGAGCTTGGATGCATTTGATAACATCAACATCAATTGCGAAATTTTCCTTTAACTTTTCAGTCTTAGGGGGCTCCATGTCGGGGTTCTCCTCCTCATCATGATTGCTACCGGTGGTTTTGTCACTGTTCTGATAGTTTAGGAGCTGCACCAACATTTGCTGGATATTTTTCAGAGCTACTTGCTGAGCTCTGAAAGTTTGCTCTTAAGCCTCTATACACCGACGGAGATCATTATCATGGTTATTTTCAGCCATGTTGACCGACATAATCCCTATTTTCTCCATGCTAACTATGGCAGAGGAAGTATAGCTACTGGCTTCTTCTTCACCTTTTGACCACTGGAAGAGGCTTCTCAGCAGTTTCAGCGATATAGCCCCTGTGGAATAGGAGGATTGTTCGTAGTTGTAGGGTGTTGTTACCCTAAAGCAGGTACCTCAGAAGGCATCCTCTAGTTCAATCAGAACCTGACTTAAGCCAGGGCTATAGTCAGGATCTGGGAAACTAACTGAGAGAAGATGAACCCCTATCTTCCTCTTTGGGATCGCATCGAATTCCTTCCCCTGCATATCATGTTGACAGAAGTTGCAACGAGGTAAGGCTTTTTGGCTTTCCTCTTCCTCCTAGACTTGGACTCTTTAAGAATCTGTGCTGACAACTAGTCAAGTACTGATGGTTTGCTAGGAGGAGATGTTGGGGGATTAGCCTCAAATAATAGTTAGCAGAGTGTATGATCACAAGTTGACACCCCGTTTGTTCGCACTGAGATTACGAGATGTGAAGTTGCTCTTCAAGATGAAATTTTTGCTTGTTGCTCAGAAATTCCCGCAAGTCTATGTTGGCCGGACCCAATCGATCCAACACGGATACTCAGAGGTTGAATATTAGCTTTAATGGGATAAAAAGTCTTAGGTTTAGCCCTAGACTTAGCCTTGGAGGCTAATCTCTTGGCTAGGCGTGAAGTTAAGATAGCTTCGCCGCGGAGCGAAGCTATCTCAGCACTTGGTGCTTTAGTACTGTGTAGTACTTCTTTTTCTTTAAGCGAAGTAACTTTGATACTAGCAGTAGAGTGTGCTTTAGATTTAGCTTCTCAGATAAAAGTTTTGGCAGTGGAGAGCGAAGCTACTACAGCTTCGCTAATAGCACTTATAAGTGCTTTACCTTTAGCTTTGCGGGAGAGATGAGACTGAGCTCTATGAAGAACTGAAGTGGTCTCGCAGTCAGAGACTTTGTGAGCTTCACCAGAAGTTGAACAAGAGATCTTTTAGAATCGCATGAGACTGAAGTGGATTTTTCAATCTAGAAAACCTTAGAGACTGATCTAGCTTCGCATGGAAGCTAGTTTAGCCTATGTTGAGACTGAGTTAGGCCCGCAAGTGGCCTCCTTCATCTCATCAGAGACTTGCTTCCGAACTCTGGCTAGAAGAGACCTAGCCACTGAGATCTTCCTGTACTTGTGCCCACTGGTGGAGTTTAAGCCATCCTTAAAGAGAATTTGCTCGAACCTTTCTTAGTCAAATTGGATGACCGATGTTTCGGTAGTAGACCCAAGGGTTAATCATCAAATTGTGGGACCGTCTTCTTGTTGTTGAAGAAGACCCTCCCCAGTGGAGTTGCCATCCTGTTTTCCATTGATTCAGAGATAGAAAAACTTTACAAAAGTATCATAGAAAATTACAAGTAAAAAGAATTACAAGAATTTTCCACTGAGATTTCTAGAAAGTGTACCAATGGAAGTCTAGTCAGCACGCGACCACTTTGTTCCATTGAGGAGGCGAGTAATTGAGTCTTCGAGTCTTCTACCTAAGGATTTTCTTCTCGCCTTGTTCCAAAAAACCTTTGAGAAATAAAGATTGTTAGGGTATTAGCACTCAGAATGAGAAGCAAAGTTCTCTGGAAAAAAGCCCAGAAGTTAAAGAGTGATCTCTTTTGAAATCTCTCTCTAAGAAGATCAGCCTTCTTCTGAATTTCTCAGCCAAGGGTTATCAAAAATCCTGTCGAGCTTCAGCCTAGCAATGGGCTATTTATAGGCTTGTGGGGTGTAACATCTCCCCTAATTTTTAGCAATTTAGCTTTGCTGTGAAGCTAAATACATCTTCTGCAAAGCTAGCACATGTTGACGAAGTTAATTAGCCAGCTGGCTTAGGGCTGTTATAACAATCCTTTGATTTTCTCTAACTAATTGAGAATTTTCCTTTGATCTTCTCTAACCAATTAAAGAGTAAAAAGATCATGACAATTAACTACTCAAAGTGATATTTTATCACTTTAATCTCGTGCTGAGATTTAAATGGTTAAAAATGATCACATGAGCACATAGCAGAGCTAGCTTACAGCGGAGCTAAAGGAGCTTCATGCGAAGCTAAAAGATAAGCTCTTAGTGGAGCAATTGATCATTTGCTGAGAAGTTACTACTAAGCTTGCAATGAAGTTAAAGAAAGAGCTCTTAACAGAGCTATGCAAAGCTTCAGGCAAAGCTAAGGAATGAGCCCACAGCGGAGATAGTGAGCTTGCTGCGAAGCTAAGGTTAAGCTTGAAGCGAAGTTAAATGTTAGCCTCTTAGGCTTCTTTAGAAGGCAAATGCTTGATTCACTGTCTGCTTCACTGGATCAGTAGAGTCCAAGTGTTCGGTTTGTTCATCAGGAATGATAGGTCTTTAGCCTGCTTGAGACTTGTCTTTTAGAAGTGTCGATAAGTTTGACTTCATTTGGACCGGTTGCAGAGTTGCCTTAGAGTTTGTCTTTTCAGAGTGTCATCAAAGATGCAAAACCGAGAAGGGACCCACAACGCAGAATAAATCTTGTGATGAATGAAGCAGTCAGAATACACATTTTGAAATGCCTCGATAATGGGATCATTTATCCAATCTCCGGCAGTTCTTGGGTAAGTCATGTGGAAGTTGTGCCGAAAAATTTAGGGATTACTATGGTCAAGAATCATGTCGATAAGCTTATACCTACACGAATCCAAATAGGATGGGGAGTGTGTATTGATTACAGAAAACTCAATATGAAAAATAGAAAGGACCATTTCCCCACCATTCATTGACCAGATGTTGGAACGCTGAGCCGGACATGAGTATTATTGTTTTCTTGATGGCTATAATCAGATTTCGATCGCCCCTGAGGATCAGGAGAAAACCACATTCACATGTCCATTTGGAACATTTGCATACAGACACTTGCCCTTTGGGTTGTGCAATACACCTGCAACATTCGAACGTTGTATGCTTAATATATTTTTTTAGAAAGATTTCTCGAGATATTCATGGATGACTTCTCCATATTTGGAGATTCTTTCTGAGAATGCCTTCACCATCTCAATCTGGTTCTCACTCGGAGAAAAGAATCTGACTTTGAACTGGAGGAAGTATCACTTTATGGTCCAATAAGGTATTATTTTGGGCCATGTAATTTTCAAGAAAGGGGTTGAGGTAGACAAGGCAAAAGTGGACTTGATAGCCCATCTTTCACCTCCTAAATCAGTCAAGGATATTAGATCATTCCTGGGGCACACTAGTTTCTATCTATGGTTCATACAAAACTTCAGTAAGATTGCTAGATCGTTGACCAGTCTTCTAGCCAAGGACATTTCATTTGTATTCACCCCAGAATACCTTGAGGCATTTGAGATCTTAAAAAGGAACTAATCTCAGCCCCTATAATTCATGTACCCGATTAGAGTCAACCCTTCGAACTCATGTGTGACGCGTCTGATTATGCGATTGGTGAGTCTTAGGGCAGCGGATTGGCAAGAAGTCTCACAATTTATTAGGCCAGTAAGACACTGAATGATGCGCAACTAAACTACTCTACAGCTGAGAAAGGATTTTTAGCCATGGTCATTGCGCTTGAAAAGTTTAGATCCTATCTGATTGGCTCATAGATCACTGTATACACTGACCAAGCTGCACTGAAGTATTTGTTGGCAAAGAAAGATGCAAAGGTAAGAATGATAAGATGGATATTGCTACTTCACGAATTTGGCCTTCAAATCATGGATAAGAAGGGAACCGATAATATGGTGGCTGATCACATGTCGTATCTCCCAAATGCTCCATCTTGTAATTTACCCATAATGAATACTTTCCCGACAAATAACTGTTCGCTAATATTGTCAATTTTCATGTGACAAGGAAACACTTGCATAATGGTCAAGACAATACAAATATAAATTTCATTCCCAATTAAAGTACTTCTATTAGGATAATCCATATCTATGAAAATACTGTCAGGACCAAATCTATAGGAGGTGTGTCCCCGAAGAAGAACACAAGAGCATCTTTTCATTCTGTCATGACCAAGCTTGTGGGAGATACGTCGGAGCAAGGAAGACTGCAGAAAGGGTCTTGCAATATGATTTTTATTGGCCTACCCTCGTTAAAGATGCATACGAAATAGAACATGATGTCGCTGCAGCCGATATTAACAGTCAAAGTATTTGATAGGTGGGCATCGATTTTATGGGACCATTCTCAAACTCATTAAGAAACCTTTACATTCTGGTTGCGGTTGACTATATGTCCAAATGGGTGGAAGTTGTTACAAGCAAGACAAATGACAATAATATTGTTGTCAAGTTTTTAAAGGAGAATATTTTCTCCATTATCAGTGATAACGGCACCTACTTTTATGATCGCTCTTTTGAGGCTTTGATGAGGAAATACTCGATTACTCATAAACTGTCAACTCCTTATCATCTTTAGACGAGTGGTCAAGTGAAAGTGAGCAACAGACAAATCAAGTAGATTCTGGAGAAGACAGTCATTCCCCGCTTCTCGAAATATGTGGAAATAGAATCACAACAAGAGTCGGTGACATATATACGCGAAGAGAATACCTCACATATACATGCTAAGCCTATGGTAACCTGAACAAGCTATATCAATCAACTATAAAGGTATTAAATGTCACTGCAGTATGACATATAATTTCTACATATGACAGCAAAAGAATGCAGGAAATGAATAACAACTAAGTATGATATATATAGACAAGGAAACGACAAGAATAAAATAAAGCAAGAATACTGGAATTAAGTAGAGAGAAACTCTGACTCATCATAATGCGTACAAGCTCATCAACACCTGGTCAAAGGAATAAAACATCATATACCTGGATGCGCAAATCTAGGGTCATCAGAAATAACCTAATGAGTGGTAAAAGGAGAGAAGGTGCATGACTGTGCAGGCATATTGCATATTTATTGCTAAATTTCTGAATCAATCTTGTAATAAATTCTATCAATCATTTTATCTTAATGTTTAATTTGTGCAGGTGATTATCAATAGAGGGAGAAGATATTATCACAAATCTAGTCCAAATAATCCAGATTAAGGAGGATTTTTTATCTCAAAAGAGGTTTGGAACAGATATGGCGAAGATCAGAATGTCAAACCAAGAAATAAATAGAAGATGTAAGAGAATCAAAGAACAACGATCCAGCGGTCACCCGTCGACCGATTCACTATCTTCAGTTGAGAACAGAGCTTCTTCTTTGTCTTTGAACTCTGATCTATTTGCATTCTCATCTCCAATGTGTTTATAAACTCTACCATCAAGAGTTTACACTCTCTCCCTACAATTCTCCATCTCGATAAAGATTGTTCAAATCTAAGTCGAACACAACATAGTTGCTTTTGGCTAAAAGGCCCATCACTCTAGTTTTGATAATGATTAACTCACGTAGTTATAGTACTAATGATCTTGTGTTTATATAGCTTCAGATATTTGATCAAGATTTTAGTCGGTGTTTAGCTTCAACGAAAGATGCGAAGTCAAGTTTTGAAGCTAGCACGTATTGATTCAAGAGCTCATGCATCAAGATCGCATCAAGTACTGAAAAAGAGTCTAACTCGTGGATCAAAGGTTTGGACCAAGTCAAGATGGAGAGTAAGATTTTTAAGAAAAGATTTTTAAGACTTGAGTCTAGTTTTATATGTATTAAGATTTTGTATTTTAGATAAAATATAAAGGATAGAGTAGTTGTGGATTGCTCAAGCTCTCTCTCTCTCTCTCACACACACACACACACACTCTTTATATGTACTTTTATAAGAATAATTTTGATTTTAAAAAGGATAGAGTAGTTGTGGATTGCTCAAGCTCATATACACACACACAATTTTTAAGGCTTGAGTCTAGCTTTATAAGCATTAGATTTTGTGTTTTAGATAAAATATAAAGGATAGAGTAGTTATGGATTGCTCAGCTCATACACACACACAAAATTTATATATATTTTCATAAGAATAATTTTGATTTTAAAAAATATCATTTTGGTTTTGGCTTCAAAGTAGATATCTTTATGTTTCATGAATAGAGTTCATCAAAACAAGTTTACATGATATATTAGATTTCATCTATATGCATTGTTGGTTCAAATGTTTAAAAAAACGTAATTTGATGTTTCTATTTCATGGTTTTAAGTTTTGTATTTATCAAAACTTATTTTAGAGTTTAATGTCAAAAACATAGATATTTCATATTATATGTGTATTGGATCATATACATACATACTATGCTTCAAAAGTGTATAAAATATCTTATTTTTGTATTTGAACAAGTTTTGAAAAATAGATTTTTCATTTTGAAAAATACGGGTTTTATTTTAAGGTTAAAATTATTTATCGCAAAAATAGTTCAATAAGTTTGTAATATGTGTTAAATTTTGGTCACACATATTTGTTCTTCAAATATATACATGAACCATTTTTATGGATTTTATGTGATTTTATGGGATTTTATGGGGTATTAAAAGACCAAATATTTCAACCTATAACCTTAGTTTTTGGGTTGCTAACGGTCGACCGACCGATCGACCGACGTGCACAAAAGTGCACAGGCTTTAGTGGTCGATTGAGCAATTGACCATTCCAGAGAGTCTGCTCTCTGGAATAGGCCCCGGTCGACCGAACAGTCGACTGACCCATAGAGGGAGCTCTCTGGTTTTTGCCACGGTCGACCAGGTGGTCGACCAATAGACCTTTTGCCTTGGGGTAGTTGACCGCGCGGTCGACTGAAGACTCAAACGGTCAGAAATCTGACCGTTGGTCTGTCGACCGGCAGTCGATCGACAGGTCATTTTTGACCTGTTTTGTACCCCCAACGGCTATATTTTCAGACCCTATAAATATGGGTTCTTTGAGGCCAGTTTTGGATAAGATTTTAAGAAGGTTTTTGAGTCAGTTTTTCTCACGTTTCTCAGAGGTTTTCCAAAAATTTTTAGAGCTTAAATTCCATATCAAAAAGAGTGTTTACAAGAGTGATTCTCTTATGTGTTCTAAATGGATTTCTTGAATTTTCCATCTCCAAATCTATCCAAGTTTTTCTCACACAAGATTGAGATTTTCATAGTTTTATATATCTTATAAGAGCCTTGTTTGTGAGAGTGTTTGTTGGTGATCATAGAGAAGAGATCACCAAGTGTTCCACCTTGTATTGGAGAGTGTTGTAGAGATGCGGCTTCGATGAACTTGCGGGTTCATGTTGTGTTGTTCTTGTGGGAATAAGTGAGGGACTTGTGAGTCAAGAGTTCTAGTGTGAACTCGTTGTAGGTGTTGCGGCACCGAGTGATCTTGCAGGATCAATTCTAGTAGAAATCCTTCATATTATTGAAGGCGAGGATGTAGAGCAATTGTGCTCGAACCTCGAAATAATTCTTCCATGTTTGCGATTGCTCATCTCTCTCTCTCACTTGTGTTTATATCTTGATGCTTTTATTATTCATTTCTATATGCTTGATATATCTTGTGCTTAATTGTTATATGCTTGGGATTGATTGTTTGCTCACACTTCTATTCAACCAAGAGAGCCATGTGGCACCTCAAGTCTTAATCTAGAAGAATCTTGAGTAGATAGTATAGAGCCTTTCACCAAGAATTCAGCTACACTCTTATATTATACTTTATGTGTTAGCTTTATAGTTTTTAATTTCATATTAGTTTGCATTAGATTAGCTTGTCACCTATTCACCTCCCTCTAGGTGACCTACAATCCGAGCTTGGTGCTCTTTATTTGGGTCTAACAACCTTGATTTAAAGATTCTCATTTATCTAATCACAATATTTGCATACATATACATATGGATTTTATGTCACCCCCTATATTTGATATTCTTAACCTCCAAACTTGGAAAGTTAAGATGTCCATGTACCTCAAAGTCCTAAGAATTCATGTTTTATTTATCACCATTAATGATTCATTGTTGTAAATGGAAAAAATCTTAAGGCTAATGAAAAAGCTCATTCATGCATTAAAGAGTACCCTAAATGATGATTATTTATCTAGGGTGTCTAACATTGAGTTGGTGTTTGTAGTTTGGAATACACTTGTCTCCCTTGATTAACAAAAGCAATACTATATGGGAAGTGACTCGGATGATGGAAGTGATACTTCCAACATGTGCTACATGTCCCAAGGAGATGACCCCCTTGACGTAAATTCTGAATCTGAGGTAGAAAAAGATATTGATATGCCTTATCATGAGCTTTCATCTTTTGTCAAAAACTTCTTCAAAAATATGATTTGTTAAAAGAAGAAAAAGACTTAGTTTTAAAAGAAAATAAAATTTTGTTGATGGAAAATGAATTTTTGAAAAGGAGAATATTTCCTTATCTTCAAAATTGGATGTTATTTTTGAAGGAAGCAATTCATTGAAAAATCAAGTTAATTTAATTTCTTAAGAAAAGGATTTTGTTTTAAAAGAAAAATAGATTGTTTTAAATGAAAATGAGCTTTTGAAAAAGAAAATAGTTTTGAAAAAAAAAAGGAAAATATTTCTATTTCTAAGAAGAAAAAGAATTTTTCTTCTCATGTTTCTTCTTCCAAAATTAATAATGAAATTTGCATTGTGAAGAAGAAAATTGATTGTTTGGGCTCCACTTTGAGCCAATGTGCATTTAATCATAATAGATTGGATTCTATGTCTTGCAAAAAATAAATTCCACATGTTTGTGCACATACCCCATGGCATACACATACATATCATTCACATATGTATGTTAGAGTGTACAAATGTACACATTGCGGCCGCAATGGCCATCTTACAAGATTTTGTATTCTATAAATTTTGTAAATAAAAATGTTTGGGTTCCTTAAGATGCTAACCCTCGTGGACCCAAAAAGACATGGGTATCAAAATCCCGACCTCTTGTCTTTGATGTGGTGTGGGCTCTCATAAAACGTGAGAGAGTTGGTGCCTTGATGGTGGATGCATGTGGAGTTAGATGGATATACCTAATTGATGCATCGATATCAAGGATGTTTAGTGGGAGGACCACCATAATTTAGAGACTTAGAAAATAGTTCATATGGTTTGGTAACTATCTCTAAACTCTTATTTTAGTTTGCATGCTTTTACATTGATGATTTTTTTAGCATGTCCTGATTTTAATGCTTATTATGTTAAATGCAATGTTATTAGACATGTGATATAGTTATTAGACATGTGATATACATAGATAGTCTTTGAGATACACCCATATTCATATGAATTCATATTTTGTGTTCTCACTATTGTTTAACTACTATGTATATATTAGTTCTAAAACATGTGCATTTAGCCTAATGATCATGTTTGTTTTATGCTTCATGTGGTGATTACTTGTTTAGATATAGTTTTTATTAAAACTTGTGTTTATACTTGTACAAGTAGTGAGCTACACTTGATTAATATGTGTTTATACTTCATTTCTCATTTGTACTCATTACATGCACTTGTTTATATTTATTTTTTCCCTATTTTTGTACATGTTTAGCTTCATGTATGTGTTAATTTTGTCTAAAACTAATAGATATATATGTATATCCTTGAGTCACTTTCCTTCATGTAAAATTCTATTATGAACTCGTTTATGTTTGGGATATGTATGAACACTTTTAGTTTCGACAAAACATACATATATTCTAAAGCTTGTTTAGTTTTGATGAAAAATGAATGTTTTAGGATTTTTATATGTTTTGATGTTTTGAGCCTTATTGATTTATTTCATAAATTTGTTGTTCACATGATTTTTGCACACTCACTTTTATGTTTACTCATGACTTTGTTTCATGAGCCATTTTTGAGCTTTATAGATTTTGAGTGATAACTCTTGTGATATACATATTTCATGGATATATATTTATTTTATTTCTTACTTGAAGGATTTTTTACTAATTTTTAAAATTATCTTAAAACTAGTTTCGTTATTTTCAATTGGTAGAGTTTTCAAATATATTAAAATATTTTCAAATCATATTTTTTTGAAAACCCTATTTTCTAGGGGCTGTTTGTTAGGCGACCATGCTTGTATGCTCTTAATGAATATCTATATAAGCATATGCATGAAAGGGAGATAGCTATGAGATATACATGATTTTAATGAAAATTCATTTTTGTATACTCATATTTGTTTTCTTATATATGTATGCTTCAAATTTCAAGTGGTATTTTCATACATACATATATATGATTTGTTGTACTAAGATTAAAAAAGTTAACTCTTTATAGTACAAATTATTTCAGATAAGCTTGATTTAGTTCTTAATGTCAATTGTTTTTCAATTAGTATCATATACAAGCTTATGCACTATTTTAAAAAGGAAGAAAAAGTTTTCTTTAAAAATTTTTTTAAAAAAAATAATTTCACAATATTTATGTTTTCCTACAAGTGGTATTCATGTTGATGATTACCTATAAAATAATATTTATGTTTACCTACAAGTGGTTTATTAACATTAGCTTTGAAGGAAAAATTTTATAGGACTGCTATTAGGCCAGCTTTGTTATATGGCACAGAATGTTGGGCTATAAAGAGACATCATGCCCAGAAGATGAGTGTAGCAGAGATGTGCATGCTTCGTTGGATGTGTGGTAACACGCGGAGAGATAAGGTGAGAAATGAGAAAATTTGTACTAAGATAGGTGTTGCCTCTATATAAGAGAAGATGAGAGAGAACCGCTTACGATGGTTTGGTCATGTGCGACGTAGACCTACAATGCGCTACTTCGGCGAGTAGAGCGTATCAATTTAGAGCAAGTTAAAAGATCACAGGGGAGACCGAAGAAAACATGGGTGGAGGTAATACGACATGATATAGAGGCTAAAGGTCTTAGTGAAGGCATATTGCTTGATAGGAATGAGTGGAGAAAGCTGATCCATGTGCCCGATCCGGCGTAATTCTCTTTTGGTTCATGTAGCCTACCCAAATTACTTGGGACAAATGGCTTACTCGTTGTTATTGTTGTTGGTTTATTAACATTAGCTTTGCCACATACTAGTGGTATATAAAAATTTGTTTTGTTGAAAAATTTGTTTTAAAAAGATTTTCTAAATTTATTTGAAATATATTACTTATATGCAAGGGGGCTTAACATCTCCTTTATATATAGCTTCATGTTGAGTGTATCTTACATATTGAGGAGCTTGACCTCTCTTTTTTATGTGTTACACATGTGTAAGGGGAGCTTAACATCTCCGCTTGTACATTGTATATTATACTTTATATGAGTTAGGGTCTAGTTATCCCTTCTCCATGTAATGCATGTATGCATGGGGGCTAACTTAACGTCTCTCCTCTTCACGAATGTATATCGTATATATATCTTTCTTGTTTATTTATCTTCACCCCTTTATTGATGAGTTGACATAAAGGGGAAGAAAAATTTAGAGAGTTTATTTATGCATGCTTTTATATTGTTGTTTATGCATATATGTTTGTATTTTGTTTATACGCTCTATTGAATATCTTTATTATTTTTGCTATGCATGAGTTAAAGAGGAGCTTCTATGAGGTATAATTTTAATCACGCATATATAACTTCATGAGTTTTATCATTATCAAAAAGGGGAAGATTGTTGGCCCAAAGGCCCATCACTCTAGATTTGATGATGATTAACTCATGTAGTTATAGTACTAATGATCTTGTGTTTATGCAGTTTCAGATATTTGATCAAGATCTTAGTCGGTATTTAACTTCAACGAAATATTCGAAGTTAAGTTTTGAAGCTAGCACGTCTTGATTCAAGAGCTCGCGCATGAAGATCGCATCAAGTACTCAAGAGGAGTCTAACTCATGGATCAAAGGTTGGACCAAGTCAAGATGGAGAAGAAGATTTTCAAGAGAATATTTTCAAGACTTGAGTCTAGTTTTGTAAGTAATAAGATTTTGTGTTTTAAATAAAATGTAAATGGTAAATTAGTTGTGGATTGCTCAAGCTCACACACACAGACACAAAAAATTTATATGTGTTTTCATAAGAATAATTTTGATTTTAGAAAATACCATTTTGGTTTTGAGCTTCAAAGTAGATATCTTTATGTTTCATGAATAGAGTTCATCAAAACAATTTTACATATTTTATATGTATAATGGATTTCATCAATATACATTGTTGGTTCAAATATTTAGAAAAACTTAGTTTGATGTTTTTATTTTATGGTTTTAAATTTGTATATATCAAAACTTATTTTAGTGCTTAGTGTCAAAAACATAGATATTTCATCTTATATGTGTATTGGATTATATTCATACACGCTATGCTTCAAAAGTGTTTAAACTATCTTGTTTTTGTATTTGAACAAGTTTTGAAAAAATAGATTTTTCATTTTGAAAAATACGGGTTTTGTTTTAAGGCTAAAATTCTTTATTGCAAAAATAATTCAATAAGTTTGTAATATGTGTTGAATTTTGGTCACACATATTTGTTCTTTAAATATATATATGAACCTATTTTTGTAGATTTATGGGATTTTATAGGATATTAAAAGACTAAATATTTCAATTTGTAACACTAATTTTTGGGCTGCTAACGGTCGACCGACCGGTTGACCGACGTGCACAAAAGTGCACAATTTCAGAGAGTCTGCTCTCTGGGATTGGCCTCGGTCAACCGAGCGGTTGACCGACCCAGAGAGGGAGCTCTCTAATTTTTATCACGGTCGACCAGGCAGTCGACCGATAGGCCTTTTGCCTTTGGGCGATCGACAGAAGGCTCAAATGGTCAGAAATCTGACCGTTGACCGTCGACTGCGCGGTCAACCGACAGATCATTTTTGATCAGTTCTGACCCCAAAGGCTATATTTTCAGACCCTATAAATATGGCCTTTGAGGCCAGTTTTGGATAAGATTTTAAGAGTGTTTTTGAGCCAATTTTTCCCACATTTCTCAGAAGTTTTCCAGCAAGTTTTAGAGCATAAATTCCATATCAAAAAGAGTGTTTACAAGAGTGTTTCTCTTGTGTTTTCCAAAAGGATTTCTTTAGTTTTTCACCTCCAAATCTATCTATGTTTTTCTCACACAAGCTTGAGCTTTTCATAGTCTTATCTATCTTATAGGAGCTTTGTCTGTGAGAGTGTTTGCTGGTGATCAAAAAGAAGCGATCACCAAGTGTTCCACCTTGTATTGGAGACTGTTGAAGAAATGCGCCCTCGGTGAACTTGTAGGTTCGTGTTGTATTGTTCTTGCGAGAATAAGTGAGGGACTTGTGAGTCCAAGAGTTCTAGAGTGAACTCGTTGTAAGTGTTGCGGCATTGAGTGATCTTGCAGGATCGATTCTAGTAGAAATTCTTCATAGTGTTGAAGGCGGGGATGTAGAGCAAGTGTGCTCAAACCTCGAGGCAATTTTTCTGCGTTTGTGATTGGTCATCTCTCTCTCTCTCTCTCTCTCTCTCTCTCTCTCTCTCTCTCTCTCTGTCTCTCTCTTATTTTTATGTCTTGCATGCTTTTATTGTTCATTTCTATATGCTTGATATATCTTGTGCTTAGTTGTTATATGCTGGGGATTGATTGTTTGCTCATACTTGTATTTAACCAAGAGAGCCATAGTGGCACATCAACTCTTAATCTAGAAGAATCTTGAAGAGATAGTCCAGAGCCCTTCACCGAAATTCAGCCACACTCTTGTTCTATACTTTGTATGTTAGCTTAATAATTTTTAATTTCACATTAGTTTGCATTAGATTATCTTGTCACCTATTCATCCCCCTCTAGATGACCTACAATACCATGTCGACTCCATTGGGGCTGCACCAATGTGCTGCCTATGTACCCTGTCCAGGGGATCAAGCCATTTGTAGTTCATCTGAACAAGCTCCACCGAGCTCAAGAAACTTGAAGGATCTGGAGTAACTCCTTACAATATGCAAATTTTACTCTTAGAATGACCTTAGTAAGCATATCGCCTGGATTCTTCGTCGTGTGAATCTTCTGTAACTTGATGTCACCTTCATCAAGAATCTCCCAAATAAAGTAGAATCTGATGTCAATTTGCTTCATTCTGTCATGATAAACCTGGTTCTTTGCCAAATAGATAGCACTCATGCTATCACAGTTGATCTTAATAGATCCTAATCAATTCCCAAGTCATCAAGCAACCCTTGAAACCAAATTGCCTCCTTCATAGCTCCGTTATGACCATATACTTGACCTCCATAGTAGACAATACGACAGTAGAATGTAAAATAGAGAGCCAACTGATCGGTGCTTGAGACAATATAAACACATATCCCATTGTAGACTGAGGTTTATTGGGTCTGCAGCATAATCGGAATCAACATATTCGACACACTCCTGCTTGCCTATGGATTCCTTCTTAAATTCCAAACCAACTTATATGGTACCTTTGACGTACTGTAGAATCTACTTTACTTCCTCTCAATGACCCCTGTCAGGATCATACATATATCTGCTAACCATTGAGACAGGCTGTGACAAATCGGGCCTTGTATTCACTATTGCATATATTAAACTACCAACTACACTAGCATAGGGTATGTGAGTCATATACTCACGCTCTTTAACAGAAGTAGGAGAAATAGTAGCATTTAACTTAAAATGAGGAGCCAATGGTGTACTTACAGGCTTTGTATCGCTATTGATGTAGAACTTCTATAGTACCTTCTTAAATACTCCTTTTGTGTCAAGCTAACCTTACAATTGTCCCGGTCTCGCTCAATCTTCATGCCTAGCACTTTCTTAGCTTCACCCAAATCCTTCATCTCGAATTCGGAAGATAAGCCCTTCTTTAATTTATCAATTGCAAATTTGCTCTTGAAGTAATAAGCATATTGTTTACATACACAGTAGATAGATGCACTCTCCACCCGGTAGCTTGTTGTAATATACACATAGGTCATAATGACTTCGTGTGTATCTCTTGCCTCTCATAAAGTTATCGAAATGCTTGTACCACTGTCTCATTGATTGCTTTAATCTATAAAGCGATTTCTTCAGCTTGTATATTATATATTCCTTTTCTACAGTCTTGAACCCTGTCGGCTGAGACATATAGATCTTATCTTTAAGATCGCCATGGAGAAAAGCAGTCTTCATACCGAGCTGATTAAGCTTTAACTCATACTGTGTCGCTAAGCTAGAAAAATCTGAATTGACAAGTACTTTACAATAGGTGAGAATACCTTATTGTAATCAATGCCTTCTTTCTGAGCATAGCCTTTAGCTACCAATCTGACTTTGTAGCGTATAGTATCACTATTGTGAGATTCTGATTTCTTTGCTGGCACCTACAACCAGTCACCTTCCTTCCCTTGGGCAACTCTAATAGTCCCCAAGTGTTATTCTTATGTAGAGATCTCATCTCTTCCATCATGACATCCTTCCATATCTTGGACTTTGAACTGATTTCAGCTTTCCTGTATATAGATGGATCATCTCCTCAATGACTGGGAGAGCATAGGCCACATCATATCTGTAGTGAGCCAACTGGGCTTACGTAGATTTCTTCGGGTTCTTCCAACTACAATGGATTCTTGGACGTCACCCATAGCCTGTCCTTGATCCTCATCATTGTCGGCATCTTGCTCGGTTACTTGACCACCACCTTATGTCACTATGGGTATGGTCTCAAATGAGACTGAACTTTCTAGAGACAATGAAGTAGCATCACTCTCCACCTACTGCAATATCCCTTCGATGGTTTTACTCTCCACCTGCTGAGAGTTTATAGACTTTATCATTGAAGCCTGACATCTTTACTCAATATAAACTTCTTGTCTGTCGGATCCCAAATTTTGTAGTCTTTTACACCTCTCTTTAATCCTACGAACACACCCTTTCATGCTCTCGGGCCCAATTTATCTTCTTGATATGATAGTAGGTCAGATATTCAAATACCCGTAGCGAATCATAATCCTGAGCAATATTTTTTCGACCATAATTATAAAGGAGTTTTACCTCCTACTCAGACAAAGGCAACTTGTTGACGAGATAGCAAGTATACGCCAATACCTTAGTCTAGAAATATTTTGGTAAACTGGCATTGGATAACATGCATCAGACCTTCTCTGGCAAGGTCCTATTCATCCTTTCTACTACCCTGTTTTGTTGCGGTATTTTTCTTACTGTGAAGTGTCTTCTATACCCTCATCAGTACATAATTGTAGGAAAGGATCACTTGTATATTCTCTTCCATTGTCTGAATGAAGTACCTTGATCTTCCTTCCTCTACTATTTTCCGTGTTCCTTTTTCACTCCGCAAACAATTTCATGACTTCCTCTTTGTGCTTCATGGTATATACTCAACATCGCCTAGAGTAACCGTCTATAAAAGTCTTAAAGTAGTGGTTACCTCCAATAGATATCGTGGCAGATCTCCAAAGACCGGTGTGAACATAATCCAGAATCTCCTCAGTGCAATGAGTCGCGGTGCCGAATCTCACCTTCATCTTTTTTTCTGATGATGCAATGTTCACAAAATTTTAATTTGCAGGTACTGGCATCTTTCAGTAAACCTTACTTTGCAAGAGCTTGTAAAGACTTTTCTCCTACATGTCTGAGCCTCAAATGTCAAAGTTGGGTGCAATCGTCATTTAAATTTGTTGAAGTCGCCACTTGCCCTATGACCGTGATACCCTTCAAGCAGTATAGGTTATTGTGTTAGAGGCCCTTCAACACCACCATCGAGCCTCAGTTATCTTGAGAACACCATCTTTAATAGATACTCAAAGACCCAATGTTTTCAAGACACCAATTGAGATAAGATTCTTTTTCATCTAAGGTACATACCTGATATCCTTTAATTCTTGCACCATCCTATCAAATATCTTGATAAGGATTATACCTATCCCTTCCATGTCGCATAGACGATCATCGCCCATGACAACAAAACATCAATCTAACTTCTCAAACTAGAAAATCAATCCTTGTTGGGACACACATGATAAGTAGCTCATATATCTAGCATCCACTCAAACTCACCTGAGTAACCAATAGTAGGAGTATTGACTGAAAAAGAAAATACCGTTGAGTCTGAGTCTGATCCATCTGCTTGTGAAGTACTACCCGATTGGGTACTGTCACTTGTGCAAGATTTGCCTCAGTTTCGACTCCTTGTTCTTATCTTTAATCCTTGGACAATCAATTTTTTAGTGCCCTAACTCTTTGCAGAAAGCGTATTGGTTCTTCCTTAGATTTCTAAAACCTGGTCTAAGCTTTGATCTCCCACGCTCGCCTTTTCCTTCCGATTGGAACTTCTACCTCTTGTCGACAAAGCCTCTGCTGATGTACCATTGAAAGAAAACTGTTTCTCCTTCCTTTTTTACTTCATAATTTACAAAAGTAGCTGACACATCACTATAGTTAAGCATTTATTTACTATTGATCAAGGTTAGGACAAAAGTCTAATACTCTTCATCAGGAGAGAATTCAAAAGAATTATCGCCTTGTCCTCCTTTTTGATCTCCTCATCCACATTAATTAGGTATGTAAGAAGTTTCGTGTAGTTATTCATGTGTTCATCAATGGAGAGTCATCTCTTCAACTAGAAGCGATAAAGTCTCCTCTTCAGATGCAATCGACCTTCAATGCTCTTTGCCCTATACTTTTTCTCGAGGGTCTCTTACATCTTCCTTCCGAAAATTTCATACAACATATGATACTTGATATCTTGTGTCAAGCAGGATCTTATAAGGCCACAAGCTGTTCTATTCATCTTGTCCCAATCGTTTTTAGAAGTCTCCACTGGCTTTTCTTCCAATCATAGAGTATCTTCGAGGTTTGATGTCGTCAATGCATCTTCACCTCATATCTCCACATCCCAAAATTGTTCTTGCCTTCAAACTTTGTCACATTGATCTTCAATGAATGTGGTTTAGATTTCATCGTGGATTGACTATCTCCGGTCATCTCCTCAGTAGGTTCCTCAAAATAATGCGAAAATGATTAGTGAAAATAAATCCAAATAGGCAAGATCAGATCTTTATCTGTGATTGAAACTGCAGACAGTCTCCAAGTTGATTTGCTCTACCAGAATGAAACTCCTCGTCGACCCGAAAAGCTCTGATACCACTTGTTGGAATCCCCCTCACTGAAAAGAGAGTCACTAGATAGTAGTCACCAAACACAAGAACAATGAAAACAAAGGAAGAAAGCTTAAACACATAATTTAACGAGGTTCGACAATTTGCCTACGTCCTCGGGGCAAAAGAGGAGGTAGACCTTATTCAAATAGTCAAAATTATTGGATACATAGCAGGGGCAATATCTCTCTTTATATAGGCAGAAAGTCATTGAGTTTAAGAAAACTAACAGATCCAAATTCGGATAAAAAATGAACTTTAATCAACTTAGCAAACTGTCATCCTCATCTTCTGGTCGACCGGTTGGTCGACCAGGTCCTTCTACAGTCGACCAGTCGATCCACCGAGATTTTCAGTAACTCCTGATAGTCTCAGTCAGTCGACTACCCGATCGACCGATGCCTTCTCCTGCAGTTGCCTTCTTCCGTCCGGTCGACCGGACGGTCGATCGGAACTCCTTATGCACGTTTTGTGCATGCCCAATCGACCGCCCAGTCGACGGGTTCTCTGTCTTCAGCTGAGAAAAAGCTTCTTCTTTGCCTTTGAACTCTAATCTCTCTGCATTCTCATATCCAATGAGTTAAAAAACTCTACCATCAAGATTTTACACTCTCTCCCCATAGTGTGGCCATCTCCAAAAATGAGGAGCCCAAATCACATTTCCATTAAGAGAGTGTTGATCGTTGTAGAGGGATCCCTAGCAAGCCCAAGAGATTAGGGAATAATGAAGAAAGAGTGTCATTGCCTACCCAATGGTCAATCAAAAATCTTATAGTGCGGCCATCTCCCACTTCAATTTTAATGCTGGATGCAAGGGCCATGGAAGCCTTGAAGGCTCCTCTCCAAAAAGAGAAAACATGCCCAGAAATAAAATGATGCAAGTCATGAGACCTTCGCCTTCTATAATAATTATGAATAATAAGGGCTACCTATAGAGCATGTGTATCATGAAAAAAATCTCCATCACCACTTTGTTAGGAGAACAAGATTGAAAGCCTGAAGATTGCAAACACTCAAACCACCTTGATTCTTATGGAGCAAACAAGTTTCCACTTTATCAAGTAGAGCCCCTCGTGAATGTTCCTAGTGCCCTGCCAAAAGAAGGCGTACCGAAAGCGATCAATTGCATGAATCACCTATTCTCTCGAAGATAATAAAAAGACATGAAATAAAGAGGCATGGATGACAAGACGAAGTTGGAAAGAATGAGTCTACCTCCCCGTGAAAGAGCATTGCCTTTCCCAGTTGCAAGGCTTTTCTCCACCCTTTCAATAAGAGGTTGCCAATCATCCCTTGTAAGTGCGGTCGCTTTGACCGATAGCTCGAGATATATGAAAGGCAAAGAACTGAGGTTGCAATTGAGAATGGAGGCAGCTCTTATACCCTCCTCACCATCTCTACACAAATTGCAAACACAAGATTTGTGAAAATTGATTTTGAGTCTGGTCATAATCTCAAATTCATAGAGAATTAATTTAAAGGGGAGAAGGGATCAAGCATCTCTCGGCACGAGGAGTAGGGTGTCATCAACATAATGTAGGCTAACAAGAACATAGGCCAAGGGAAAGAACACCCTTTTTAAATACCACCATTAGCGTCAGTTAGGGAGAGGATACATGTAAGAGTGTCAGTCTTATAAGAATGAATAGATAGAGGGAGAGAGGATATCCTTTCCCAAGACCCTTGAGGCATTGGATGTAATTGATTGGTTTTCTATTAACAAGGATGAATGATGTTCCAGAGAGCAACCAAACTTTAATCCAACTGATCCAATGTTGTCCAAATCTTCTTGCCAAAAGTAACTCAAAGAGGAAGTCCCAACTTACAAAATCAAATGCCTATTCAAAGTCAAGCTTGAGAAACACCGCATCAATGTCGGAGCTGTGAGTAGCCGCTAAAATCTCATTTGCACAAGTCACACTGTCCAGAATAAATCTATTCTTAGTGAAAGCCAATTGGACTTGGTCAACAAGGAGATGAATGTAAGGATGGAACCGGTTTGCAAGCACTTTGGTGATGATGTTGAAGACGGCAGCGAGGAGACTAATAGGCCGTAAATTATTAACCAAGAAAGCACCTTCTTTTTTGGAATGAGAGCAACCAAAGTATAATTGAGGCACTTAAGATCCACCACACCATTATAGAGTTGCTTGTGTTTGTTTTCTAAATTGTGCAGAAACTGTGGGGGATGACTTGATGACTGACTTTCACAAGCTTTCAACTGGGAGAAAAGTATTGACAGTGAAGAGAAATCAAAACTGAAACTGAACTTTTAACTCTTTACATAATCTTCTAGTTTTTTCTGGTTGGTTTATATCTGATCGAATTTGTGTCATCTTTAGCAAACCACATTGATTACTGGCTTTGAGAACTGCAGATTGGTACCAGTAACAATATTTAAATAATATCTATATCTGTCCACGAACAGTATGTACTCTTGATGATACTACTCATGGAAAATATTGCCCATTCAGTTCTCATATACATTTCATTAGTAGCTAACAAATTCAACATTTTGACAAGCCAGCTGCAACACCTAGAAGCAGAGCCTCTTCCTACAAGTCCCTTGCGAGATCAACAACCCTTTCGAGATACAACCCAAGAGCTCCCTAACAAACTCATCTACCAAGTCCCTAAATATGCCTCTCTCCAGTCCTCCACCAACTCTTTCCAACTCCCGTCTCTGCTCCTGAGCTCCGTCTTCCCACACCTCGCTCACGTTCTCCACCAGCACGCGGCTTCTCTTGCACTCCCACCGCTGTCCCTGCTGTCGACCACCTTCTGTTGGCCCTTTCGCACAATCAAGTTCTTCTAGAAGCTTGTTTTCTTTCGCCTCGGCGCCAAGGGCAATCTTTCGATTGTTATTAGGTGGAAAATGAAAGGATAACTCTGTTTGCAGGTTTCTTTATTCTTCTTGCGATGGTCCCCTGCGTCATCATGTACATTAGGCATTCATGAAATTTATGGCAGTGTAATGCTCGCAGAGCATTATAGCACAGTAAAGCCCAGACCTGAGATGCACACACGAGAAGGCTCCGGGGCTCTTAATTGGATGGCTGTAATTTGTGATCCCTTTTGTTCGTCTGCATTAAATTTCTCAATTAGAACATCTATTAATTGTCAAGAAGAAAGAAAAAAAAAAATCTAACTGTAGTTTTATAAATATAGCCTTTTTAACATTTTTCTTCAATAAATTTCTTCTATGTCTGCATGTCCATAAAATCCGTAAATTTCACAGATATAAAGAACATGAGTTTTTCCAACAGGCAATATTAAGTAAATTTCTCTTCTTGGCACCGCTATGATCATTAAAGTCATATATTTGAGTTTCCATATAAAATAGGCAGACTACATAAAACAGAAAATAGATCCTTCCATAATGAAAGAAATCTCTCTCGTTGGTCACCTGCACAAGAATATGGACTGAATCATTAAAAGACTGAATCAACATCTTAAATCCCAAGTAAATTTTATCATACAAATATAACCTTTATTTGATTTTGTTAATTTTATTGGAATCCAAGCACCAGAGTATAGTCGTCAATTGCACAAACAAGCAAATAAAGGGAAGAAAGTGAGAACACACAAATTTAACGAGGTTCGGCAATCAGTTACGTCCTCGGAATAAAAGGAGAAAGACATCTTACTAATAAATCAATTTCAGGATATAAATACTGAGGACAATACGCCTCTTTATATAGCCACAAAATCCTCGAAGAAAAGGAAACCAATAGATCTGAAAATGGATCAGAAATGAATTCATAATCCTAAAAGGAAACTATGTAGACCTGACGTAAGGTCGACTGGGTGGTCACCCGCACTCTTTGCAGTGTCAAAACTACGCTCTGTGCGGTCGACCGGGCGGTTGACTGCGCTCTGTGCAGAGCCAATTTGGACGTTCTGGGCGATTGACCGGGCTGTATTTGTTGAGTAGTTCCTCTAGGCGGTCAACCAGGTGTTTGACTGCTACGCTCCTTTCTTCTCGTGCACACTTTTGTGCATGGTCGGTCGACTGGCCCTCTGTTTTCGGCTGCGTCTAGTCTTCTACCTTGCAATGTTGAACTCCGATCTCTGCGCTATCTTCTCCGATGAGTTTAAAAAACTTTACTAACAAAATTTTACACTCTCTCCCTATAATTCTCTACTTCAGTAAAGATTTCTCAAATCTGAGCCGAATACAATATAACACCATGTCGACTTCATAGGGCTACACCAACGTGGTTGCCTATGTCTCATGCCCAATGGGATCATGTCATTTGTAGTTCATCCAAACGAGTTCCATCGAGCTCAAACAACTAAAATCAAACCTGTAGCAACGAACTCAACTGACTGAGTCATATGAAGCTCTTTACCAATACAGTTATGGAGAAAAACGACCTTCCATTTAAGCTTATCTAGCTTACCAATTTGAGATTCACGTTTCTTCACCCATTTTCATTGATTCAACTTTATTCCTTTCGCTGCAACTAATTTAACCTGCTCATTATCCATCACGGCTACATAATCTCCACCCGGTGTCACATCCAGTGAGATCGCAACTAATACTGAATAACTGGAGGTGGTGGGGTAGCATCGACCTTCACCTGTTGCGATACATCCTTGATCTTCAACCTCTCACCTGTTGAGAGATGGTAGACTTCAACTATGAAGTCTCATTGAATGTGACATGCTTGCTCAACACATTATTTTTGTTTACGGGGTCTCATAACTTGTAGCCTTTCATATTTCTTTTAACACCCAAAAGCAAAAACTTCTTTGCTCGTGGATTTAAATTTTCATCCTTGTCACTAGTGTAGGAAGTGAAAGTACACCGAGAAGGGGGTGAATAAGTGTACAAGCTAATCTAGTGCAAATGATGCGGAATTAAAAAAGTTAATTTGCAAACACACTATGTGTAACAAAGAGTGAGACGAATTTCCCGTGAAGGGCGCTAGAACAACTCCTCTAGATTCCTCTAAACTAAAATATGAGGTGCTATTAGAAGCTCTGTTGAATTAATACAAGTATGGGCACACAAACAATATCAAGCATATGAATATGAACAATGTAAAGCAATGCAAGATATAAAGAGAGCTAGAGAGAGTTAGAAAGAAAGTCCAAACGCAAACACAGGATATGTTTCGAGGTTCGAGCCACTGTTCTACATCCCCGCCTTCACATAGAAGGATTTTCACTAGTCCACACAGGACCTTCCACAAAGAAACCTCCACCGAGGTATTACAACTCAACTCTTGGAGTACACAACTCCTCTCTTAAACACAATCACCTCTACAGAAGAGGGAAGTTACAAAGCAAAAGCAAAGAAAAAATTACAATCTTGGTGATCACAAAGATCACAAACAACTCTTGGTGATCTCAATATAGCACAAACAATTTTTCTCACTAAAACAAGATCCTGTAGATATGTATAGAATTGAATAGCTCAAGTGTGAGAAATCAGTGTTTTGGGAAAGAAATAACAAAGAAAACACTTGAAAAAAACTTCTTGATAGATATATAAAATAAAGAACAAAACAAATTTCCCAAATCTAGCTTTTCTTTAATTTTCCAAAAACTTTGAAAACAAATAAAAATAGAAAATTTTGGCACAAATCTTTTGAAAACTTTGTTAAAAACACTTGAGAAGGTGGGAAAAATTGCTTTTGAAAATCTTTATGAAAACTGACCTCAAAGACCCATTTTTATAGTGGTCAGAAATTATAGCCGTTGGGGTCCAGAACAGGTCAGAAATTACCTGTCGGTCGACGCCCAGTCGACCGCCAACAGTCAGATTTCTGACCATTGGAGTTATGGTCGATAGCTCGATCGACCGCCCTAGGCAATATGCCTAACGGTCGACCGCCCGGTCGACCGAGGCCAGAATCAGAAAGTGAACTCTCTGGTTCGGTCGACCGACCAGTCGAGCGGGGCTAGATCCAGAGAGCAAGCTCTCTGGATCGGTCGACCGTCCGATCGATCGGCCCATGGTTAAGGCAGCTGTGCACGTTTTGTGCATATTAGTCGACTAGCCGGTCGACAGAGGTCTGGTCCGGTCGACTGCCAGTGGGCTCAGGTTAGGTTTTAGGGTTAGAAAATTTAGTCTTTTAATTTCCTATAAAATCCCATAAAACCATAAAAAATCTACAAAAAAAAAAGTTTTTATCAATACTTTGAAATACAAATATGTGTGATCAAAAATCAACACATATTACAAACTTTTTGAACTATTTTTGTGATATAAAATTTAGCTTTAAACCAAAAAAAGGAATTTTCCAAAACTTAGATTTTGAAATGAAGTCCGTTTTCCCAAAAACTTGCATAAATACAAAAAAAAATGATATTTAAACTCAATTTGAAGTATGATGTGTATGGATAGAATCCAATACACATATAAAAGATATATCTATGTTTTTGACATTAAATCCAAAACAAAGTTTTGTTAAAAACAAAACTTTAAATCATAAACTAGTTATATATCAAAATAAGTTTTTAGACATTATGAATCATCAATATATATGAAATAAATTCAACATACATAAAACCATGTAAACTTCTTTTGATTCTATCTATTTATGAAAATCATATATGTATATTCTTGAAAATCCAAACCGGTTAAACCGAAACTAATAAACTTTTAACTTGAGTGTGTGTGAACTTGAGCATATCAACACTAGTCTATCTTTGCACAAGATCTAAAAAATAAACTAAACTAAATAAACTGAAGTCTTCTTGTAGAACTCTTTCTCCAAGCCGACTCAATTCAAACACGATCCAAAGAGCTTGACTCCTACCGAGTGCTAGATGAGATCTTGATGCGCGAGCTCTTGAATCATCATGTGTTAGCTTCAAAACTTGACTTTGAATTCCTTGTTAAAGCTAATCAGCCACTAAGATTTTGATCAATATCTGAAACCTATTAAACACAAGATCATTAGTAAACTAACCTTCATAAGTTAGTCATCATCAAAAGTAAGGTGAAAGGCCTCTGGACAACAACCTCCCCCTTTTTGATAATGGCAAAACTTATAAGGTTATATTGAAAAACACCTAGGGGGGTGAATAGGTGTAAGTGCTAATCTAGTGAACTAAGTGTGCTAAATGCGGAAGCTAATGCAAATTTTGCAATCACACTTAATACAACCAACAAGTGTAGCCGAATTCCCCGTGAAGGGCTATGGACTAACTCCTCTTGATTCCCCTTGAATGGGTTGAGGTGCTATGTGAAGCTCTTGTGGTTAAGTATAAGTGAGGCACACACAAACAACCAAGCATATACAAGATATAGCAATATGAAATATGCAAGGCACAATGCAAGCAATGTATGATATGAATAAAGAATGATGCTTTGCACAAATGTAAAGAGAGAGAGAGAGTTGAGAGACAAGTGGATCAAACGCAAACAACAAGATATGTTTCGAGGTTCGAGCACCTTGCTCTACATCCCCGCCTACACCACCGTGTAGGATTTTCAATCCACTATAACGTCCACCGAGGACTCCCACCGAGGAAACCTTCACCGAGAAGGATTTTTACAACAAGGGAGTACCGAACTCCTCTCTCAAACAACCACCTCACAACCGAGGGGTAGGCCCGTAGCCAAACAACCACAACACCTCTACCGAAGAGGGTTACAACCAATCTCCACCTCACAATAGAGGGAGCAAACCAATCACCCGATCACCTCTACCGAAGAGGGATACAACAAGAGCAAGGGTGTTTACAACTAGTGGTTCCAAAAACTACAAACTCAATCTCTCTTTCTTTTCTCTTTTTTCACAAAACAAAGATCCTAAATAGATTAGGATAGAAGATAGCTCAAGTGTGGAAATCAAGGTGTTTTCGGAAACAAGAAACAAAGAAAATACTTGGGAAAACTCTTGTAAAGATAGAGAATGAAAACTAATACAAATATCCCAAATTCCTATTTTCTTTGATTTTTCAAAACCCTTGAAAAACAATAAAGATGAAATCTTTTTAGCACAAAAACTCTTTTCAAAACTTGTTTAAAACACTGAAGAAGTCAGGAATTTTTAGCTCTAAAAATCTTGGCCAAAATCCCAAAGAGTTAGGGTTTTTATAGGCCCAACAGAAAACTAGCCGTTAGGCTGATGTGGCAGCCTGACAGGCTACCGGTCGACCGGCCCGGTCAACCGCCAACGGTCCGAAATGTGACCGTTGGGCAAACACGATCGACCGGCACGGTCGACCCAAACAAACAGAGAGCACTGCTCTCAGACCCGGTCGACCGTCCGGGTCGACCGTCCCAGTGCTGCCAAACGTGCACAGATCTGTGCACGTCGGTCGACCGGCCCGGTCGACCGACTTCATCCCAAGTCGACTACTAAACTGACTTAGTCGACTGGTTGAAGCCTGGAACAGAAAACTAGGTCAGAAAAACAGTGTAAAATATTTTTCTAAAAATCTTTTAAGTCTTGTAAAAATACCCAAAAATAGTTTTATCATTTTGCATTGATATATAAACATGTGATAAAAAGTTTAGCTCAAATATCAATCAATATGAACTATTTTTGTGTTTTATCATTTTTACCAAAAACCAAAACTTGTATTTTTATCAAACTTGATTTTTCCAATAGGAAATCTGATTTTCCTAAAAACTCATGAATAGACATATCAAAATAAGTTTGTTTAAGATATGAAGCATGTATGTATATTGAACACATCTAATATACATAAAATCATGTAAACTTGTTTTGATCAACTATTCATGAAAAACCAATTCCAAAACATGAAAACGTATGTGTTTGTGCACTTGAGCATATCAACTATACTAAGCTTTACAAATGGATCTAAAACACACTAAACTATGGATACCTAAGTCTTCTTGACGATCTTCATCTTCAAGGCGACTCGATCCACAAACACCGTGATCCATGAGCTAGGCAAGGTATGATCTTGATGCTTTGGCCCTGGAATCACCATGAAAAGCTTCTAAACTCCTTGCTGAAGCTAATCACCAACTAATATCTTGGTTAATGATCTGAAACTTAAACAACACAAGATTATTAGTAAACATAACTACATGAGTTAATCATCATCAAAACTAGGGTGGAAGGCCTTTGGGCCAACATATATATGCATTGATTAAGGATAGGCTTCATAGAAGCTCCCCCTTAACTTATGCATATGAATAAAACTCTAAAGATATGCGATGTAGCTCAAGATACCAATAAAAATAAGATATGTGTGTGTGTGTGCGCGCATAAACACTTAATAAAACATGCATATTTAATCCTAAATCTCTAAATCTCTCTCCCCTTTTTTGTTAATCATCAACAAAGGGGTGAGAAAAAATAAACATTACCAATAAATATATTTTAAAACTAAAATTTGATACTAATAAAAACAATCAATTGAAAGAACCAATTGAAAGAAACAATCTTTTTACTAATTGAAAATTAAAATTCTTTTTAGAATGAAAAGGAAACAATTTTTTTATGAATTGATATCAATAGAAGGACATGATATCAATTGAAAGTAAACAACCAATAATTTTTTAGATAAACACTAAAATTATTTTGCAATATATATACCAAATAGAGAATAATACTAATTTAATATTATTGATACCACTATTGAAAATGTTAGCATATACCAAAATAAAGTATTTTTCATTTTAAAGAGTGAGAGTAAGATACCAATTGAAAATAAAACCAATGAAAGATAAAACAAGAATTTTTCTCCCTCTTTATAAAATACCAATAAAAAATGCATAACTTTGTGTATGATATCATTGAAAAATAATTGACATTAAGGACTAAATCAAGCTTAGTAAGAAATAATTTGTGCTTTAAACATGTATGTCAATGTAAAATAAGCACAATCAAAATCTAGATGAGTATCCAAATGTACCTCAAGGGAGTCAATCTCTTAGACCATATAGCAAGCTTCATCGGACTCATCCACCATGAGTTTCTTCTCCAAAGTGTATGTCATTTGTTCCTTGAGAGAGGTCAATGTGTTCCACACTGCAAAAGCGAAATCACAATGAGAAATCATACATAAATATTTTTTGCTAAGTGATTGCCTAAAAGCAATTAAAGCTTGTGCATTAGCCTCTATATGGTTGTCATTATCAAGATAAGATCTTGGTAGCGGCAAGGTAAACATGCAATCCTAGGGCTTTAAAATATGAACTCATTTTAAACTTTCTCGTATCTATGTTACAAACATCAGTCATGGGTTAACAAGAAAATCCATGAGTACAAACTATATGTGTGCAATGTAAATCTAGATTAGCTATCCAAGGATCACACTCCTAGGTGGTTAAACCGAATATCAAGTGCAGAGGCTCTGATACCAATTGAAAGTATACCTAGAGGGAGGTGAATAGGTGTACAAGCTAATCTAGTACAAATGATGCAAAATTATAAAAAAAAATTTGCTAACATATTATTTGTAACCAAGAGTGAGCCCGAATTTCACATAAAGGGCTCTGCAACTATTCCTTCAGATTCCTCTAAACTAAGAGTTGAGGTGCTATTAGAAGCTTTCTTGGTTGAACACAAGTGTGGGCATACAAACAATATCAAGCATATGAATATGAACAATGTAAAGCAATGCAAGAAAGATAGATAGAGAGAGAGTTAAAGAGAAATTTCAAACGCAAACACAAGGATATGTTTCGAGGTTTGAGCCACTGCTCTACGTCCCTGCCTTTACACAGAAGAATTTTCACTACGTCCACACAAGTGTAAGTCACCTAGAGGGGGATGAACAGGTAACAAGCTAATCTAATTCAAAATAATGTAGAATTAAAAACTATTAAGCTAACACACTAAGTATAAAACAAGAGTGTATCCAAATTTTCGTCGAAGGGCTCTGAATTATCTCTTCAAGATTCCTCTAAATTAAGAATTGAGGTGCAACTATAGTTCTCTTGGTTGAATACAAGTGTGAGCAAATAATCCCAAGCATATATTCAATCAAGCTCAAATTTATCAAGCATATAAAGAGATAAATGATATAAGCATGCAAGATATAAAGACAAGTGAGAGAGAGAGAGAGAGATGAGCAATCGCAAACACGGGAGAATTATTTTGAGGTTTGAGCACACTTACTCTACGTTCTCACCTTCAACACTATGAAGGATTTCCATTAGAATCGATCCCGCAAGATCACTCGGTGCCGCAACACCTACAACAAGTTCACACTAGAACTCTTGGACTCACAAGTCTCTCACTTGTTCCCGCAAGAACAACACAACACGAACTCACAAGTTCGCTGAGGCCGCACCTCTATAGCACTCTTCAATACAACGGGGTAGAACACTTGTGATCACTTCTCTTGATTACAAAAATAACTCTCATAACAAGTATCCTAGAGGATAAGTTTAGCAATGGAAAGCTCAAGTTTGTGTGAGAAAACTAGATAGAATGAGTGGTGGAAAATCTCAAGAAAACTCTTTTGAAAACACAAAAGATTCACTCTTGAAAAACTCTCGTTTGGATATGGAAATGAAACTCTAAAACTTGCTTAGAAACTCTGTATAAGAGCTCTAAAATAATAGTCTAAAAAATCTTACCAAAATCTGGCCAAAAGTTTCTTTTTATAAGGCATCAGAAAACAAGCCGTTATAGGCCAGAGTGACCTGTTGGTCGATCGGCCAATGGTCATTTTTATGACCGTTGGGGTTGCCAGTCAACTGCGTGGTCGACCGCACCTAGGTCAAAGAAATATCGGTCGACTGGTCAATCGATCAAGGCAAGAACCAGAGAGTACTGATCTCTGGCCGGTCTACTGCTCGGTCGACCGGGGCCAGATCTAGAGAGCAAACTCTCTGGATCGGTCAACCACCCGGTCGACCGGCCCTCAAACTAGGCTATCTAAAGGTCTTTATGCACATCGGTCGACTGCTCGGTCGACCGACTTCTGGTTCGGTCGACCGGTTGGTCGACCGCCAGAAGCCCAGGTTTGGGTTTTAAAGGGATTAAAACTTGGTCTTTTGAAACCCCTAATATTTTATTTAAAATGCATAAAAATTCATAAAAATAGGTTCATTGAAACACTTTGAATTACAATTATGTGTGATCAAAATCAACACATATTACAAACATATTGAACTATTTTTGCGATAAAGAATTATAGCCTTAAACCAAAAATGGTATTTTTTAAAAACAAACTTCTAATGTAAAATACAGTTTTTCTAAAACTTGTTCAAATACAAAAATAAGATATTTTAAATACTTTTGAAGCTTAGTGTGCATGGATATGATCCAATACACATATAAGATGAAATGTCTATGACAATTAAGCTCTAAACAAAGTTTTGATAAATACAAAACTTAAAAAGCATGAACTAAAAACATCAAACTAAGTTTTTCTGAACATTTGAACCAACATGTATATGAATGAAATCCAATATACATATAAAATATGTAAACTTATTTTGATGAACTTTATTCATGAAAGATAAAGATATCTTCATTGAAGCTCAAAACAAAACGGTATTTTCAAAAATCAAAGCTATTCTTATGAAAATAGTATATAATTTTTGTGTGTGCGTATATGAGCATGAGTAATCCACAACTAATCTATCCTTTACATTTTATTTAAAACAAAATCTTAACACTTACAAATTAAGACTCAAGTCTTGAAAAAACTTCTCTTAAAATCTTCTTCTTCATCTTGACTTAGTCTAAATCTTTAATTCATGAGCAAGACTCCTCTTGAGTAATTGATGCGATCTTGATGCGCGAGCTCTTGAATCAACATGTGCTAGCTTCAAAACTTTACTTCGAATCTTTCTTTGAAGATAAACACCAACTAGATCTGGATCAAATATCTGAAACTATATAAACACAATATTATTAGTAATCTAACTACATGGGTTAATCATCATCAAAACTAGAGTGATGGGTCTTTAGGCTAACAATTCCAAAGGCCCATCAACAGGACCTTCCAAAAGGGACCTCCATCGAGGAATTACAACTCAACACTTGGAGTACACAGCTCCTCTCAGACACAATCACCTCTACACAAGAGGGAAGGAACAAAACCAAAGTAAAGAAAAAGTTACAATCTTGATGATCACAAAAATCATAAATAACTCTTGGTAATCTCAATAGACTACAAACATTTTTCTCACTAAAATAAGATCCTATAGATATTTATAGAATTGAATAGCTCAAGTGTGAGAAATCAAAGTGTTTTGGAAAAGAAATAACAAAGAAAACACTTGAGAAAAAGTTCTTGATAGATATGTAAAATGAAGAATAGTTTTTCCCAAATCTAGTTTTTCTTTGATTTTTCAAAAACTTTGAAAACAATAAAGATAGAGAATTTTGGCACAAAAACTCTTTTGAAAACGTTGTTAAAAACACTTGAGAAGGTGAAAAAAAATTGCTCTTGAAAATCTTTGTGAAAACTGGCCTCAAAGACTCATTTTTATAAGGGTCTGAAAATATAGACGTTGGGGTCCAGAACATGTCAGAAATCACCTGTCGGTCGACCGCCAACGGTGAGATTTTCTGACCGTTGGGGTTATCAGTTGACCGCGCCGATCAACTGCCTCAGGCAATATGCCTAACGGTCGACCGCCCCGTCGACCGAGGCCAGAACCAGAGAGTGAAATCTCTGGTTTGGTCGACCGATCGATCGATCAGGGCCAGATCCAGAGAGCAAGCTCTCTAGATCGGTCGACCGTCCAGTCGACCGGCCCATGACCAAGGCAGTTGTGCACGTTTTGTGCAAATCAGTCAACCGACCAGTCGACCAAGGTCTGGTCCAGTCGACCGCCAGTGGGCTCAGGCTGGGTTTTAGGGTTAGAAAACTTGGTCTTTTAATTTCCTATAAAATCCCATAAAACCACAAAAGATCCACTAAAATAAGTTCTTAACAATACTTTGAAAAACAAATGTGTGTGATTAAAATCAACATATATTACAAACTATTTTAACTATTTTTGTGATATAAAAATTTAGCTTTAAACCAAAAACGGTATTTTTCAAACATAGATTTTGAAATGAAAATCCGTTTTCTCTAAAACTTGTATAAATATAAACACATGATATTTAAACTCAATTTAAAGCATGATGTGCATGGATAGAATCTAATATACATATAAAAGATATATCTATATTTTTGACATTAAATTCAAAACTAAGTTTTGTTAAAAACAAAACTTAAAACCATGAACTAGATATACATCGAAATAAGTTTTTAGACATTATGAATCATCAATGTATATGGAAGAAATCCAACGAACATAAAACCATATAAACTTCTTTTGATTCTATCTATTCATGAAAACCATATATGTATATTCTTGAAAATCTAAAACGGTTAAACCGAAACCAATAAACTTTTTAACTTTTGTGTATGTGTGAACTTGAACATATCAACACTAGTCTATCTTTACACAAGATCTAAACAATAAACTAAACTAAACAAACGAAGTCTTCTTGTAGAACTCCTTCTCCAAGCCGACTCATCCAAATACGATCCAAAGAGCTTGATTCTAACCGAGTACCAGATGCGATCTTGACGCGCGAGTTTGTCACGCCCCGCTTCCCAAAATACGCTGGAGCGGAGACGCGACACGAGTCGGCGACGCATATACGCAAAGAAAATACCTCACATATATGCGCTAAGCCTTAAGTAACCTGAAACAAGCTATAAATTTATACTATAATGAGTCAACGACCACTGCAATAATACATATAAGCATCAACGCATGATATCATATGAATAAGGAACCGGAATAACAAATGAATCTGATATAACGAGAATCAGGAAATAATATGAAGACAAGAAAGATAAGAATACCAGAATCGAATAGGGAGAAGCTCTAGCTCTTCGCGAAGCGTACCGTCTCCTCGAACACTTGCACAATAGAAACAAAGCTTCCAATATCTGGACGTGCAAATCCAGGGTCGTTAGAAAGCGACCTAGTGAGTGTGTGTGTAAAGGGGAGAGCTCGTGCATATAAATAATGTGCACAAAATAATAACCAGATAAACTACAGACAGAAGATAACTAAATAACATGATAAATAAATAACTAAAGGATAACTGCATAACAACATGAATGAAGATAAAAGTCAAATATCACAACTGTAAACAACCAACTGATATCTGAAGGTATAAGCTAGCACATGTCACTAGTCTGGTGTACAATCCTATATCTATCATAGTTATACATATATATACAGTCGGGTGATCACGGTTAGTCACAATACATTAACAGTTTATCCTTATTAATTATGTCAGCGAACACCAATTGCCACATGTAATAGACGCATCCCATACTACGCCTACCACACATGCCAATCGAGGTCCTCAGTTATTGAAACTGATCGGTTGGAGACATTGTCTATACTTTAGGTAGGTCCTGTGCATACCCGGAACCACGGCCCAGACTCCTAGCGCTGAACCAGGACCTACCGCAAGGTAGTCAGGAACATGTATAACAGGAACAGGTACATGTATAACATGTATAACAGGAATAGGACGGGGTGCCAGTCACCCCACGGGGAATCCTGCAGTGGAACCCTCTTTCGGCTGCGCAACCTAAATCCTAGGTCCACCCAAAATACAGACGCTGTCTCCTCCATCAATCTCCCCAATCCCAGTGTAAGTTGTTTAATATCATGTTATTAGTTTATCATGATTACTTAATGTGCATGTTACTTAAATCACTGGGATAACTCGGTGGTAGTCACGGTAACAATATCAACATGCAATCAGGATACCGATATAACAGGAATATATAATATTAGTGAACAGGATACCGGTATAATAAGAATATGTAACAAGTATAACATGTGGGTGTTGTTACCGTGTAGTAATATTTTTCCCAGCAACTAATGGTAACATGGACATGATAGTTATCAAGTAGATACCAAGTATAATCAGTCAGGTTTCTCAGGTAAATTAAGATATCTAAGATGAGTAATGACCTACTGTCATGAATAGAATAACCTGGACAATGTATATAATCAACTCAGATCCTCAAAGTCATCGACATATCCATCCTCTAAATCACTGGTATATCCGAATCTCATTAGCTTGCCATAAAACTCCGAACATATAATATGATCACCGATATCAATGAAATCACTCTCAGAATAACTCTATCTCCATAACTGAATTGATCAGTAACTAAACATGAAGCACATGGTATATCCTCGAGACCAATAAGTCAATAGATACTGAAATCATAACGAAGTAAGGGAAACATCCTCAAACAACATATAGTTTAGAATATCTATTTCTGCTACTTAATATCAACAAAATATCATCTAAATAAATTTCAAATACTCACAAATATAAATCCGGCTACATCAACCTTATCTTAACACAGATCAGGCTTCATAACGTAAATCCAAGTCATCTATAACTTAAGATCAAACCAAATCACGGTCCAACTTTCCTCGCAACTAACTCCAAATCTAGAATAATAAATAACTAGTAACAGCTAACAAGAATACTAATATACTGGTGACAAAACATCGAGTCCAAAAATGTCTAACATCAAATCACATCTGATCTATTATCCGCGGTATTCCTAAACAGTCTCATATCAGTGAAGATATCATATATACTTGTCCACAATACCCAAAAGTGTTCCGCTCAGAAATAATCACCTATGCATGAATACCAAATCTGATAACTAATACTAACTATATCAATCTCAAGATCGAGCCGAGTCAAGTCATTGTCAAAGGTACATCAAAACTAGGCCTAAGCCAACAACGCCAAACTACCAACACATGAAATGACGCTAATACAAGCTAATATCAACTACATAAATAAGGTGGACAATCATGGATGTCTCATGAAGTGATACACAAGTCAAACTGGTAAAATATAATAATAAGGTCACATGAAATAGTACGAATAAAAACACCAATATCCAATAACAACGGTAAATAAGAAAATGACATAAGAACAAACACTCACAAAACAAAGAAGATATACACTTACAAAAAAAATAAGTAAAACACTCACAACATGATTAAATAAAATTTAATCAAAGAAGTAAGACACTCACCTGAGATCCATCCCAAGTCCAGAGCATTGAAATTACAAGGCCTTGATAAATCTACATGAATTATTCAATAGGAATTGTTAGATTTTTAACAGGATATTTTAAGGAGTTTAAATCTTAATTAATTAGTTTGGGGTTAGAAATATGATTATCTGAGTCTAATGAATTTAGTAGGTTTAATTTAAACTAATTTTCAATTTTTGTTGTATTTTTTTATATGTTTTAAATCATTAAAATACTTAATGGGTTTAGAATTACCATTAAGGAAAATGGCTTTAAAGTGGTTGATTTGATTTTATTCCATGTTGATATTTGTCTAAAAATTTTATCATAGAAAGTAGAAGTATTTTAGATTATTGTTTATATTTTTTTCTCATTTTTTTGATATTTTTAATAAATTATTTTAATATGTAAATCTTTCTCTTTTATCTCTTTCTTTCTTTCTTTCTTTTTTTTTATTTAATTCTTTTTTCCTTATTATAAATGTATAGCTTCAGCCTAGGCCCAAGCCCGGTCCAGGCCCAGGCTCTGGACAAGGCCAGGCCCAGGCTCTGGTCAGGTTTTCCTTTCTCTTTTCCTCTTTTTTTTTTTTTTGTTTTAGGAGCTGCTGCACAGGGGCTCTCCCTGTGCAGCCAAGCCCGCACCCAAGCGGGCCAGCCAGGCCCGGTGTGGCCTGGTCGGGCCAGGCCCTGCACAGCAGGGCAGCGACGCCTGCTCTCGGCCAAGCCGAGAGCAGTGCCTACTGTTGTTTTTTTTTTAACAATTTCAAATTGTAGAAATTTTCTTAAAAGGGTCTATATTTTAGGTATGTATTTGTACATCTCACATGTATTATAGTTGGGATTTGAATTGAGTTTTGTTGTATTGATAGATTAGCCTACGTGTTTAATTTAGATCATTGGAATTAATTTCTAAAATTTTTGTTTTGGAATAAAAATTTTTAATATGCAAGTTATTAGATCCAAACCAATTATTTTTTAATATTCCAATTGGGGTGAAAATTTATGACTTTTATATATTTTATATAATAAAGGTGATATTTTTAATGAAAGAACATGATCAGTTAAACAATATAAATTATTTAGATTCTAGTTCCACAACTTAATTTTCTTATTAAAGCTTGGATAAGAATTCTAGATGAAAAATTTATAGGAATATAAATTTAATCATGAAACATTAAATCAAATTTTTAATTCATAAAAGTTTGATTTTTACTTACTTGAGTTGTTCCTCCTTGCTTTCTCCTCAACCCTTGTACCTCGAAACCCCCTCTTCATTCACGATCCGCTTGAGGAGCAAGGAAAGATGGAAGTGGGGAGATTTTTTATTAGGGTATTCTCTTCAGGTAGAAGAGAAAGAAGGGTTTGGGTCTTTATATAGGTTATAAGATATTTTAGAAATATGAATTCCAATTAGGTTTAAATGGCTCAATTTAGTAAATTAGGATTAGAATTGAAGATTACTAAAAATCTCAAGGAGATCCTATTTAGATGTGATTTTTGTTAGGATTTAAATTAGGATTAAAATTAGGATTGGGTTTTGGGTTAATGGGTAAGGATTTCATGGTAATGGGTTATGAGTTATTGGGTTTTAGTTAAGAGAAATAAATAATATGAAGGATAAGAAAAATAGATAGTGGGCTTGTGGGCGTAGTTTTTGGGCTTAAAGAAAAATAGAAAAAGATGAAAATAGGGAAGTGGGCTTGGCTAATGTGGGCTTAGCATAAAAAGAAAAATAAAATAAAATGAAAAGGAGAATGGGCTGAGCTTATTGGGTTTGGATATAAATAATAATACTACCCATATAATTTAAAATAACTAAATATAAGCAATAAGAGTTTAAAAGTCATAAATAATAATAATACTAATAATGATACTAAATCAAGTTAATTAATAATAATAAGGTAATAGATAGAATTTAGGTAAATATTTAAAAATAATTATATGGTATTATTAAATAGGGGATATTACAGAGCTCTTGAATTATCATGTGTTAGTTTCAAAACTTGACTTTGAATCCCTTATTGAAGCTAAACCTACTAAAATCTTGATTAATATCTGAAATATATTAAACACAAGATCATTAGTAAACTAACCTTCAAAAGTTAGTCATCATCAAAAGTAAGGTGAAAGGCCTCTCGGCTAACAGGAAGGACGTCCACAAGCCCACAACAAATCATAGTCCTGAGCATCTCCACCCGACCAAACATCCAACGGAGTTTTACCTCCTATCGCAGTCAATGACAATCTATTGATGAGATAACTAGCATATTTCAAAGTTTCATCGTAGAAAGACTTGTTCAATTGTGCATTAGATAACAAATACCGAACCTTCTCCCACAAGGAATGGTTCATCTACTTAGCCACCCCATGTCTACCAATTTTGAAGTGAATATCAATCCCATTGTTCTATCCAAATTATAGGAATTGATTCTTGTACTTTCCAACATTATCAATTTGGAGCACCTTAATCTTCTTATCAGTCTGTTTCTCCATAGATTCTTCAACTTCACCAACATATCTAAGATTTCAAATCTTTTTCTCATAGGGTATACCCAACACTACCTAGATATATCATCAATATGAGACAAAGTGTTGATGGCCTCCAAGTGATGCGGTCTTGATAGGATCCCAAACATTAATGTGAATATAATCTAGAAGATCTTCTAAACAGTGAGTTGAGGTGCCAAATTTCACCTTCGTCTTCTTGTCCACAACACTATGTCTACCATTTTCAATTTATAAGTAGATGCATTTTCTAATAATCCTTACTTTGCAAACGTTTTCAAGAAGTTCAAATCAACTTTTCTGAGCCTTATCTGCCATAACCTGGTTGAGACATCTTTCAAATGTTCTGAAGCTGCAAATTTCCTGTAACCGCATTACCCTTCAAGTAATACAAGTTGTTGCATTAAATACCCTTCAGAACTACTAATGAGTCACTGGATATCTTGAGAATGTCTTCTCCAAGAGTCTCCCTTAGACCCTACGCCTCTAAAGCTCCAACCGAAATCAAATTCTTCTACAACTGAGGTACATACCTCACATCTTTTACCTATATTATCATCCCATCAAATAACTTGATGCGAGCTGTACATATCCCTTCAATCTGACATGTGTGTCCGTCTTCGAATGACACCAAGCCTCCATCTAGTTTTTCAAAACTAGTAGACTACTCCCGTTTGGAACAAACGTGATAGATAGCACCCTTATCTGAAACCCACTCGATTCATTTGAATAGCAACAAATAAGGGTGATAAAAAGTGAATAATTAGATGAGACAGAATTATTACCATGCGCCAGTGCGATGTTGGCCTTTGATTTAAACTCTTTCTTCGGCTTGATCTTTAGATAATCAATTTTTCAGTGTCTTTCTCTAAAGAAAGCACACTGGTTCTTTTTCAAATCTTCACGATCACCCGTTCTGAACTTTCCAAACACTCCTTTTCCCTTCTAATGATTGGAACCCATCCCTCTTGCAGTCATCTCCCCTGCTGTTGTGCTTTTGAAAGAAGTATGCATGTCCTTCCTCCTCACCTCGTAATTCACAAGAGCAGCCAACACATCACTATAGTTAAGTAATTATTTATCATTGCTCAAAGTTAAGATGAAGGTCTCATACTCTTTATCAGAAAGAGAATTTAAAAGAATCAACGTCTTATTCTCTTCTTCGATTGATACATCCACATTAACTAGATTTGCATGAAGTTTTGTATAGTTATTCAAATGATCATTAATGGCGAGTCCTTTCTTCAACTGAAAGCGGTAAAACCTCCTCTTTAGATATAGTCGAGCCTCGATGCTCTTTGTCATATACTTCTTTTCAAGGATCTCCCAAATCTTCCTTGCGGAAGTCTCATACAACACATGATACTTGATGTCTTATGTCAATAAGACCTGATAATGCCATAAGCCATCTGATTCATCTTGTCCCAATCTTTTTTAGAAGTCTCATCTTTTTTCCAGACGTAGAGAGTCTTCGTGGTTTGAGGGCATCCATCACCTCACATTTCCACATCTTAAAATTGTTCGTGCTGTCAAAGTTCACGACATAAATCTTTGTCAGAAGATGACTCCTGGATTTTACCAACGATTGACTATCTCCAGCCATCTCCTTAGTAGATTCCTCAAAGCAATACGAAAAATGATTAATGAAAATAAATTAAAATAGAAAAGATTGGATCTTTACCTCCAAACGAAGTTATAGACAATCTCTAAAGCAATTTGCTCCATCCGAACGAAACTCCCTGTCGAAGCCTGGAAGCTCTGATAGGGATGGTGCCCCAAGTCCTTCAATTGGCATCAGAGTCATGCCCTGAACTTAGTCGTGTGGGTGATGTTTGATGTTGTTGATCCCCCAATTTGACGCAAGAAGGCCCAATAGTGGGTCCCTATAAAGCAATTTGGCTCGCAAGATATTGACAGTGGTGCTCCTTTGCAATGGACGTGCTAGCACCCACACGCTGTAAAAGAGTGGCCAGCTGCAGTCGGTGCTTCACATAAGGCATGACCTCTGACACGCAGTGAAGAGTTGAATCTCGATTGAACATATGGTCTTCCATTGTCAAGAAAGTTGAGCTTACAGGGAGACTCTTTTTTCGGTAGGATTGTTGGAATTTGGGTTGAATAAATAGTCCTACATCGGTTAGACATGAGGATGATCTTGGGTTAATAAAGATTTGGACAACTCTAACTAGAAGGTTAGTCTTTTGGGATGGTACCCAAGTCTTATAAATTTTATCAAAACAAAATTTCAATCTATTTATGACTCATGAACCTAACAAGTGCAACTCTATAACAAGCAATGCATGAAATTCTATGCGAAAAATTGATAGACATGTTACCGTTGATCTTCTTCAAACTCTTGGATTGATAAGTTGGAGACGATATAGACTGCAAAACTGAAACAGGGCTGGCTGCTCGCCATCATTAGTAGTACTATCCAAGCTCTTCACAGTCTCTACACTCGATTCGCCGTCCTCCAACTCTCCAACATTAATCCCAGTCTTCCTCCTCTTGTCAGCCACTCGCACGGCAGCGTCGGTGATCCTCTTCAAAGACTTGAGGTCCTCGTCGCACTTCTCAAGCTCTCCAAGGAGCTTCCTCTTCTCTGCCGCCGCTGCCGCCGAGTCTGGTGAGCTCACCGGAACTTCGTCAAGCCCCATAAGTTTTACCACCAGCGGGGTAGGGCGGCGGGGCTGTCGAGCTGGGAGAGGTGGTCGACCGAGCTCGACCTACGGATCTCCGAAGGGAGTGTCGGGCTGCGCTGCACTTCGCATGGTAAGTGTTGGCGCCGGCTGTCGACTTTGACGCAGAATGGTTGTTGTTGGGGGGTTGTGATGTGGCTCAGCTGTATTGGATCTTCATCTTTCTTCAGCAACATCGTCGGGTTTTGCTCCGGCGGCGGCGGCGGTTGCGGTTCTTTGGGTAGAGAGGTGGTTTTATTCTTTCTTCCAGCTGCAAGAGGCATGCAATTGGTGTTATGTTGGAATTCAGATATTTTCATTGGAAAGTGTCACAAGTTCGGCATATATATATATATGATAGGAAATTGATTAACATATAACTCTAATATGAATGAAATTGTTAATTGTCCATGAGCAAGTACTGTATAATTATATTTGTGAAAATTAAAATTCTTAAATTCTTAAGAAAACAATAACAATTGTGCAAATTTACTACTGAGTCTTAGCTCATGGATTGCGGAAAGTCTAAGGGTCAAGTATACGCATTCTCTGGAAAGCTAGATTAAAAAAAAAAAAAAAAATCAAATTTCTAAACGTATCTGTGTGACATCGAGAGAAATGGATATTGTGGAAACTGTAAGTATTCCATTAAAAATGAAGTCAAATTCTAAAAGTATTGTGTGAACTTGTTAGATTTTTAGAAGTGGATTGTGAGAAGTCTCAGATTCAAGCACCGTCGACGACGTTCTGAAAAAAATAACAGTTTGTTTGTGTGGCAGGGATGGAGGGACATGATGATCACCTGAGGAGAGTCGCTTGCGAGAGTTGTTGAGGTGGCGCGGGAGAGGAAGTGGAAGATTCCTGAAATGCAGCCGATCCTCTTATCCCCGCCTCCGCAACTTGCATTCTCCGGTACCGGTATTGTTTCTCTGCGAGATAATGAAGTCACCATTATCATCTTCTTCTTCTTGCTCCCCATTGATCTCTACTCTCTCTCTAGTTAGGTTGAACTGAAAGAGCTACAGCAGCAGCGGATTAAAAAGAGAGAGAGAGATGAAAAGAAAAAGCAAAAGAAACAAAAGTGCAGGCGACTGTTTCTCTTGACTAAGATCTAGTCCTATACCGTCCACAACCACACCACATGTTCTCTCGCACTAAAACTGAAGCAGAGTGAGTTTTAATTACAGAGATGCCACGGCCTACACACACTAACAGACAGACACTGAGTGGATCCTCAACAAAGCAAGAAGAACATGAAATTATCCACTACTCCAACTTAAGCAAAACAAAGCAAAGCAATGTGTGTGTACATGTTGAATCTTGATGGTGTTCATAGAGCTCAACTTAGACTTGCAGGCCAGCCTGCAGAGATATTGTCTGGGCCCACAAACACATAGAAATCAGAGAAGAGACGTTATGGGTCTGAAAAGAAAAAAAAATAAAAATAAAAAAGAACAAAAGAAAGGAGGAAAAAAGAGAAATGAAGGGAGCAAGGGACAACTTTGAGATCCCAATACAACAGCTAGAGTCCTAAGCAGGTGACAGACATCACTGCGTTTTCAATTTGAGGGGGGGTCTAAATTTCTAAAGGAGTTGGTGGAGAATTTGAGTAGTGTGAGGCCACACTCAAATTGGCTTTTGTTCAATTTGTTAATTAAAGTACCATTTTGAGTGTTTTTTTTATGGGAGCAAGTAGAGATTCCCCAAAGGGTATTTTGGTTTTTGTCACTGATGTTGTTGTGTTCTTATCTAAACATGCATGCATTTTAATGTAATAAATTTAATTAGATAATGAAAGCAAAAGACAGAGAAAAAGAAAGGGAAAAAAAAAGTTTGAGGTGAACTCGAATGAATGAAGCTTGTTGGATCATGTGCAGTGTCATCAGTAGCCTTGAAGGATGAGATGCTTCCATAATTTGCAACAGAGTTTTGTCAGAAAGCTCGCATGTATTGACATTTGTTCCATAGTCTGGCTGAAAATTAATTAATAACAGACATGAACTAATATACAACAAAACAACCATTATTCTTCATTCTTTCCCATTGGAAATTCATTCAGTGTCCTGTATAAAGTTAAAGAGAAGATTAAAGAAACGGGGCTAGCTTGCCTTTCTATCTTTCATTGGAGTTTGGGCTCTCTAGTCCAAGGGCACAAGGTGCAGCAGTAGTACACAAAGGCTGCACTGCAGCAAGAGAGAGAAGAGAGAGGATCATCAAAGAAAGCGTGAGGAGACATTAATAATGATCCACGAGCCATGCTTTTCTCTGCAGCAAAATGAAGATGGTGGGTGTGGGGGTACTGCAGCTCTCACTTTATATTCTTTTCCTCTCAACTTTTTTTGATGAGACTCTCACGTGACATTTTGCCAACTTTAGAGTAAGAAAATCTGTGGAGACAAGAAGTGTTAGAATATCAAATAAAAATGTCTTTATGACATTAATTTTGAAAGAAGAAGAGACCATAAGAAAAGAAGAGTCATCATCATCAATTTAAAGAAATGAAGAGTCATCATCATCAATTTGGAGTCATCATCAATTGAGAGAAATAAAGAGTCATCATCTTCAATTAGAAGGAATGACGAGTCATCATCATCAATTAGGAGTCATCATCAATTGAGAGAAATAAAGAGTCATCATCTTCAATTAGAAGGAATGAGCAGTCATCATCATATATGCATTATTGTCATTTACCTATAAAAGGCTAGTGTATCTCTTTGTTTTTTATCAATCAAGCAAGCAAGTAAGAAAGAAAAGTTGAATAAGATCCATTCTCCACTTAAAATTTTAGATTATAGTATATTAGTCCGTAGACTAGTATACAACAATTGGTATCAGAGCCAATTCAATTTTTGTTTCATTTCCTCTTCTCCTCATGGCCTCCACCAACAATCTCATCAATCCACAAGTGCCCAAGTTATTGAAAGATAACTATGAGAGTTGGTCATTCAGATGAAAACTCTATTTAGTTCTCAAGAGTTGTGGGAGCTAATCTTTGATGGGTTTAAGGAACCCACACCGGAGGTAGAAGCCGCATACACCGCCGAAGAGAAGAAGGCTCTTAAAGAGCAAAGAAAGAAGGATAGCAAGGCTCGTTTTCTACTCTATCAAGGGTTGGACGAGTCTACCTTCGAGAGAGTTGCCGAAGCAACGACGAGCAAGGAAGCATGGAAAATCCTTACTACCATCTACAAAGGAGTCAAGCGGTGAAGCGAATTCGCCTTCAAACTTTGAGGGGCGATCTTGAAGCCGCTCAAATGAAAGATGAAAAAAAAATCTCCGATTATTATTCACGATTACTTCTAATTGTGAATAAAATGAGGAGAAATGGAGAGAAGATGGAGGACATCCGAGTGATGGAGAAATTGCTACGATCCCTCACATCAAAATTCGAGCACGTGGTGGCGGCAATTGAGGAGTCCAAGAATTTGGAGGAGATCTCAATAGAGGAGCTTTTGGGATCTCTCCAAGTTCATGAGCAACGCATGCAAAAGAAGACTGGTTCCATAGTCTTGGAACAAGCATTAGAGTCAAAGCTGACTCTAAATGATCGGGTCTCACATAGTAGAGGTCGTGGTCGTGGTAGAGGTAGGGGACGTGGTCCCAACAACGAACCATTCAAAATCAAGTGGAGTTCCAAAGCTTCAGAGGTCGAGGACGAAGCAATCGGGAAAGATTTACATCTGGACGTGGAAACAATAAAAACGTCCAATGCTACAACTGTAAAAAATTTGGACACTATGCCTCGGATTGCTGGCACAGAACTGAAGATCTTACCAATCTCGCCGAAGCAACAAATGATGTGGGTAATAACTCTACTCTTCTTCTTGCTCATGATGATTCAAGTGTTCAGAATGATGTTTGGTACCTTGACTCGGGTGCTAGCAACCACATGTGCGGAAAGAAAGAACTATTCATGGAACTCGCAGAAGGAGTTCATGAAAGTGTGAGCTTGGGAGATTCTTCAAAACTCTCCGTTGAAGGCAGAGGGAAGATCAAAATCTATCAAAAGGATGGTAAGCCGGAGTATATTTCCGATGTTTATTATATTCCTAACATGAAAAGTAATATTCTCAGCATCGGTCAATTACTCGAAAAAGGATATAAAGTATATATGGAGAACAACCATCTTTGGTTGAAAAATGCAAAAGGAGGTCTTATAGCTTGTATTAAGATGACAAGGAACCGCATGTTTCCCTTGCATCTAAACACAAAAGTTAAGAAGTGTTTTCAAGGACTCATGAAGAATGAGTCATGGAGGTGGCATCTTCGCTACGGTCATCTAAATTTCAGCGGCCTGAAGCTACTATCTACAGCCGGCATGGTACGAGGTTTACCAACAATCGATCCACCAAGTCATACTTGTGAAGTTTGCATAATTGGAAAGCAAACATGACTTCCTTTTCCCAATGGAAAGTCGTGAAGAGCGGAGGCACCATTACAACTTGTTCATACTGACATCTGCGGACCGCTAGATCTCGTCTCTTTAGGAGGTAATAGATATTTTATTACTTTCATTGATGATTTCAGTAGAAAGTTGTGGGTGTACATTCTTAAGAAAAAATCTGCTACCTTTACTACCTTCAAGAATTTTAAAGCTCTTGTTGAAGCAGAGAGCGGCTATAAGCTAAAAACTCTCCGATCTGATCGAGGTGGTGAGTACACCTCAAATATGTTTCAAGAATATTGCAGGGAGCAAGGCATAAAGAGGCAGTTTACTACTGCCTATACACCACAGCAAAATGGCATCGCAGAAAGAAAGAACCGCACTATTCTTGACATGACAAGAACCATGTTTAAAGAAAAGGGACTGCCAAAGCAGTTTTGGGCGGAAGCTGTGGCATGTTCAACCTACTTGCTCAACCGGTGCCCGACGAAGCAAGTGAAGGGCAAGACGCCTCAAGAAGCATGGAGCGGCTATACGCCTAATGTTGCACACCTACGAATTTTTGGGTGTGTTGCATATACTCAAGTACCTGAAGTCAAAAGGAAGAAGCTTGACAATCATGGTGAAAAATGCATTTTTATCGGATATAGCGAGGAGTCGAAGGCATACAAGCTTTACAATCCACTAACTAAGAAACTAGTGGTTAGTAGAGATGTTGTCTTCAATGAAGCTGAAGCATGGAGTTGGAGCAATGAAGAGACTGTCAAAGAGCAACCCATGGTGAATGAACCTGACGAGCCCCTACAAGAGGTTCCACCACCAACTACACCACCATCTCCTCAACATGCTACATCGTCTCCTGCAAGAGGTTCTCCATCTTCTGGGGAAGGTAGTAGTAGCGAATCCTCTGTGCAACGAGGTCCAATCAAAATGAGAAGCCTCAGGGAGATTTATGAGCAGATAGAAGAAGATGGAGAAATTAATCTCTTTTGTTTATATGCCGATCATGAGCCTCTCACTTTCCAAGAGGCTAAGGAAGAAGATTGTTGGCGATCAGCAATGAAGGAGGGATGCATACCATCCAGAAGAACGACACATGAGAGTTGACAACACTTCCACAAAATCACAAGGCGATAGGTGTCAAATGGGTGTACAAGATCAAACGCACAGCAGATGGTGAGGTTGATCGGTACAAGGCGAGGCTTGTGGCGAAAGGCTACAAACAAAAATACGGCATCGACTATGAAGAAGTCTTTGCACCAGTTGCTCGATTGGACACGGTGAGACTATTAATTTCACTTGCAGCTCATCACAGGTGGAAGATATATCATCTAGATGTCAAGTCAGCATTTCTCAATGGTATTCTTGAAGAAGAGGTGTATGTACAATAACCAGAAAGTTTTCTAGTAAAAGGACAAGAAGACAAAGTATATCACCTAAAGAAAGCCTTGTACGGCTTAAAGCAGGCACCACGGGCATGGAATGCCCGAATTGATGGTTATCTTCATCAAAACGGCTTCACCAAATGTCCTTATGAGCATGCCATCTACATGAAGAGGAACCATCAAGGCGAATTTCTAATAATTTGTCTTTATGTTGATGACTTGTTATACACAGGAAGTTGCGTCGAGATGCTTGCTGAATTCAAGGAGGCGATGTTCAATGAATTTGAGATGACGGACAATGGATTGATGTCCTATTTTCTTGGTATCGAAGTGAAGCAACAACAAGATGGGATATTTATATCTCAAAAGAAGTACATGAAGGAGATCTTGGAGAAATTCAAGATGAGTAATTGCAGCCTAGTAAACACCCCAATAGCCACAGGAATGAAGCTATCAAGAGAAGGAATTGGAGATTTTGTAGACTCGACTTTTTTTAAAAGTCTAGTTGGTAGCCTGAGGTACGTAACGATCACAATGCCTGATATTGTTTACGGAGTCGGACTTGTGAGTCGCTATATGGAGACACCGAAGGAGTCTCATTGGCTAGCTGCAAAGAGAATTCTAAGGTATATCAAAGGCACACTCAAGCTTGGTCTATTTTATACTTATGGTGAAACTGCAGAGTTAGTAGGCTATTCAGATAGCGACTGGGGAGGTGACCAAGATGAGAGGAAAAGCACCACTGGCTATGTCTTCTATCTTGGGTCAACTGCATTTTCATGGACCTCAAAGAAGCAAGGAGTTGTGGCCTTATCTTCATGCGAAGTAGAGTATGTGGCAGCTTCATCTACTGTATGTGAAGCTATTTGGTTGCGGAACATTTTAAAGGAATTGAATCATCCACAAGAAGAAGCGACTGTAATATTTGTGGACAACAAATCAGCCATCCAACTTGCAAAGAACCCAGTACATCATGGGAGGAGCAAACATATAGATACACGGTTTCATTTTCTCAGAGGCCATGTAAAGCAAAAAACTGTGGAGCTGGAGTATTGTCATACCATGGAGCAAGTAGCAGATATTTTCACCAAGCTATTGCCTATTGAACCTTTCAGAAGGCTAAAAGAAATGCTCGGTATGAAAGCATTTTGATTTGAGGGGGTGTGTTGGAATATCAAATAAAAATGTCTTTATGACATTAATTTTGAAGAAGAAGAGACCATAAGAAATGAAGTCATCATCATCAATTTAGAGAAATGAAGAGTCATCATCATCAATTTGGAGTCATCATCAATTGAAAGAAATAAAGAGTCATCATCTTCAATTATAAGGAATGAAGAGTCATCATCATCAATTAGGAGTCTTCATCAATTGAGAGAAATAAAGAGTCATCATCTTAAATTAGAAGGAATGACGAGTCATCATCATATATGCATTATTGTCATTTGCTTATAAAAGGCTAGTGTATCTCTTTGTTTTTTTATCAAGCAAGCAAGCAAGAAAGAAAAGTTGAATAAGATCCATTCTCCACTTAAAATTTTAGATTATAGTATATTAGTCCGTAAACTAGTTTACAACAAGAAGAAGAGAGGAAGGAGACATGATTGTTACAATGGTGAGAGCTAAAGGGAAGAATTAGTGTACTAGATCTCCAATTATTGAGTGACAATTTTCATGCTTGATATAAATATTTCATCTCTTCAGTTGTCTCGTGTCTGCACTTGTTCAATACCCAAGGATAGTGGATCCAACTTATTCTGATCAAACAATGACTTAAAAATAAAGAAGTTTGAATTAACTGAATTAGTCTTAATTTATCCAACTTACGTAACTTTATATTTACTATAAAAGGTGACAATGCATTATTTTCACCTATAAACAGGAAAAAAGAAACTCCCGTAAGCAGCCATAATATCTACAAACTACTAATAGTTTTGGGATGCCGTGACCTCAAACAACAAACATCTACGAACTACTAAAAAGTTGTGTGGCGTGGTGAACTCAAGCATTCTATAATAAGACTGCAATAATTTGTCCATATATTTTTGATCCAAAAATTCTCTCATTCACAACATAAAATTACAAGATCTACACTTAAAACCTCCTACAAAAGAAGCAAGTGCCAAATCCTCTCAAGTGCCAAATCTTCTAAGTTAAGCTCACATGATAATTTGAACAGTTCTACGTTGATGCAAACCATATCTTGGAAACACGAAACAGATATCCTGGTGGATTCAGGTAAGGTTAATGCGCTCTAGTTTTTTTAGCAGAAGATAATGAAATACTTGTAATCCAACATTCGACTCTCGCGATGGCTACTGCGGTGCTACGCTTGAAATTATCTGCAGAGAATTTGTTAGGTAAATTATCTGCAGATAATTCGCTGAAAAAGAATCCCAGCAATGAGAATAACATCCACAATGGCTTTTGCATGTCTACCATGATCGTAGTCCTCAAAAATATGTCTTGTTTTTATTTTTTATTAAGACTGTGACCCCATGATCGCAGTCCTCACAAAAACACAATTTCTCAGCCTATATTGGGACTGCAACTATGATCACAGTTCACGCAAAATGCCCTAGTTTTAATTAATAAAAAGAGTGCGATCATAGTTGCAATCTTCTAATAAAAGGTCGTGGCACACTCCTCTGCCAGAAGACTGTGATCATGATTCGCAGCCCCCATATCAGTTTTGCCATCATCAACAAATTCTCGTTCACCGATATCGAATGATGTCCAATACTTTTCAGATCTAAAACCAAATCGATCACAAACATAAACAAAACTCATCACGAGCACGAACAAACGAGATCTGTAAAAGGTCGATCAAAAAAAATTTGGTCTGGGGCTCGCCCCCTGAGACCCCTGTGAGGGGGGTTCCCCGCCCCCCTTCCAACCCCCACGGTGATGTAACCGCACAAATTGATCTGAGAATACGCTACGTTGAGGTCAGGGTTGAGAGGAGTGCAATATCGGAGGCGATGGAGAAGAGTAAAAGATGAAATGAAATATATAAAGAAGTGGTAGTTAGGATGAATCAATTTATGCTGACATGGAGGAGGCTGTAGTGAATAAAAGCAGGGTTGTGACTTTTTCCTAATTATGAAGGAACGTAGGTGGTTGTAAAGAAATATTTCTTATTATATAGTATGCATTAAAATTTATCTCAGGTTAAAATACAAATAGGAGATTTCATTTTAGCCACATATGTCAAACGATAATTAGGAAAAAAAAACTCACTCACAAAATTTAATTCGCTTCAACCACCTTTTTTTAAAGAAATGAAGCGCGCAGTGAAAAAGATTTAAATACTCTCAGCAGTATTAAGCTGAGAAATGCGATCATGATTGCAATCCTCACAAAAATATCATATTTCTGAGTCTTTATTAAGACTGTGACCATGATCATAGTCCTAAAAAAATATCATATTTCTAAGTCTTTATAGGACTATGATTAGGACTGCGATCATGATCGCAATTCTTACAAAAATGCTATGTTTTTGAGTCTTTATAGGACTGCGACATGATCACATTCCTCTTTATTAGGACGGTGACCATGATCGCAGTCCTCAAAAATGCCTTTTTGAGTCTTTATTAGGATTGCGATCATGCACAATTCTTACAAAACACAATCTTTTAGCCTATATTAGGACTGAGACAATAATCGCAGTCCTCGCAAAATGCTCTAATTTTCAATTAATAAAAAGACTACGATCATAGTGGCAAAAGACTGTGACCATAGTCGCAGCCCTCACAGAGGACTGCGATCATGAGTCACAGTCCTCATATCAGGATCGCTATCATCAACAGACCCCGTTCACCCACATTGAATTATCCTCAATGTTTTCCAGATCTAAATACCAAATCGATCACAAACACAAACAAAACTCATCGCGAGCACGAAGAAAGGAGATCTGTAAAAGGTCGATCTCAAAAAAAATGTTTTGAGGGCTCCACCCCTATGACCCCCGAAAGGGGGCTTATCGCTCCTTTCCAACCCAATGTCGACCTTACCGTAAAGGTCGATCCACGAATTACTCTATGTTAGAGTCAGGGTTGACGGGAGAGCAATCTCAGAGGCGATGGGGAAGGGTAAATAGGAAATGAAAAATATATTAAAAAATGGTGGCTGGGAGGAATCAATTTATGCTGACTGGTTGAGACTGTAGCAAATAAAAAAATAGGAGTTGAGTTTTTTCTAATTATAAAGGAAATTAGGTAGTTGTAGCGAATTTTTCCATATAACTACCATGAAATTTCAGATATTTATAGATGTGAAGGTGATTTTTCGCCACAAGTGATTGGACAGTCGATCCTTGTCACAAGAGAGAATAAGATGGGATAGTGCACGTAAATAAAGCACAACGCAAAAAAGAGGGACACACAGAATTTTACGTGAAAACCCTTAATCAGGAAAAAACACGGGGAGACAGAGGAACTTCACTATAATTCTCAGGTGACAGGAATTAAGGAGTTTGAAAGATGTAAAAGTCCCCTCCTTCGTTGGAGGAGGCGATCCATTTATACTTAACTGAATTGTTGGCATATAGGCATATGGGTACAGGCGAAATCTTCGTAACTACATCGTAACAGCATGATTTGCATATGTTGACTTGTTGTAACGACCATGATCAGTGGTCCTGGTTTGTTCGGATTGCATGCAGGAAAATCCACCTATCCATAACTGCTCGCGCTGAGTGGTGTTACATATTATGAACATTGAGAACCATAAGGTTGTGTAACTATCGGTGGGGATCAGGGGTGATCCGTTCTTGGAGCTGCTCTGTTCGGAACTAAAGTTTTCGAAACAGAGGGAACCTCGTAGTGGAGATGATTTTGAGGAGGTTAGGCATAGCATGGACTTCGGCGGAAAGCTCTAATGTATCTCGGAGAATTTGAAAATGAGAAACATGTGTCGCCATCTTGACCGGGTCAGATTTTGACCGCTACAATAGAAAAACTACTATTAATTTGTTTTATTATGATTAATTACTGCAAACTTTTCAGAGAAACTGTTTTCATCAGTGGGACATTAATTTTTGTATCACTGACTCACACGGGACTTTCATGCATGTCATTTTAATTAATGCCAAAATTACCTTTTTTTGCTACCCTTTATCTCTACAAATCTCTAAATCCAATGCTAACATCTGAACTCTAAATTTTTCACTCAAGGCCCTTTTGAAGCCGTGATCAATATTGACCAAAGATTTTTTTTCTCGTCCATCTTTGATTTGGATATGGGGTAATCTTACTTTTAGATTATTTTGTTCATGTAGTGTAAATGTGTAATCCGTGACCTCTTCATCAAGCTCCACAAAGGAGGAGGATGCTACTGCGGTTAGCAAAGCAAGAGTTGGAAAATTCACAAATAAAAGAAGGGCTATTTTTCAAAAAATCCTCAAAAATAAATAATTCCAAAAAAGATGACCTTCCACCAAACTAATTCAAAAAATCGGCTTATGATATGCCACGTCGGCGGCGAGACGGTTTGTTCCGCCAGTGTGGCGCTTGCACGACGCTAGTCCATTTTTTGGTTCGTCTAAGTTGCCAACATCAAGCGAACTAATTTTTTCTGTGTATTGGCTCATCCGGGATTGACAACCCCAGAGGAGCCAAATTTCTTTTTTTTTTTTTTTTTTTATGTTTTGGCCCATTCCGGGGTTGCCAACCCCAGACGAGCCAATTTTTATTTTTTGTTCATCCGGTGTTGGCAATCCTTGATGAACCAAAAAAAAATGGCTTGTATGGGGATGCCAACCCCGGATAAGCGATATAACAAAGAAAAGGGCCTTTATAGTCATGGGACTAGTGCACCACACGCCTATAAAACCCACCCTCCCTCTCACTTCTCCCACCGCATGTCTATAAAACCCACGCTCCCTCTCATTTCTCCCTGATCTCTTCTCTCAGCCTCACTCTCTTACTCTCTACCTTAGCCCCACCCTAGCCCCGCCATGTCATCGTGCCCTCGTCGTGCCGCCGGTATGAAGCACACGCTCTGTCTATCTCTCCTCTCTCTAGGGTCAGGGCCGTCGCCGTTGCCCAATACTTCTTAAGGGCAGTAATACCATATGAATATTTACCAGATATCATAATATCATTCACATAAACTGTCAAGACAATGCTAACTGCAGATGAGTGGCAGGCAAATAGAGTGATATAAAAACACAGTGTTTTAGACCATACTGAGTGATAATTGTGCTGAATTTGTTAAACCAGGCACAAGGTAATTGCTTCAATCCATAAATAACCTTCTTGAGTCGACATACTCTTGAAGGCTCCTTCTGAATCTCATATCCCGGTGGTTGCATCATATAAACTCCTCCTATAGATCACCATGTAAGAAGGCGTTATTAATATTCAGCAATATAATGGCCACTGTTTGACCACGATCGTGGACAAAAGAACGCGCACAGAATGAAGTCATGCCAACGGAGAGAAGGTATCAAAGTAATCAAGCTTAGGAGTTTGGGTATAGCTCTTGGCAGCCAGGCGAGCTTTCAACCGCTTTACTTGTCCATCAGGAAGAAACTTCACAACACAAACCTACCAACAACCTACAGCTTGCTTCCCAGAAAGCTGAGTGTCAAATCTCAAGTATGATTATGATGCAAAGTAGCTATTTCTTCATCCATAAGTTTTTTCCACCCAAGATCTAGTATAGCCTCTTGATAGGAGGTAGATACTCACATAAAAGATAAGGTAGAAGCAAACACAAAATATGTAGTTGGAAGATGAGAAAAGATATAACACCAGCAATAGGATGTTTAGTAGTGTAAGATCGAGTATCTTTAGGAAGTGCTATGGGAAGCCCGAGAACAAGAGCCTCATCTAAATGAGGTGGTGAAGGAGCATCTGACTCTCTATACTCGGGTTCGTTTGTCATTGACAAACTTTAAGGGGTGGTGGAGCTACGATATCGAAATCAGTCGGTATTGACATTAGAAGAGGCACAGACTATGAAGTGTCAGATTTAGAAGAAAAATATGCTGTATTTTTAAAAAATGTGACATCAGCATAAACCATATACTTCCTAGTTTAAGGATTCCAACATTGATAACGATTATAGGTACGGGAGTGAATGTTCTAAATGTCGGATCTCGAGTCAATTTCGGAGGGCAAAACTAAATGTCGAATGCGGAATTGAGAAAATTTCGAGGAAATTTAGTAAATTACAATGTCAATTTCGGGTGTTATACATATCCCATATATTATGTTTTAAATGTCCTAAACCTCGACAACTTGCATTAAACCTGACAAATAATAGAACTTGCAGTCTTGCAGAACCGATAGAAGAAAGAAAATTGAATAAAATTATTGAACTTGTAGAACTTGTCTCAGAGAAGCTCGGGAAAGATCACTGATGCTCGGAGAAGGTCGTTGGAGGTTTGTGAAGGTCGTTGGAGGTCGCGAAAGGTCGTTGGGCTCCTCTCTCTCGCGCACGACCTCATCGGAGGCAGTGAAAGGTTGCCAATGCTCGGGGAAGGTTATCGGAGGTCAGGGGAGCTTCGTTGGGCCTTGTCGGTACTCGAAAGAGACTCTTGCACTTTGTCAGGCCTCGTGGCGCCTCATCGCAGCTCGTGGGGCCTCGTCAAGGTTGACAGGGCTTCCTGCAACTTCGCGGGCCTCGTGGGGCCTCATCAGGGCTCGACAAAGTTCGTAGGGTCTCATTGAGGCTTTTTGCAGCTTCATCGGGCCTCGACCAGGCTCGACGGGGATTGGCGGGGCGCAGCGACGACTCAGGGCGAATCTCTATCAGAACCCAATACCCTAGCGCTCTCTTTCTCCTTCTCTCTCTTTTATTCATTGGGTTAGGGTTGTGAGTTTCAGGTTCAAAATGCGAAAAAAAACAAAATCCAAAGCCCAACTTCAAATGTCAGTAGACTTTCACAAATAAAATATCGGCCGACATGTCAGGTTGAGGCCAACATTTCGCCAACATGACTCCAAAATGGACATAACAATTCAGGGTTGCTACTTAAAACTGAAATTTCAGACAACATTTCAAAATGCCGACGACATTTGAAACACTGATGAGAGTACCCTAAGAAAACACATTTAACTACCTAAGAATCTAACTTATCATGCCCTTTTTCTAGTACGTGTACAAAACACAAGCAGCCAAAAACACATGGTGTAAGTTCAGACATGGTTTTATTTGTGTAAAGAGTGGAAAACAGTATGTGACCATTAAAATAGAATAAGGAACATGATTAATAAGATAACATACAGTTAATAGTGCAACACCCCAAAAAATATTTAGGAACATGCATGTGTATCATGATTGTACGTGATATGTCTAGTAAATTATGGTTTTTGCGCTCAGCAATACTATTTTGTTATGTTGTGTGATCACAAGTAGTCCGATGAATGATGTCAAAAGCACACCAATATTCATGAAAAGCAGATTGCATGTATTCGTGGGCAATGTCATAACGGAAAACTTTTATAGAACAACTAAATTGATTTAATATCTTTTTATGAAATAGTTTAAACACAGATAAAACTTCAAATCTATCTTTCATAAAAAACAACCATGTCAGAAGTGAAAAATCGTCAATGAAAGTTACAAATATGAATAGTCTGATACAATTGTATCTGTGTAGGTCCTCAGTCACTCAGTATGAATAACTTCAAATGGAGATTTACAATGGTTATTTTTCTTAAACAGAAAAGCAGGCCTAAATATTTTTCTAGTTGGCAAAATGCACATTCTAACTTAGATACAAATCTAATGGTAGGAAACAACTTGCTTATTGTTTTTAGAGAAGAATGGCCAAGCTGAAAATGCTACTGAAGAGGCAAAGATCGGAGATAGTAGTCGCAATACCCACTGAAGGATTATCATCGCATCAACGGTAGTACCAATCCATCATGCCCATAACCGTCACCAATCACCCTCGTCGTCTAAAGATCTTGAAAGACAAAGAAGGTAGAAGAAAAAAATAACTGAGCACTTGAAGGATTTCATTAAGCGATTAACAGATAAGATATTAAAAGGAACATTATGAATATGATGAACGTTAGACAAAGATATAGATGATGTGGAGTGAATTCTACTAGTACCAATGACAAATTTAGAACTACAATCAGTAAAAGTAATAGAAGATCTGATACTAGATTGAGTAAGAGTGGAAAACAATATAGATTTACTAGTAAGGTGTGTACATGCTCCACAGTCAATGACCCAAGAGGTGAAAGGAGAGCTGGGTAGGCAAGAGACACTTGGATGAGCTAGAGTAGCAACATCAGATATCGTAGTGAACTACACCTTATTCATAAGGAAATCATACTCGCTGATGCTTAGAAGTACGGGACGATTGACAGTGGCAAGACCAGTGGAAGATGCTTGTGGAGCATGAGGAGATAGTAGAATACCCTGAGACCCAATACACCTTATTCAGAAGGGAATCATACTTTTAGCGGCTGAGAAGTACAGGACCGTTGGCAGTGGTAGGCCCAGTGGAAGATGCTTGTGGAGCAGAAGAAGATGACAGAATACCCTGAGACCCAATGCACCTTATTCAGAAGGGAATCATACTTTTAGCGGCTAAGAAGTACAGGACCCTTGACAGTGGCAGGCCCAGTCGAAGATGAGACACAGTGTTGTCAAACATATACGCACAAGAAGAGGATGAAGACGATGGAGCCCAATCTGGCTTGCCGTGAAGCTCCCAGCATCGATGGTAGTGAGTATAGCAAGGAGGCTCACGACGGACAACACCACGACCACGGGAGCCATCACGTCCATGAGGCGACAAGCCATGACCTTTAGTGAAGCCATGACTGGCCGAAGAAAACATGGTTGAAATCTCTAAAGATGAAGTCTCAGAAGAGCCTGTAGAGGTAGGTTGCTTCTGTGTGAGAGACATGATGAGACATTCTGAAGTGATGAGATACCATTCTTTCTAGTCAAAAATTGCTCACGAAGAGGCTACAGTGTGGGATTAACACCAGATAGAAATTTACAGGCATACAACTCCTCACGTCGCCGTCTAGCAATTTCTATATTAGTGGTGAGGGGATTATAGTGGTTCAGCTCATTAGTCATGCCTCTAAACTGACTATAGTACTCTGATACGGACTTGGTACCCTACGAAAACTGAAGACCTCATACACCTCAAAGATCCGAGAGGTACTATTCTCCAAGCACAAGCAGCATCCCATATAGTCCTGGCAGTCACATGAAATATAAAGTTAGCAGAAATGTACGGTTCCATGCTATTCTAGAGCCATCATACCCTATAGAATTATCACTATTCCACTCTTCCTCAGCAGTTGCATGGGATTTTGCATCACAGAAGGTTGGTTTCTCAAAAGCTTCAGCTTCCTCCTTACAGTAAGATAAACTCCAACTCATTGAACCTATAAGAGATCTTCCCATTCAACTTGGAAGTAGTAATTTGGATCCCAACCGGATCACGACCATCCTTGTACTTAGCCATAAAATACATAATATATAGAATACCAGACAGTAAGTAAATAATTGTGAAAAGTAGGATCGAGTTTACCACACAGCCGGTAAGTCCAGATTATCACCAGATGCAATCAACAACATCAAAAGAGAAGACCACCTGATGAGTGTCTAAGCATTAGACGCATCAAACTCAGCAACAACATTGTAGTAGAGAGAGCCAAGGCATAGTAAGTCAAAGAAAACACCCAATAGAGCAGTCCCAAGACAGAAAAGGGTGCAAAGATCACCAATGAGCGGTGACAGAGCATCAGAAGTTCAGATTGAAGAAGAGAGAGGGCCAACTGAGTAGTAGAACAGTAAAACAGAAACTCCAGATCATTTAAATGCCAAAAACAGAGCAATCGAAGGCATCAAAAGTCAAAAAAAAGAGTTGTAGGCATCAAAGGTCACAAACAGAGTTGGCCAGACAATTGGAGCAGCAGAGGAGACTGACAAGATGTTCTCTAGCAGAGGAGGACGTGATCAAGCTTGGCGAGGGCGGAGAGGGGAGCAGCATGGGTCGACGGGGGCAAGGGAAGTGGCAGAGGAGGTCGTTGAGGTGAAGTGGAGATGCAGAAATTGCAGGCGATGGCAAGGGAGGTTGAAGGAGACATCGACGATGTCATGCGGGGATGAAAAGGTGTTGGCGAGATCAGGCAATGATGAAGTGGAGGTCGTCGAGGTCAGGCGAGGATGAAGCAGGGGTCGGCGAGGTCAGTCAGATGACGAAGAGGATCCAGGCGAGGTCTTAGGGAGGTAGAGATGCTATTGGGGATGAAGAACATAGGAGCTCACGATACATCTATGTATTGCTTTGATACCATGTGAATGTTAGGGGAAAGATGGCTGTGCGCACAGGCGTTATATAGAGAAAATAGAAAAGGAAAAATTACATGTAAGTCCCTAACTAATACTCTAACCTTAATGATACAATCTTAGCAACCCTAAGATAATAACATCAACCACACAAGATGGACACCAGTTACAAAAACAAGATGTATAGAGTTCTACTGAACCCGACTTACTCCATGGGGCATGACATGAGAATTCACTGTAGCGTAAGAAACCAAGATTACAAGAAAATGTCCTTTCTTGTAATCTTACCGGAGAAAAAATGGCATCAATTGATTTTTTTTTTTTTTTTTTTTTGTCTCTAGTCTCTACCTTGCTAGCCTTCTATATAAGCTGGGTTTCAGTTGCAAGGACACTGATACTTTGACACGGACACAATACGTAGATTATGTGAAAAATTCTTAATAATTCTGACACGGACACAATATGCAGATTGTGTGACATGCGTATCGAATACGTTTTGAATGCGATACAACTTCATGATAAGAGTGTCCATGGCAAAGAAGACAGGTGGTTGCAAGACTTGTCATTCCCTCAATGTTAGATGAATGATAATTTTGTTGTGCGCAGATACAACAACCACGTAGAGGAAACCCTTGAGCCAAGATGCAATATAGAAGTACCACCAACAATAAAGAATAATTAAACAATGAGAAGAACACAAACACCAGAATTTAACGAGGTTCAGACAATTTCGCCTACGTCCTCGGGGCAAGGAAGAGAGATTTCTTTTATTAATTTGATAATCAATACAATTTTGTAAGTATTACAAGCATTACTTATGCAGAGAGCTCTGCCTCTCTCATATACCCAAGGAAACCCTAGAAATCAGTTTCCTTATTAGGCTGATTTCCAATTCAGCAACTTTCTGAAAACAGCCCGAATACGACTGTCGATCGACCGGTCAGTCGACCGACCCAAGCATCGATCGACCGTGCCGGTCGACCATGCCTAACCAAGAGTTAGGCAATGTCAGTCGGTCGACCGGGCGGTCGACCGCTCTCCTTCTGCGGTCGACCGGGCGGTCGACCGCTTCAGCCTGTGCACGTTGGTGCACAACGGTCGACCACTCCGGTCGACCGTAACCTGCTGCTGCTACAGCTGCTTCCCTGCTGCTGTTGTTGATTCCTTGCCTTGTCGTCGTCGACTTCCTCTCTCTTCCTACAATTCTCTACCTCGGTGAAGATTTCTCAAATCTGAGCTGAACTGAAACATACGAACCGTCGACTCGAAAGTGGCTGCACCAGTGTGGTTGCCTACGTACCCTGCCCAAGGGATCAAGCCATCGTAGTTCATCCAAAGGAGCTTCAACAAGCTCATGCAACATGAAGGATATGGAGCAAAGCTTTACAATGTGCAAACTTTACTCCTGACACTACCTTGGAAAGCATGTCGGCGGGATTCTCCGTTGTGTGAATCTTCAGCAACTCAATATCACCCTCATCTAGAATCTCCCGAACAAAATGGAACCTGACATCGATGTGCTTCGTCTGTGCATGATGAACCTGGTTCTTAGCTAAATATATAGCACTCATACTATCACAGTTGATCTTCAGTAGATCCTGATCAACCCCCAAGTCATCAAGCAGGCCTTGAAGCCAAATTGTCTCCTTCATAGCCTCCGTCATGGCCATATACTCGGCCTCTGTAATAGACAATGCAACGGTAGACTGTAGAATAGAGCACCAACTAACCGGTGCTTGAGATAATGTAAAGACATACCCCGTTATGGACCGGCGTTTGTCAAGGTCACCAGCATAATCGGAATCAACATACCCGATACAATCCTGCTTCCCTGTGGAATCCTTCTCGAATACCAGACCAACATCTATGGTACCTTTAATGTACCGCAGAATCCACTTCACTGCCTCCCAATGACCCTGTCCCGGATCATGCATATACCTACTGACCATAGAGACAGCTTGTGACAGATCTGATCGTGTACACATCATAGCATACATAAGACTACCAACTGTGCTAGCATATGGGGCGTGAGTCATGTACTCATGTTCTTCAACAGTCTTTGGAGACATAGTAGCAGATAACTTGAAATAAGGAGCCAGTGGTGTACTTACAGATTTCGTATCCTTGCCGATGTTGAACCTCTGAAGTACCTTTTGCAAATCCAATTCTTTTGTGATGAAATCAATTTCATTTTTCAAAGCAAGGTTATCTTTTAAAACAAAATCCAATTTTGAAGATAAAACCTCATTGTTCTTCAAAATATCAGCACAATCATTTTTACTTTTCAAAACATCAATATCTTTTAGGGTAAGGTCTAGTTGAGATTTAAGTGAGTCACGTTCACTAGTAATCTCTTCCTTCTCTTGCAAAATCGATTCAAAACTTGAACACAAATCCTTCATTTCTTCATTTAAATCAAAGTTCTTCTTTTCAAAAGTTCATGTATTTTCAAGAATTTTTCAAACTTAGAAGCAAGTTCCATATTTAAGGTTTGAGCTTCTAAACAACCATAGCAATAGGAACTAGAGCTATCATCTAGTTGAGTGTCCGATTGTACCTCAAGGGAGTTCTTCCCTTGGACCATAAGGCAATGCTCGTCGGACATGTCTCTCCTAGATCTCCTCATCTTGTTAATAATTCTTGGAAGCTCGAGAGAAGTCAAAATGCTCCAAACTGCAAAAGCCGAATCATAATGAGCAAACACATGTAAAAGATCCTCATTAAGAGATGCTCTAAGTGTTTTGAGGGCTAATGCATTGGCCTTTCTATGCTTGCAATCATTGGGGTTGAATTCTTTAGTAGTGGCTTGATAAACTTTATGTCCTAAGGTTTTCAAATGACTAATCATCTTGGCCTTCCAAATATCATGTCAAGAAAAATCAAACATAGGAGGGTTATCCATGAGTGCAACTATATGTGTGCAAAATGCAAATGAAGATGAAGATTAGCAAACCAAGATCTCACTCCTAAGTGGTTAAACCTAAATTTCAGGAGCGTAGGCTCTGATACCAATTGAAATCACCTAGAAGGGGGGGTGAATAGGTGATAATGCTAATCTAGTGAACTAAATGCGGAATTTAAAAACACAAGCAAGTATAAGATGTAGCAATATGATGAATGCACAAAGTAAATACAAAGAGAGAGTGAGAGTAAGAGTCAATGGATCAAGCGCAAACAACAAGATTTGTTTCGAGGTTCGAGCACCGAGCTCTACGTCCCCGCCTTCACCCAGAAGGATTTCAACTCCACTAGCTTGTCCACAAAGGACTCCCACAAAGGGAACCTCCACCGAGGATTTGGGGCAATAACAATTACAAGGAGTACCCAACTCCTCTCTTTACAAACACAACCTCCTCCTTGAGGCACAACACCAAGCCAACAAACAATCACCTCACAACTTGAGGGATTAGCACAAAGCAACACAAGGATCACCTCACAACTTGAGGGATACAACCCACTTGCACAACCTCCTCAACACAATGAGGGAAAGGCACAAAGCCAAGCAAATTTTGGGGTTTACAACTTGGTGGTCTAACAACCACAAACAATTTCTTTCCCACACAAGGATCCTATAGAATGAGATAGTAGATGTAGCTCAAGTGTGGAGAAAACCAAAGGAATGGAAATCAAAATCTCAAAGAAAATCCTTGGGAAAACCTAGAAACCAAGATGAAGAAGTTTAATCAAACACTTTTCCCAAAAACCCTTTTCTTTGATTTTCCAAACCCTAGCAAAAACACCAAATAGATTGTTCAATTAAAGCCCAAAAACTTCTTTTAATTGCTGTGAAAACACTAGAGAAAGCTCAGAAAATTCGTCCAAAAATTCTTTTAGAAAACCTCTTTCCAAAGGGGTATTTAATGCCCATTTTTAAAACTAGCCGTTGGCAGCAGATTCTGCCAAAAATGAACTACCGGTCGACCAGCCGGTCGACCGGCCAACGGTCAATTTTTGACCGCTGGCAACCACCGGTCGACCGGGAGCAACCCGAGAGTGGGTTGCTCTCAGTCGGTCGACCGGCTGACTGACACGGCTACGTGCACAAGATTGTGCACGTCCGGTCGACCGCTACGTTCGACTGGCTCCTGGCCCGGTCGACCATTACGGTCGACCGCCAGAGCCTGGCAGCCACAGTTCTGGGACAGAAAAACAGGTTATTTTTAATTCTAAAAATTCTCATAAAATTTCTAAAATTACACAAAAATAGTTTTATCATTTTACATTGAAATATAAACTTGTGTTAAAATTTTCAACACAAATTTCAAACATTACGGACCATTTTTGTGTCTTACAAATTTTGCCGAAAACCAAAACCTGTATTTTTCCAAACTTGAATTTTCCAAATGAAAATCCGATTTTTCCAAAACTCATCCAAATACAAAAACATGATATTTAAACACTTTGAAGTATGTTGCATATGGATATAATCCAATATACACGAAACATATATATATTCATGTTTTTGACTTTAGTTCCGAAAATACGTTTTGTTAAAACACAAAACCTAAAACACATGAATAGGTATATCAAGCTAAGTTTGTCTAAGTAGTTGAAGCATGCATGTATATAGAACAAATCTAATATACATTAAACCATGTAAACTTGTTTTGAATCTATCTATTCATGAAAACCAAGATCGGTTAAACCAAAACGGAAAAACCAAAAACCAATATCCAAACATAAAACGTGTGTGTATTGTGAACTTGAGCTTATCATACTATTCTAATCTTTACACATGGATCTAAAACACAAACTAAAAACTATGGTACCGATGTCTTCTTGTAGAGCGCCGTCTCCAAGCTGACTCGATCCAAAATGTGATCCACCGAGCTTGACTCCAATGAGTGCTATATATGATCTTGATGCTCGGGCTCTTGAATCACCATGTGAAATCTTCCAAACCATCTTGTTGAAGCTAATCACCAACTAATATCTTGATTAATGATCTGAAACTAAAATCACAAGATTATTAGTACACATAACTACATGAGTTAATCATCATCAAAACTAGAGTGGAAGGCCTCTGGGCCAACAAGAAGATATCAATTGCAGATCTAGACTTTGAAGCAATAAACATATCATCTACATACAATAGTAAATATATATACTCCCCTGTCGGTAGCTTGTTGTAATACACACATAGATCATAGTGGCTACGTGTGTACCTCTTTCCTCTGATGAAGCTATTGAACCGCTTGTACCACTGTCTAGGAGACTGTTTTAACCCATACAACGACTTCTTCAGCTTGCACACCATATCTTCTTTCCCTGCAGTCTTGAACCCTGTCTGCCGGTTGAGATATGTAGATCTCTTCATCCAGATCGCCATGGAGAAAGGCGGTCTTTACATCTAGTTGATCAAGGTCCAACTCGTACTGTGCCACCAGAGCCAATAAGATGTGAATTGACGAATGCTTTACAACAGGCGAAAATACCTCATTGTAGTCAATTCCTTCCCTTTGAGCATAGCCTTTTGTTACCAATCTGGCCTTGTGGCGCACTATGTCTTCTTTAAGAGATCCTTGCTTCTTTGCATACACCCACTTACAGCCTATTGCCTTCTTCCCTTTGGGCAACCTAGTGAGTTCCCAAGTGCCGTTCTTGTAAAGAGACTTCATCTCTTCTTCCATGGCTGCTTTCCACATTTTTGACTCTGAACTGATTTCAGCTTCTCTGAAGGTGGACGGGATAGCCTCCTCAACGATCGGTCGACTTGAAGGACTCGGGGCACTATCCCAAAAGACTAGTTTGTTAGGTGGAGTTGCCCAAATCCTTATAACCCAAGACCATCCCCACGTCTAGTCGATGTGGGACTATTTGTCCGACCCAAATCCCAACAATCTCCCCTCGAACAAAGAGTCTCCCTGCAAGCTCAACTATCTTCACATCGGAAGATCAAATGCTCCATCGAGATCCAACTCTTCACTGCGTGAGAAGACGGCACGCCTTATGTGAAGACCAACTGCAGTCGGTCACTCCTCTACACCGTGTGGGAGGCAGCACGCCCATTGCAAAGGAGCACCACTGTCAATTTCTCGAGAGCCCAACATTAGTTTTACAGGGGCCTATGTGCCTTTTTGCGTCAGTGGGGTGGGCAGGCCCATTGCGCCTTTGCGCCATTGGGGGGATATATCTACGTCGTCGAACATCACCCGCAGACACTACTAAGTTTGGGGCATGGCTCTGATACCACTTGAAGGACTCGGAGTACCATCCCAAACGACTAGTCTGTTAGGTGGAGTTGCCCAAATCCTTATAAACCCAAGACCATCCCCACGTCTAGCCGATGTGGGACTATTTGTTCGATCCAAATCCCAACAAATTTTTCCCTTTAATCTGATCCTTGTCTGCTCCACTTGAATCACACCAAAAGGCTTCTCTTAATGATTTTTTTTAAATCTTCATGTCTTATAAAGATGAGGATTTCGTCTGTAGGAAGAGAGAGGGAGGAAGTCGAGGAAGTCGACAACGAGGAAGCCAAGGCAAAGAAACAGCAGCAGCAGACACCGGTCGACCGGGCGGTCCACCGGTGTACACCAACATGCACAGGCCATCGCGGACCGCCCGGTCGACCGCAGAAGGAGCCGGTCGACCGACTGACATGGCCTAACTGTCGATTGGGCACGGTCGATCGGCACGGTCGACCGGGACTTGGGTCGGTCGACCGACAGACGGATTTGGGCTGAATTCGGAAAGTGTTCTGAATTGGAAACGAGTCCAATTCAGAATCTGATTGTTCTAGGGTTCCTTGGGTATAAATACAGGGGCAGAGTCCTCTTCTAAAGTATTGCTTGCAATTGTATTGATTATTGAATCAATAAAGAAATCTCTCTTCCTTACCCCGAGGACGTAGGCAAAATTGGCCGAGCCTCGTTAAATCTTGTGTTTGGTTTTCTTCCATTGTTTTTATTGTTCTTGCTGTTGGTAGTTCTCCTCTATTGCATCAGTGGCTTAAGGGTTCCTCAAAGAGTTTGTTGATTTGCGCACAACATCGTCATCTTTATTCTTTATAATGAAGAAGTTTTGTGATTCTTTCATAGTATGAAGGTTCACACTTTGTCTCCAGGTCAAATTTTCTTGCTTCTTTATTTATTATTATCTGGACCTTCTGCTGCTAGGTAGTTTTCTTTATGCATTAATAATAAGATATTTGCCTCCAAGTTTAGGAGTTAAAGCTTTGATTATTTGATAGCTCAGAATTAATTCCAATTCTTACTTATGTGCTTTTCTGTTCTAATGGTGAGTTAATGTTGGATGATTTCTACTTCAAACTTCATAGGCAGTTACTGCAAGCAGATTTGGACTGCAAAAGGAGGAGTAGGATTTGTGGATGTTTCTAGTAGTCGCTCGGACAATCCATTATCCTCAATCACAATGCACAATTTCTTTCTTTTTCCAATATTAAACAATGGCTGAAGAGCAAAATGTCTGAATCCATTTATTTGATCCGGGAATCTCTAGTGATATGCTTATTGATAATCCACTCTTTTTTTTGGAGAATGTTAATTTTATTAATCAAAACTGTGTATACATAGAGCAAGCCAAAACGGCTGTACATAACTAGTCGACTAGTCCTACAAAGCAAGTCAACAAAATCACGATCCAGGTAAGTTACACCTCTCTGTAAAGTCCTGTTAGTCGACTATCTATTAGATCAGTCGACTAAGAATTTAGTCGACTAACCCAAATTACAAGTCGACTGAAAAGTAGGTCTGGAAGTAGCATCATTTTCTGTTTATGTGATAGTCGACTAGGTCAGAAAGACTAGTCGACTAGACATGCACCAAGTCGACTAACCCAAAAGTCAAGTCGACTGAAAAGTTGATCTGGATGTAGCCGCCTTCTTTGTTTCTGCAGGAGTCGACTATGCCAAAAAGTTAGTCGACTTAGACTTGCCTCTAGTCGACTAAGAACTCCTACTAGTCGACTAAATCTGCTGGTAGCCCATAAATACTGTCAAACCATTAAGTAATCCCATAACCCTCAAAACTCCACAGAGGCATTTGGATCCAAAGTGAATACAATTCTATAGATGTGCAACTTGATCTTGAAGACGGTAGATACCACCTCCTGAGTCTGACCTTCAAAAATTCTCCTATTGCGGGCATTCCAAATATGATACACAGTACAAGCCAGGGCCACCTTTTTAGCTTTTGCTTTGCCACTTGAACCTCTCGCCTCCTTCTTTATCCACTTAAGAGCACTAGAGATAGTCGACATCCCCCGAGAGATACCTAGCCAGTCTCTAATGCATCTCCACACCATATAAGAGAATGTACATTGAAAGAACAGATGAGTTACCGATTCCCTATTACCAACACAAAGTGCACACGATTCCTCAACCTGAAGAAAGGTCAATCTATCTTTTGTAGGTAGCCTCTTTCGCGCTGCAAGCCAAAGAGTAAAAGCATGTTTTGGTGTGACATACGAGTTCCAAACTGAGCTTGGCCAAGGTAGCCTGGACTCCTTATATCTAAAATACTCATATCCGAGCGATATGCACATCCTCCCACCTATCTCCCAAGAGGAAAACCTCCTCTTTGCCGCCTCAATGGACCCTTATACAAGGCATATTTTATCACGAATCACAACTAGCCTCTTAAGCAAAGACGAGTCGTCACTAATACACTTCCAGTCCCAAGCAGAGACATTCCTTTTAAGGTAGATATGATGCACCCAACGCACCCATAAAGTATCCTTTTTCTTGTGAATATTCCAAAAGGATTTTGCTAGCAGTGAATCATTCCAAGTTTTAAGATCTCTGAACCCCAATCCACCTTCCGATTTTGGCAAGCACATGGATTTCCAAGAAACCGGATGGTGGCGCTTATGCCACAAGAAATTCCTGCACAGCCGAGTTACCCTTTCTATGATAGCATTCGGGACCGGAAAAATAGATAACCAGAAGCAATCCACTCCTTGTAGCACTGATCTGATAAGCTCTGCTCTACCCGCAAAAGAAAGGCTGGAAGCCATCCAAGAGTTGATATACATAGTGACTTTATCAACGAAAGGTGCAAAATGGTCCAACTGTAGCCTCTGAGCCGCCAATGGGACACCGAGATAACGGAAAGGCATCGCACCAACAGGGATACCAGTCATCTGCCTCATTTGAACTAGTTCCTCTCCATAAACACCCGCCGAAAAGAAGCTAGAGTTGAGCAAGTTAGCGCACAATCCTGATTTCAATCCAAAATCCCTGAGGCTATCCATAATAATACGGACAGAAGGAATGTCCCCTCTAGCCATGAGCATGAGATCATCAGCAAATGCCAGGTGTGACAACCTAAGCTTTCCACACCTAGGGTGGAATTTGAACCCCAAACTGTTTGTATTCACCTTTAGACTCCTCGACAGATATTCAATGCATAGAAGAAAAAGAAAAGGAGACAAAGGATCACCCTGTCGTAATCCCTTCTTCCCATTGAACATCCCCCATATCCCTCCATTCAGGCCAATAGAATAAGATGGAGAGGTTACACATTGCATAATCCATCCAATAAATCTGTCCGGGAATTTAAGACCAGTCATCACCTCAGCAAGGAATTCCCAGGAGACCGAGTCATAAGCTTTCCGGAGATCCACTTTAATCAAGCACCTCGGGGATACCCTCTTTCTGTTATACTTTCGCAATAACTCTTGGACCAAATGAATATTTTCAATCATACTCCTACCCTCCACAAAAGCAGATTGCGAAGTATCAATAATTCCACCGAGCACAGGTCGCAGCCTCGCAGCCAGAATTTTAGAAATCACCTTATAGATAACATTGCAACATGCTATAGGCTGAAAATCACTCACAGAATTAGCATGAGAAGATTTAGGTACCAAAGTAATCAAAGTGTGATTCATTTGCTTCAGAATAGATCCTGATAAGAAAAATTCCTTGACGGCATCACAGAATTGACCACCAATAATATCCCACGCCGTCTTGAAGAAGAGTGCACTATACCCATCCGGACCCGGGGCCTTGTCATTCCCAATACCAAACAGCGCCTCCTTAATCTCCTCCGAGTTAACCTCCTTCAACAGATCACAAGCTTGATGAGAGGAGATAACCTCCCCACACTGAATCACCTGAGGGTCAACATGCTCAACCTGAGAACTAGTACCCAGAAGTCCCTCGAAGTATAGAAGAAATTCTACTGCTACCTCCTCAGTCGACTCCGTCAGTGAACCATCCACCTTGGAAATTGCCGCCACATAACTCCGTCCCTTGTTTCTTTTTACAATGCTGTGGAAGAACTTTGTGCATTTATCAGATTTAGAAACATAGGTGCATTTAGCCAGCTGGTAAAAGTAGTCCATCTCCGCCTTAGATAAGGCCAATGCATTCTTACGCAACTCCACAACCTTCTCCCGTAGTTCAGAATTATCAAATTGAGATTAGATCTGGACCTGAGCCAGTTTAAGGAGCATCCTAGCCCGTTCAGCTCGAGAAGCAATATGCCCAAAGTTCTTCTCATTGAGAAGCTTCAACGGGGCCTTCAATAGCTTAAGCTTGCGACAAAACTGAAATTGAAGAGAACCTATAATCTCAACATCCCAGCCAGATCTAACAGTCTCCCGAAATTCCTCATGACCTGCCAAGAAATTCCAGAATCGAAAAGGTCTATTCACCGTTCTTGGCCGCTCAAGCAAAGAAACTACTCCAGGGGAATGGTCAGATAGACAACCAGAAGGTAAGAATTCCACATGGCAGTAGAAGGCCCTCTGGTGCCAAAGTGAGTTGGCCATCACCCTATCCAACTTAGACTAAACAGTTCCATTGGTCCAAGTCAAGTGGCATCCCGTGAACTGTAAATCCGACAGCCCCAATTCATCACAACAATCAGTAAAGTCTTTAATTTGGTAATGTGATACCTCCGCACCACACACCCTCTCCTCCCGTCTCAAGATATTATTGAAATCCCCCATCAGAAGCCAAGGCTCCGACAGAGTACCCCCCACCGAATTAAGTTCTCCCATAGGCTCCTCCTAGTCACAATGGAATGGAACCCATAAACAAAACTACCAAGGAAAGATACAGATGATATCTTACATACCACCCTGCAGTGAATAATCTGAGGAAGGACCTCAAGAGTATCCAGCTGAATCTTCAATGGGTCATACAGGATCAAGATTCGACCTCCACCATGAGACGCAAAGTTATTGACCTGCTTCCATCCTTTAAACCTCCTACACATGAACACTTCCAGTCTAGACTCTGAAAGTTTAGTCTCCAATACTGCCAGTAAACTAATCTCCCTTTTCCTTGCCAGTGCCTCTACACCCTTCTGTTTCAGGGGTAGGTGAAACCCCCTGATATTCCAAAATGCCAGCCTCATTTGGAAGATTGAAAGGATTTCCCCTTCGCTTTTCCTTTAGATACTGAGGCGAAGCTGAGACCCTTCGCTGTCAATTTACGATGCTCCCTCACAACCACCTGACGACCCTGTGTCACCACCACAGCCTCCTTCTCCCTGCCACCTACAGTGATCAGCTCCCGAATCTTGATTGAAGGTCCCTCAAAAGAAGGCAACGCACCTTGCCCCTCATCCTCGGATCGAAGACTGTCAGCAGCATCCGTTCTAAGTTCAGGACCCTTGTCACCAACAGAGTTTGGCTCCTTAACTTGTACCGAGTCACCCCCCACAGAAGGCAAAAAAATTTTCGCCACATCCTCCTTCTGCAGACCAACAACAGCACTCTGTCCAGCCTCATCAGGTGTCAATTCTTGGGCCTTCTTGTGCTTCCCCTTGTTACGACCTTTGGTCCCGTCAGGTGGCAGTCCAGCATCTGGTCGTATCCTAGCTTCAGCAGGACTCAATCCAGAAGTGCCCGGCATAGCAGAATTTGCTGCTGCCATCTGACTGTTTACTGGTAGCATAACGGGTTCAGGAACCTGCTGTATTTGCTTGCTGGCAGCAGTAATAACCTCTCCAAGCGGCTCTCCACCGCCCCGAGACTCCTTCAGTGCCACCCCTATCTCAGCTAACCGTGGAGGCACCTCGGCATCCCTCAGAATCCCACTGCCATCCCCTTTCTTATGCACAGTCACCGCAGCAGGCCTTTCCACTCTTTTGGGCACATAAGCAGAGTGTTTTCTCCCCTCCAATACTATATTGCAGTCACCATCCCCATGACGAAAGGATTTACATTTCTTACAATATTTCGGTATATACTCAAATATCACCGATTGCTCATAAAGATCACCAGTTGGAAGCCTCATTTCCACCGATTTGACCAGTTCCTTAGAAGCATCCACCTCCACCAATACACGCGCAAACGAGAGCCTCTCCTTAGAGTGGGTCATCTTATCAGTGGTGATGGGTTTCCCCACCCTGGATGCTATCTTGCTCAAAGCTCTCGCGTTCCAACAGTCGAGAGGCAAGTCCGGCAGTTGAACCCACACCGGAACAATTGCAATTTCTTCAGCTCCAAATCTGAAGCACTTTGGCATGTGTTTCAACATCAAATTTCTCCCATAGATGAAATAGGGTCCACCATTAAGAACACTCAATCTATCCTCCTGCGATTCAAATTTAAATATTATCCATCCCGATCGATGGATCCACTGTTTGCATTTGACCTTCCAACCTTCCCTAATAGTCCGAACCGCAGCCATACCAGGGAATCTACCAGAGAATTGGCCTACTAAACAACACCCCCATGCCTCTTCTACATCATCAACATCATCTTCCTCAATTAGTAGTATATCCTCTGCAGAATCCACCACTTCAAGTTTGATACCTTTGCCGAGATTGCGGTTGTCTTTAAATAAATTGACCCATGGGGCTCTCTTCACCATACCAGCACCCTTCAGAGTCCCCTCAGCAGCGGAGATAGGACCCTGAATATTCCCCACAGCAGCAGAATCCGGCTTCTGGAACTTCCCAACAGCAGCAGGCGCAGGCTTTTGTATGTAGGCTTGCCTAGCTGTTAATATGTTTGAATTATTTGGTAACTTTAACCTATAAGAGTTCTTTTTCAGCTTCTTTTGTTTGTTTTTTGTTTTCTGTTTTCATTATTGACTAGAAATTTTTACCTATATGAATTCTTCAGTTTTTCTCTCTTTTTCTTGTTTTCTATTTTCATTTTTGGCCCCCTTTTAACTTGTCATTAGTTCATGATTATAGCATTCTGTTCAATAATGAATACTCGTCTTATCAGTTTTCTTAAAGTCGGAAAAGTTTCATAAAGAAACAAATAAGCTCAACCTATATCTTATATATATTTTTTTATTTCTCCTCTCTCTCTGGAGAGTGATGTTTAGGCAGCAGCATTGGACAGTCTGCCAGGATACGAGTACAAAATAGAAGTGTTAGTTTTACTGAAAAATGTTTATCATGCACCTTTTACTTGCACTATTAAAACTAGCTAATTAAGAAATATAGATATTTCATCTTCAAACAGCTACTTTGGAATATAGGTAACCTGGAGCATAACTTTGTCCCAACTTTCTGGTCAGCCTAGCAAGTCTACCAATTATTCCTGGTGAATGGTCACAATGCTTGCTGTTACACAATAAGCTTACTCAATAAAGTTCGGCATTCTGTAAACCTGCCACAAAAATCTGAGCACCTCTCCTTGCTTGGGCTTCTAAGACTTCAATTTGAGACCACGATCATCTTGGTGCTCCATAAGTTTTCTTCAGCTGGTGTTATTTCTATACCTCTGTTCTTACCTCATTTGGTGTTTCGGAGGATACACTTCCATTATATTTTCCGAAAACCACCTTTACGTTCTCTTTTATGAGATATTTTATGTTTATGAGACAAGTACAAGTACAAATAAAGCTATTGTTAAATAGAGACTGATATTCAAATCAATTTATTTTATTTTACTAAAAATAAATCACGTTTCAATATTTGATGGATGTCCCTATTTACTGAAGAAACAAATTTAACAGAAATATAGTAGCCATATTTGTGTACATATTTTATGTCCTTGTTGCAGGCATCTTTGCTACTGCTTCTTTTGAGGCCCAAAAAGGTTTTGTGACACAAACATATGATACTAATTGTTAAGACCAACAATCTAGTTATTGCAATAAGTGTTGTAACCGTCCAAGATCGTGATCGATGTTGCGAAACCATGGCAATATGTAATACTTACAAAAGAAAAATATTGATAGAGCAAATTAGAAATATCAAGACAAAAGAGAAGAAAAGAAAACGAGAATTTAACGTGGTTCAGCTCAAACTTGGCCAATGTCCACAGGGAGATAACTTGAGAGAGTTTCAATAATAAACTTGATATAAAAGATTTAACCTTCTCCTTAATTCCCACAAGAGTATCCACCTTTCCCTTGATTCCCATACTATTACAAGAATATACCTTTTATCTATACATCATCGCCTTCCTCTCTCTTTCTTGGCTTCATATTCACCTTTAATGTTACAATGTACTAGTTTACAATCTTTATTTATAGAGTTTTACAATATAAATTCTTTTTAAACTATGAGATGATCTTTCGTCGGATGCTTGAAGAACTTTGACCAATTCATATATGAGTTGATTTTCTTGATCTAAAAGAATTTTAAACCCTTTAAACTCTATAAACTAATCTTCATTGAATAGGAACTGATTCTTATTCATACTCCACCATAAAATAGAAACCTGAACGTGCCTGAATAGGAAACATAAATCCTGTTCTGGCCTCAGACTGTCGACATGCCCCTATCAATAGATCGATGTGCCTGTCGAAAAATCTGAGATCCTTTATTTCTATAACTTGCTGTCGACAGGGCCTGTCGACAGCCTTCTATGTGCGGCCTACAACCCTGTCCACTGTTGAACTTTTTTTTTATGGATTTGTTTCTTTTTCAAGTCTTTCTTCTCCAATTCGATTGAATTTTCTTCGGCCATAACCTTTTTGTTGAAAATAAGGTAAATTTCCAACAAGCTCCACTTTGATTTGCTTTTCAAGCCTTTAAAAAACACACTGAAAATTTTGAAATTATATCTTGAATTTTTCCTTGATTGTAACTATACCATGAAGCCTTTTTTCTTACCCCTCCCAGAAGCCTTTGGCTGATTAACCGCCATGCCTTGGGCCATCGCAGGCTTCACCCGAATGCACCTTTTATCTTTCTTGTAACACTTTGATCTTATTCATATCTCGTCGCAGTCTTCCTTGAAGTTTTACCTCGCGATGAAATTTCTTTCAAACTTGTCATTGAAACTCCACCTTGAACTGAATTTTCTTTTTTCAGCTTGTATAACTCTCCACACTTCTCATCTTTTAGGATTACCCTATCTTCTTGGCTAACCTGACGACACCTTGTTGCACTTTGATCTGACATCCTTTTTCGTCGAGCACCCCTATGGATATTAAATTGTATTGTGCCTTCGGGACATACTAGACTGCTTCCAGAGCACACACTATCCCATCTCTTCATGTAACATTGGTTGTCCCAATGCTGATTATCCGCAAGCTGAGCTATCTACCATTTTGACAGTCCATTTCTCTTTTGCAACCAGCAAATTTAACATATCCTTATGGAACATACAAAAACCACAATAGTTAAATAAAATATCTAGTATTTACCTTGAGAAGTGTTAACTTCAACGTAGAAAGTCATTAATACTTCGGTGTCTCATTGCCATGTCTGCCTCCCGTGACTTGCCCTTTCTTCTTCAACCACTCTTGTCGATGTTCAGTCCTTCTAGTGATGTTCCCATTGACAAAAATGACACACCTTCGATGAATTCGAAATTCCCTTTCCTTCTCCTCTTCCTTTCTTTTTCATGACTTCCAAACCTAATCCTTTCGCTCCTCTTGATTTGGCCTTTTCCTGCGTTTAGTAACAGAGTTGTCGTGACCTCTATTTTCTCATCATAGAGTATAGTGGCTACGATATGATAGTATAACTATGTAAGTGAACTGAGAAGTATTAACATCTTGTCCTCCTTGTTGATCTTGATATCAATAACTAGTAGCTTGCTGATGACTTTGTTGAAGTAGTTAATATGCTCTAACACCACTGTCCCTTCTTTCATGCATAGCCTATATAGTTGTTTCTTCAAGTACAACTTATTAGGGAGGCTTTTTGTAATATTATAATGTTTTTAAACTTGACCACAAACACAAAACTGTTTCTTCATTCATCACGTTGTACATAACCTCATCTGTGAGATATAATTAGATCGTGCTTACCTCTTTCAGATCTATTTCCTTCCAATCCTTATCTGACGTACCTATAAATTTTGTTGACTTTCTCTACAAGGTCTTTTGAAGACCCTGTTGTACAAACAACACCTTCATCCTCTTTTGCTATAAACTGAAGTTTTCTTTACCATTGAATTTCTCAACCTTGAACTTGCTTGCAAACAATTTTCGATATATCACCTTATCATCAACCTTTAGGCTCTGATACTAATTATTGTGACACGACAGCTATGATACCAATTGTTGAGACCAACAATCTGATTATTGCAATAACTGTTGTGCACGTTCAATACTGTTATCAACGTTGCAGAACCATGACAAAATGTAATACTTGCAAAAGAAAATTATTGTAGAGCAAAATAGCAATATCAAGAGAAAAGAGTAGAAAAGAACACTAAGATTTAATATGGTTCGGTCCAAACGTGGCTTACGTCCACGGAGAAAAAACTTGAGGAGTTTTATAAATAAACTTAGTATAAGAAATCTAACCTTCCCTTTAATTCTCACAAGAGTATTCAATTTTTCCTTGAATCCCACAAGATTACATGAGTATACCTTCTCTTTATGTATCATCACCTTTCTCTCTCTTTCTTCGCTTCATCGTCACCTTCCGTGTTATAATGTATTAGGTTATAATCTTTATTTATAGAGATTTACAATTCAAACTTTATTCAAATTATGAGATGATCTTGACTGTCAGATGCTTGAAGAACTTGATCAATCCTTATACGAGTTGATTTTCTTGAACTAGAAGAATTTTAGACTCTTTAAATTTTAAAAACGAATCTTTATTGTATAAAAAATGATTCTTACTGGTACTTCACCCAAAAAAAAAAAACACCTGAACGCGCCTTAATAGAAAATAGAAATCATGTTCTGACTTCGGGCTGTCGACACGCCAGTGAGGGCTATCGACAGGCAGCTGTGCATATCGAAAATCTGAGATCCTTTTACTTTCTGTTACTTGCTGTCGACAGGGCCTATCAACAGCTTTCTGTGCGCAGTCGACAACCATGTCGACTGCAGCACTTTTTCTTCTGAATTTGCTTCTTTTCCAAATCTTCTTTCTTCTCCATTCGATTGGGTTTTCTTGGGCCATCATCTCTTTGTTATAAAAAGGCAAATTTCCGGCAAAAATGATGCTCAAATGCACTGTATATTTAGGATGACGGGAGTAAGTATTGGTGAGAAAGGGAAATTCCAGGCCTTTTATTTGGGAGAATGACTTCCGGGCATTTTTTGACCCATATTTCATAATCTTCGATATTATTATTTTGCTAAATTAATTTTAACCATTCAATCTTTTTGGATTTTCTGTTTTCTATAAAAGATATAGAGTTGCCTTCTGTTTGTTAAAGAAACAAATTTTAACCATAAAGCAGTAGTTCACTCTGTTTTTCCCTTGCCAGGATAGCCATTTTTTGGGAAAGTTGCCTTCTCTAAATATGAGTACCAGGCAATAGGGTCAGTAGATGGCAATGTCGGATTAGTGGTTTTTTGTTTTGTTTTGTTTTTTTAAATTTCATTTTTTTTTTGTTGGGTTAGGGGGTGTGGTTTTTTTTTTTTTTTTTTTTTTTTGGGGTGGTTCTGATCCACTTTGCTGCATCCAGCAAGTTTCGTACTACAGAACTGATCTCTGATTAGAAACCAGAAACCTCCTGCCATTCTAGCTTTGGAGTGCAATGCTCGTCAAAGTTGACCTTCATCCGTCCTTCACTGGCTTTACAACCAATGAGTAATTGTATTGATGCGCACAAAGGCACTGGGAGATGGCTATTTCTAGACAAATAGTTGAGTTCATTAGGAGCAACTCGACTGCAAGAGTATTCAGCTGAGGGACATTGGGCTGTGGAAATAACATTGCCGACTTCTGTTCTTCATGAAAAATGTATCTCTTCGAGTGGGCTGGAAGATGTGCACTTGATTTCTGCTAACTGGGGCGCGCGCGCGCGTGTTTATTATGCAGTTAAGTTAGGTAGAGATGTGTGTGTGTGTCTATATATTAATTTTGCAGTTAAGTTAGGCAGAGATGATTTTGACTCTCTTTTCACTTTCTGGTCCTTTGTTCTTTGGCAGTAGCATTTTTCTACATTTCAGAGACTGGACATCGACATTCAATAAGTGCTGAGAGCATTATTGTGATTCTTCTTCTTCTTTTTTTTTTTTCCTTTTCCCTTTTTGGTTTGTGTTTTTTTTTGGGAGGGGGATTGTGTGGGGGTGGGGGGTGTTAATGTGAGAGACGAGGATTTGGTTAAGTATATGACTTGCAAGTTTTTGAGTTGCTTGAGGATTGAAATTTTGTGAGTCCTGAAAGGGTTCTTGAACTTTTTTAGGAGACTTATGTATTGTGAAAGTTTGTTCCTGTACTATGTTAGCACTATAGTTAATCAAATTTGAGTTTTCCCTGTTTTTTCTCTTAATCGTAGGATGCCACTTTTCTACTTTTGGCCCTATGAACAATCTGCTACCCATCCCTTTTCAGACAAATTTCTTATCAAGAGGCCATCTTGTTGTTTTGAGTTTCCCTGTTTAGAAGTCATCTACTTGTCTAGAGTTACTTGTTTTATCAGTGTAACCATGTTCTCTTGTTATAAAATTTAGCCTAGAGGTACCTAATTTATACTGAGAAATTGATGTATATCAGATTGTTGGAAGTGTTTACTTGGTTTATCTAAGGCTATTTATCAAGAAATTAAATACAAAAATGCAACAGAATTTTAATAAATTGGTTTGTCCTTTAGTACACTGTTCCCAGAAGTTCATGTGAGATGAGATCTGATGGTTGGTGAATACTTTGCATACAGGAGGTATGAGATGTTTGTGCTTCATGAAGATACCCTTTCTGAACTTGCTAAAGATTCATGATTGTTTTTTCATTCTAACTTGTCTATGTTCCAGCTCGTGTATTTGAAGAATTTCTTGGCATGCCTCCAATGTTCGCATCTCTCTTCGTTACTGATTTCAAATTGAGTTCTATGACTCCGAACTTATTCTTTGTCATCATTTTTTATTAGACTGATGACTTTCGTCTTACAAGAATTGGTTCTGAATTGTGCGCGTGGATGTCCGTGGTCATGTATTTGACGAGAATACGAGCTTTCATCTAATATTCGACCATGTCATAATTATGTTACATAATCAGCATGCTATGATTTTCATCACTGGATTCTTTAATTGGTTAAGAAGCCTAAGCCAGTTCAAGAATATTTCCTTGACTTGTAAACACTTTGAACTAGCTTATGCCATCTTTTAAGTACTATGGGCGAACTCATGACTCAGGTATATGTTATCTCAAATGTGATTCTTCCCATTCTAGAGCCACTTACCAAAACTTTAATGCATCTCTCACAAGTTTCTTCTGGTTGACTCTGTTGTTTGAGTATATTAGTAACTCAGCTCTATATTATGGGACAGCACCCTTGGTCATCTGTTGTAATTTCTACTCTGACGTGTCGGGATGTGGCGATTGATGGGATGGCGTTGGAGGAGCTCCCAGCCAATGCTTGATCAGATGCTCATATATGAGAAGATGTTGGACAGGGCTGAGGATGGAGCATGGGCTGTTTTTGTTTCAGTGCTACTTGTTGGATGAATTCCTCTCATCTCATCTTCTCATTCTGAATTGTTTTTTTTTTCTTTTTTTTCCTTCTTATTTTTGTCTCCTTTTCGGTCCTTTCGATCATCTTGGGGCAGATGATTGTTTTTGAGGGGGGATCGGTTGGGAATTGTAGCAAATCTGTTTCATTGTTTGTGCATTTGTTATCCTGTCAAAATTATGAACTCGTTTGTAAATAAAATGGAAAAGTACAGTTCTATTTTCTTCAGTCAAATACAATGTATTGCACTGAACCATAATATAATACGCCCTTTTTCCTTTTCTTTAATGCCTCCTTGATAAAATTATTGACAGAGAGTGCAAATTCCGCAGGGATTATTGAAATTTATCTGCTCCATAAAATGAGTAAGATTCTCTTGTATCCTAGCCCTGACATTAGCTTCCTAAAATCTTAGGTGAAGTTATGACTTATGTTCAGCTAAAACTATGACTTTGTTAGACATGTGCAATTCAATCATTTTTCATTAATTACATGTACACATAATTAAAAGTTTAGATCCTTTTTCAATCAATTACAAGATGGTGCCCTCATTCACAGAATCATTATCTAATGTTGCTTCTATGATTTTGCATTGGTAAATTATTGGAAGAGGGCGAGAACTCCAGTTTGATCGCTCTGCGTATGGTTTTCTGCGTCCTTTCAGCATTGGCTTGATCTGTCTATGATGTAAGTCTCAAGTTGATAATTTTTCTCTCTAGTCTCTGTTTCTTTTTTCTCTTTTGCAGAATTTCACCTTTTATCTGTTGATAGTCATCATGCATGATTTGCTGAGAGGGACTGTTGGTGCGGAGAGAGGTTCATGATACATTACATGGCGTGGCGTTGTAAGGACTCATGTACTTGGATTCTTATTTATTTTAAGATACATGTCTTGTTATTTTTCTGTAATTTTGCTTTCTTGGGCATGTCTGCCTACATCACAGAAAGGTTACACATATGATTTGAAATTTAAGTAGTTAAGGAGCTGGAATGTGCCCACTGACTGATCTAAGACAGTTGAACATGTTTGATACATTATCTAACTAAAGCAAATTCATATGAAAGAAAAAGGGCGAGGAGTGTTTAATATTTCTGTAAACCACGTGGCTGCTAATATATAGAGAGGAGAAAAGATTGCTCTTTTTGGTTCTTGATCAAGACACTAAGCGCTCCTAAGGACTACACCCACTCTCTACTTGTTGAAAGGTATCAGTTGTATTATTCTCAATATTTCTTTGAAGGATATCATCCCCTAGCATTTACTCAAAAAAAAAAAAAAAAATCTGTGTTGGAATCTCAGCAACAGAGAACAACAACGCCAGAGAATAATCACTAATTACACGAACAAGTAAATAAAATAAAGAAAGCGAGAATATAAGATTTAACGAGGTTCGGCAATTGCCTACGTCCTTGGGGCAGAAGGAGAGAGATTTTATTAAACCAATCAATTATAGGATACAATAGCAGGGAAATTACCCCCTCTTTATAAAGGCATGGAGTCTATCAAGAAAAGGAAACAAAAAAGTCCGAATTTGGATCATAAATAAATTCAGAACCTGTTCGGATTCGCCCAGAAACCTCATACTGTCGACAAGCCCAAGGGGCCTGTTGACAGCAAACTCGCATTTTGACAAATCCCAACTCTCTATAAAACGCTGGCAATAGCTCAGAGTGGTTATTGTTGTCAGTAAGATTCATCAGAAGACGTATCCGTTTGTCTGACTATCGACAACTCAAGAGAATTGTTGACTGTCTTTTGCCTTCTTCTTAAAAAACTGCATCCTAAAATTTTTACTCTTTTTTCTCCTCATATTTCCTCACCTCGGAGAAGATTTCACAAATCTAAACTAAACTCAATAAAGAACCATGTCGACTCCAATGGGCTGCTGATCAAGGAAAACCGCACACGAAAAGTGTATGTTTTGAAATCGATATTTAAAGTGTGTGTTTTTGCTTCCTCGATACTTCCATTATAGCATAGAGGCTAAACGGGTCGAATCCACAAGGACGGAAAGCGATAGAAACTTACACGGTATGTTCACGTGTATGTTGATGGTTCTTCAATGTTTGAAAGAATGAAAAGAAAAGAAAATAAAGAATGAAAAGAGAAGAGTACGGTGAAATACGAAGAAGTGGGAAACATAGAAGATAAGATATTTGTGGTTTTTGAAATATATCTAAAGTAAAGTAAAAAAAAAGAAAACTCATGGCTACTGACTACTAATGGCTCCACTAACCATGGTAACCTCTTAGTGATAGTTATCTCACATGTATCCTTGGTCATCACTAGTCTTTGGTTCAAAAGCGTTTCAAAGCAGTACCCATGCGATAACTTTCACATCCAAACTCAACACAACAAGTGCAAGTTACACTTACACCATCAAAACTAAATAAGAGTAAGTATGGAGCAAAGTAATGTTAGCTTGTTAGAGAGTTAAGATGTTAGAGTGTTGGAATCCATCATCATGAGCCATCAATGGCTCTTGCAAGAGCAAGGCCAAGTAGAGGCTATTAGATTCATGTGGATTATCAAGTAAGAAGTTAGCAAGTTAGTGGTTAGTAATTAGTTGCCGTGAGAGAAAATTAGCTAAACATGTAAAAGGAGTTAGAGAAGAAAACAAAGAGAGGTAAAGAGAGAACCTTTCATACCTTGTCACCTTCTATTACAAGCACTTTTATTTTCCAACCATGTATCAATCTTTCTCCTATTACAAGATCTAAAAGAAATGAAAAATACAAAGAGGAGGAAGAAGAAGAACTAAACTAAACTACCCTAAACTATAACATGGAAAGAAAACTACACTACTCTCTGGATTTCTCCCTGAAGAACCCCCAAAGGGAGTATTTATAGGCACCAGGGGAAAGGGGGCCAGTAGGACAAACCCTGGCCCAAAGAGCTGGCGCGGCCGCGCCAGTACGGCCGCGAAAACACGGCTAGAGCCACGTTTCTGTGGCTGTATTGGCACGGCGCGCGCAGCGCCGCCTGCTGCGCGCTGTCGCTTCGGTCTCCTGTTGGCTGCAGGTCCTGATTTCTTATTTTGGGCCCCTAGTTTTGACAGAATCACCCTCCTAAGTTAATGGCTACTTTGTAGGTCTTTAATCACCCATTAAATTGTGATTTAGGGTCTTTTTCTTCATTACACACCATAGACCTAGGATCACAGAAGCAAACCATTACTAGCAGTATTTTATATAAGATAATTGTGCAGATGTGATAAAATTATGCAATATTAGAGACTAATCACACCCCTACACTTATCATTTTGCTCGTCTCGAGCAAAACAAAAAAAAGAAAATTATTAACCATTTTCGCAAGTGATGCGATTGCACTGAGCATTTGCAACAAGCCGTTAAACCTCTAGGTTTCCCTTAGAGGAGGAGTTTTATCTCCTGAGGGTTTCAGCAGATTACACCTACAAAATCTATATTAAAAGAAATCAAATGTTAGTATTTTGAAAACGCATTTTGAAATAGAGAAAAGTGTTGAATTATTTTTGTAAAAATTTAAGTGATCCAATGTCATAGGTTAACCAGAAATTACTTTTCCTTAAACTAAGTCAAAATGCAAAATCATGTTATAAATTAAATGTAAGAATTTAAAATTGAATCGATTCTTTGATCTTTCATAAAACTCCTAGAAAAAAAATGCACTTTGTGAACAGTGAAATTTTTGGGATATTGACTCTAACTTTCATACCAAAGATTTCGGTATATTTATTATTTTTTCGTTTCTTTCTTCCTTTATTTTTCTTAAGCTTTCTTATTTATCTGGGTAGTGAGCCTTTAGCCGATGACTTTCAAACCAGATAGTTTTGGGGCACCTGATGAGAAAACATCCCTCGGACTTAAGGACTCGAGTAAATAAGACCACAAAACTAAAGGGGATTATTTTATTTTTATCCACCATTTTTGGTATGAATAATCATGCTTCCGAGGCACAATTACCCAACTTTAATAAATGATTTTTATTATCATCATTTCATTTTTATATATATATATTTTCTGACATTTTTAGTCTTTGTTTCAATCCCAAAAATTGTGTAAGTGTGAAGTGCATAAATCTAAGGCAAAAAATTCAAGATCAAATTGTCTTTCCAATCTTACTTTCTTATCCTAAAATTTAAATAAGATCTATTATTTTGACTCATCTTAAAATTTCATAAGTTTAGGTCTTCCTAATTCCTAAGATAATCTTAATTTTTTAAAAAATAAATCTAAACTATTTATCTTGTTTCAAAAGTTTTGTAAAAAGAAAAGAAAAAGTTTTAAGAAAATAAAAAGTTTTTATACAAAATTTAAAAGTTCCTAAAAGGAAGTGTAAAAGAAAGAAAATTTAAAACAATCTACGTTAGTAAACCCTCCCCCACGCTTATCTCATGCATTGTCCTCAATGCATCGTGAATGTATATATACATGAAACAAATAAGAAGGGAAGAAAAAGTACCTCATGGTGGTGGCTCCGGTGGTGGTCTTACCCAATCAAGATAATGTGGATCTTGAAGGAACCCACCAATGACCTCTCTAATATGACCGAATAAAAGAATGAGTGAATGGTTTTATGTAAAAATTTACCCCCATCTAATTTTTAATTTTCAAAAATAATTACTGACTCATTTTCTTCAACATTCTTGTCCAATAATGAAGTGTGATTTTGAGAGATGATTGATTTGGACTCAAATAGAATAGGAACAAAAACCGATACCGTCTCAAGAATTTGACTTAGATCAAGTCGAAATTCAAAGGGGGAGTCGAAATTGGTTCAAAAATGGGGTCCAAAGCAAAGAATTGATGTTCACACACTTTTCCCATCAATGAAGTGTGCATAAGATATTGGTGATTCAATTTCACGAGTACTGGTACAGGATTCAATGTTGACTCTGGAATAGAGAAAAAATCTGGTAAAGATACCAGAGTCATTATTGAATCAAAAAGTAAAATGGAGCCACCAACTTGAGGTTCAGGATCACTTTCAAGCTCAAGTTCAATTTTAAGAAAAGGATAACTTGCTAAAATGTCAGGTGGTTCTCAAAATTTTGGGCAAGTTCAAAAGGATGTAAGGAAATTGAATCTTGATTTTCGTTCACGGAAGGAATGTGAATGAGTGAAATGATCCTTGATGCAATCTAGTTGTGATAGAAAAATTACTTGTTATGCCTCCACAAGTTCGGACATTTGCCACTACTCCATCGTACATGTTCTTGATTATGTCAATATATTTGATGGGGACTCTTTCTCATCAATGTCCACCATAATGCTTCCTTTGGCACCTTATCATAAGCTTTTTCTAAATCAATAAAGACCATATGCAAATTTCTCTTCCTCTCTCGAAATTGCTCTATAAGTTAAAGCAAATGAATAGCCTTTGTCGTCAATCACCCCGGCATGGACCCAAACTGGTTCTCTGATATTTTAATATTCTGCCTTAACCTGTGTTCAATTATCCTTTCTCAAAACTTCATGGTGTGACACATGAGTTTTATTCCATGATAATTTGAACAACTCTGGATATCACCCTTATTCTTATAGAGAGGTACTAAGGTACTCTTCCTTCACTCGTTTGGTATCTTTTTAGTTAGCCAGATCTTATTAAAGAGGTTTATCAGCCATCTCACGCCCACCTCTCCTAAGCATCTCCATACCTCAATAGGAATTCCATCTGGGCTAACAGCTTTCCTTGACTTCATCCTCTTCAAGGCCTCTTTAATTTTAGATTTGCTAATTCTGCGCATATAATTATGGTCCATATCCTGACATTGAATGGAAAGGTCATCCAAATCTTGAGTAGAACTACCATTGAATAATTTGTCAAAATACTCTCTTCATCTTTTTTTGATTTCTTCATCTCGAACTAAAACCTTCTAATCCTCATCTTTGACACACCTCACAGAACATAAGTCTCTAGTCTTTCTCTCCCTTATTCGAATAATTCTATACATATTCTTTTCAACCTCTTTGGTGTCCAACTTCTCATACACTTTTTTATACACTTTAACTCTTGCATTCTGAACAGCTTTCTTAGCCTCCTTCTTGACTAGCTTGTACCTCTCAAAACTCACTCCATCACAATTTTTCTTCAAATCTCTGTAAGAGTCTCGTTTGATCTTAATGGCATCTTTTATCTCTTCATTCTACCATGATGTGTCCTTACATGGTGGAACACCACCCCGTGACTCACCAAGTACATCTTCAGTTACTTTTTTAATGCATCTAGAAATTTTGTTCTATGTTGTATTGGAATCATCTTGGGCTTGCCAATCTGCTTCATGTACTACTCGATCTACAAAAACTCCTTGGTTAACTTCGTTTAGCCGTCACTACTTAATCTTAGGATCTAACTTACATCTGATCTTTCTAAATCTTCTTCTAATTTGGACATCTAAAATTAAGAATCTATGTTGGCTTACTACACTCTCAGCCGGTACTACCTTACAATCCATACAACAACCTCTATCTACTTTTTTAGTTAAAAAGAAATCTATTTGGCTCGCACTTGATCCACTTCTAAAAGTGATCAAGTGAGACTCTCTCTTCTTAAACTAAGTATTCACAAAGTTCAAATCATAGGACAAAAGCAAAATCTAGAATCGATTTACCTGGTTCATTTCTTTTCCTAAAATCAAATCCTTGATGTACACTATCAAACCTATAACGACTAGTTCCAACATGTCCATTGAGATCACCGCCTATGAAAAGCTTCTCTCTAATGGGTATGCCTTGCACAATCTCATCTAAATCCTCCTAAAATTGACACTTACTAGACTCATCAAGTTTTACTTGTGGTGCATAGACACTAATAACATTAAAAATCTCCCAACCAAAAATAAGTTTAACTAGTAAAATTCTATCACCTTTTCTCCTAACCCTTACTACATCCTCAAGCAATTATTTATCTATGATCATACTCACCCATTACGATTTTTATCTCTACCAGTATACCAAAGTTTATAACCCCAAGGCACTATAATTCTAGGTTTTTCACCTACCCACTTAGTTTCCTGCACACACAAAATACTAACATTTCGTCTAATCATAGCATTAGCTAACTCTGCTAAACTACCGGTAAGAACCTATGTTCTATGATGCTAACCTAATCCTATATTCATGAGCTAACTTCTTTACCTTCACCCGCTCATAAAAGTATAGAAACCCTTGCTCATTTGACACCGCATCCAGGCGCCGATGTGTCGCGTCATTTTTGTACGACGACCTAGCAACCCTTGCCAACTTTTCACTATACCTGGGCTCCGATGTAGCACGTCGCTCAGTAGGAAACGCCCCAATTAAATTTGTTCTTGGTTCACGTTCATAGTATGTGATAATGTTTTACGTTGGCTGTCACAGGCTTACCACAACCCTCCTCTTTTATCCAGGCTAGGGACAGGCAGTGAACGGTGCACTGGCGGAGTTGAGCAACTCATTGCAATGTGCAAATTTTACTCTCAGAACAACTTTGGTAAGTATATCAGCGAGATTCTCTTTTGTGTGAATCTTCTGTAAGTCGATGTCACACTCATCAAGAATCTCCTGAGCAAAGTGGAACCTGACATCAATGTACTTCGTCTTTACATGATATACCTAGTTCTTTACCAAATAGATAGCACTCAGCTATCACAGTTGATCTTCAATAGATCATGATCAATCCCTAAGTCATCGAGCAACCCATGAAGCTAAATTGCGTCTTTCATAGCCTCCATCATGGCCATACAGTCAGCCTCCGCTAGCTTACCAGTGCTTGGAGAATATAAACACATATCCCGTTATTGATCGACATTTATCAAGGTCTCCAGTATAGTCAGAATCAACTTATCCGATACACTCCTTCTTACCCGTAGCATCCTTCTCAAATATCTAACCAATGTCTATAGTACCTTTGATGTACTGTAAAACCCACTTTACTGCTTCCCAATGACCCCTGTCGGGATCATGCAGTATCTGCTAATCATTGAGATAATTTGTGACAAATCAAGCCTTGAACACCATTACATACATTAGATTACCAACTTCGCTAGCATAAGGCATGTGAGTCATGTATTCATGCTCTTCAACAGTAGTACGAGACATAATAGCTTTTGACTTGAAATGAGGAGTTAATAGTGTACTTACAGACTTCGTATCACTGTTGATGTTTAACTTCTAAAGTACCTTCTTCAAATACTCTTCTATGTCAAGCTAACCTTGTCACCTTTCTGGTCTTACTCAATCTCTATGCCTAGCACCCTCTTCGTTTCATCCAGATCTTTCATCTCAATTTCGAAAGATAAATTTTTCTTCTGTTTATCAATTGCAGATCTGCTCTTGGAAACGATGAGCTTATCGTCCACGTACAATAGTAGACAGATGTAATCTCCACTCGGTAGCTTATTGTAATACACAGATGGGTCATAATGCCTTCGTGTGTACTTCTTGCCTCTTATGAAACTGTCAAAATTCTTGTACCACTGCCTTGGCAGATTGCTTTAATTCATATAGCAATTTCTTCAACTTATATATCATATTTTCCTTTTCTGCAGTTTTGAACTCCATCGGCTAAAGCATATAGATCTCCTCTTTAAGATTGTCATGGAGAAAGGCGATCTTAACGTCGAGCTGATCAAGTTTTAACTCGTACTGTGCTACCAGTGCCAACAAAATCCGAATAGACAAATGCTTTACAACGGGTGAGAATACCTTATTGTAGTCAATGCCTTCTCGCTGCATGTAGCCTTTAGCTACTAATCTGGCTTTGTAGCATACAGTTTCACCTTTGAGAGATCCCTGTTTCTTTGCATATACCCACTTACAACCAATCGCCTTCTTTTCCTTGGGCAACTCTGACGGTTTTCAAGTGTCGTTCTTGTGTAGAGAACTCATTTCTTTCATCATGGCATCCTTCACATCTTGGACTCTGAACTAATTTCAGCTTCCCTACTTGTAGAAGGAATGCCTCCTCAATCGCTGGGAGAGTATAGGCCACTATCTATTAATAGTGAGCTAACTGAGCTTATGTGAATTTCTCCGAGTTTTTCCAACTGCAATGGATTCTTGGACATCACGTATAGCCTGTCCTTGATCCTCATCATTATCATTAGCATCCTGATCAATCACCACCCTGTGTCACCGTGGATATGATCTCCAATGATACTGATCTTTCTAGAGATAGTGAAGTAACATCACTCTCCACCTGTTGCGATATCCCTTTGGCTTTTTCACTCTCCACTTGCTGAGAGTTCGTAGGCTTCTTGTTGAAGCCTCATGAAACGTGACATCTCTGCTCACAAAAAACTTCTTATCCTTAGGATGCTAAATTTTGTAGTCTTTTACACCTTTCTTGAATCCTACGAACACACCTTTCTTCTCTCTTGGGTCCAGTTTTTCTTCCTTGATATGATAGTGGCCAGACACCCAAATACCCGTAGCGAATCATGATCCTGAGCCACTCTTCCTGACCAAGCTTTCAGAGAAGTTTTACCTTCTATCACAGACGATGATACCTGTAAACGAGATGGAAAGCATACGCCAATGCCCCAGTCCAAAAGATTTTGATATGCCAGCGTTGGATAATATGCACCAGACTTTCTCTAGTAAGGTCATGTTTATCCTTTCAGTTACGCCATTTTGTTGCGGTGTTTCCTTTACTGTGAAGTGCCTTTCTATGCCCTCATCGCGGCATAGCTGTTGGAAAGGATCACTTGTATACTCTCCTCCACTGTATGAATAGAGTACCTTGATTTTCCTTTCCGTACTCTTCTCCATATTTCTCTTCCGTTCCAAACAACTCCAGGACTTTCCTTTTGTGCTTCATGGTATATAACCAACATAGCCTAGAGTAATTGATTGAGATTTTCCTGCACACAAAATATAATATATCAGATTTAAGAATTAGAGATGTGTAAGGTGCTCAATTCTATCCGCTGTAGCAATGGCTATGCGGGTCGTGATCCTCAGGGAAGGACTAGCGATGGAAGCTTGTTTAGCAAGTTCTCTAAAAAATTATTCTTTTAGTTATTAAAAAGAAAATAAGAAAATAATAGTTAAAGTCTGGTTAGGAATAGGAGCGATATTTACAATGAGTTGGGAAAGAAAGAGTTGGAAGATGAAGTGTTGGTGATCTAAACTAAACTTACAAAGAAAGAAAACAAAAACTAAAAACACATACTTACCTCTTCTGCCCTGTTTACCTTTTATCCGTTGCAACGACTTACCTTGTCTTTGAAGGCATTCAAGCATGGCGTATAGGATCTTCCCCCTTCTCGATCTACACTACGAAAAGAAAAGACAAACTACACTAGCAAGAGACGGCTTGTTCATCACCATAGGCCATCAAGGGCACTTCTTCGGCTAAGCAGTCTCGAAGCGATCAGATCTCATGGTTTGCAAGACATCAGAGAGAAACAATAAAATAAAACAAAAATAGAAGAACAAAGAATAAAACAAGAATAAAATAACAAAAAAAAACCTTGAGTTGATTCTATTAACAATGGAAGAAAAGTTTGACTTATACCGATGTCACCTCAATACAAGCATGAACTCCTTCCTCCATGAAAACATCCTCTACTCTCAGTTACATAAAAAATAAAAATTACAAAAAGAAAACTAATTTACAAACTACAAAGCCTAAGAAAAATCCTTGATTTGGCTCTGTACTGCGCTGGACGCCCTTCTCTGTTACTCTGCAGGGGTATTTATAGGAGCTGGAAGAAGTAGAGTCCCGGTACGACTCCTCGAAAAAACCTTATCGCCAGACTCGTCAGGATTGCCGCGGAAACGCGGCTAGGGCCACGTTTCCGTGGCCTTAGCTGTGTCCCTGGCCACGCGCTTTCGCGCGTGGCCTCCTCTGGTCCGTCCATCTGGGTTTATCCTTCTGGAAGTTGTATCCTGACTCTTTATTTTGAGATTTCGGGATAACTTGAAAAGCAAGTTACCCTAAATCCAAATCTTCCAATATCTTTTAACAACGAATTTGTTATCTGTGCACTCTCCTTCTTTGGCTTTTATCCTCATCCTGCAAGCATTTAGGGTTGAATAGAAGTCTATCCTTTCCCTCTTCTTTTAGTATTTGCAACTTTTGCAATTGGTAATTGCAACTTTGACATTTAATAATTGCAACTTTTGCATTGGGCTTGATCATGGGCTTTTGGGCTTCTTTTAAGGCTTTATTCTTTATTTAATTAATTACTCAAGGCCTGCACACAATAAATAATAAAATATTAGTAAATGTGCAAAATTATAGGAATAAATATGAAAATGTGATAGTAAATGTATTGATAAATATGCATTTTTTACTACCTATCACACCCCCACACTTATCTTTTTGCTCGTCCTCGAGTAAAAATAAAAAAGAATAAGAAAAGAAAATCTAATCTATCCTAACTCACTTTCGTATGCATCACGGTTGCACTTAGCATGTGCAACAAGCCGTTAAACCCCTAGGTTACCCCAGAGGACGAGTGTTGTTTCGTGAGGGTTTTCAGCGGATTACACCCACAAAATCCATAAAAAGGAAAATATTTGAAATACGTTTGAAGAGACTAAGTAATCTATAAGATTTTAGGATCATCATTTTTATTCATTCTTAAACTTAGTCTTTATATAGTAAATTGTTATCCATTTTAGGTAAGGATCAAAATTGAATTTTTGTATAGTCTTTTTCGTTACCAAAAGTCATATGCATCCTTGTGAATCTTTATTAGGAATTCCTTAACTTGGACTCTCATGCCTCTTTATTATTATTTTCTCTTTTTTTTAAATATGTATAACTCTTCTAATTTTCTTTCGTGTAAGCATGAAGGCTTCTTGAGGCTCTCATACCTAACTAATTGACTATTGGATGTGTTAATACATATATGAGTAATTTTTCTTAGTTTCCTTAGGCTTTCTAATCCACCCATGTAGCGAACTTAAAGTCGGTGGCTCCCAAACCGGTCGGTTTTAGGGCACCGGGTGAGAAAACACCCCACGGACTTAAGGATTCGAGTGAACTAGGCCACAAAACTAAGGACTTTATTTATAAAATCACCTTTAGGCGTGAATACTTATACTTCTTGAGGCACATGTATCCAGCTTAATCAGTGAATTTCCCCTTTTTTTACTTTTATTTTTTATTTTTTATAGGGCACAAGAGTCTTTGTCTTAGAATCCTAGATATGTAAATGTATTAGGTATGCACATTTCATTAAGGTAAAAATCAATACTAATTACTTATTCAATTTTTCCTCCATACCTAAAAATTCAACAATTTATTTATTTTGACCAAGTTTTTAAAAATCCTAATCATGATTTTCCTAATTCTTAAGACTAACTTAGATTTCTTTCAAAAGAAAGTCAAAATATTGTCCCTTTTTTTCATTTTTTTTAGTATCTACCTACGTTAGTATGTTAGTATGTTAGTAAACCCTCCCCCTCACTTATCTCATGCATTGTCCTCAATGTATGAATGAATGCATGTATGCATGAAAAAGAAGAAAGGGAAGACAAATATTACCTCAAGGTGGTGGTTCCAGTGGTGGTCTAATTGGGCCAAGCGTTGCTACCCAATCAAGATAATATGGTATTCGGAGGAACCCACCAGAAATTTCTCTTGTATAACCCACTAAAATGTATGTATGATCATTTTTTAACAATTCCACCCCATCAAATTTCCAAATTTCATAATTATTTTCAGAGTCAATTGTGTCAACCGCCTTATCCCAAAATGGAGTGTGAAAAGATAGAATGATTGACTTGGACGTCAGAAGTATGGGAACGAATACCGACTCAGAAAATAAACTTAAATCAAGTAAGGGTTCAGGCGTCGAGCTCGGTTCAAGAAGTGTGTCCAAGTCAAGAAGTTGAAACTCAAGTCCACAATCATTTTCCCACAATGGAATGTGACTCAATATTGGTGATTCAAGTTCAGGAATGATAGGTGTGGGAATCAAAACTGACTCTAAAATATTATCTAAGTTGGGTAACAAAACAGGAGTCAATAATGATTCGGAAATTTGAACTTGATCACAGATTTGAGAATCTAGGTCACATATCTCATTGAGTTCAATATCATAAAAATGAGAACTTGCCAATTTATCCATGAGACTTTCAAAATTATAAAATTGGTCAAGTTCAATATGATCAGCAAAAATGGGTGATTCAATTTCATGATGAATTGGCACAGGATCCAATGTTGACTCGGGAAAAGTAAAATTAGGTGAAGACACCGGAGTCATTATTCAATCAGGAAGTAGAATTGAATCACCAAGCAGGAGATCATGATCATATTCATGCTCAAGTTCTATTTCAGGAAAGGAATAACTTGCCAAACTATCAAAAATTGGAGTTTCGACAAGTTCAAATGATGGTACTGAATTAGAATCATGTTATCCAAAACAACGTGGCTCGTCGGCTCTAACAGAATGGTTAGCGATATCAGAAATGGCCGAACGGTGAGAACTTAAAGATTGAACCATCATATCTATTTCATGATCACGAGCTAATCTAGCCTGAGTCATGGCTTCAAGCATCTTTTCATAGTCGATTGGTGCATCATTTTGTGATTGGACTTGAAAAGAGGAAGTGTTATTAGGACAATCGTGATGAAGTTGTGAGTCGGTCAGATTCTGTGACTGTTGTTTGGACTCACGCATCATCATGTCTAATATTGATGGTAATTGTTGCTTGGACTCATACATACTCATCATTTCCAAGATAGATGGTTTTCTATTCTGAATCGGTGGATCTGAGTATGAATCTTGGGAATATTGTGGACAAGGTGGATACGGAGGATAAGTTGGTTGAAAATTGGACTCAGGGGAAGCGAAACCCCATGAACTCTGCGAAGAGTTAAAATTATTGTGGAAATTATAGTCATAAGATGGGGGGCATGGGTTATATGCATTCGGATAAGACCATTCCGGCACACTAGATTGGTCAAAGTTATGATATGCCGGGTTAGTAATATCCGAAAAAGACGTTGGTGTGTAATATGGATTAAAATTAGAAAAATTGTTATATGCCATATCACACAAACACAAACAAAGAAAACGAAAACAAACAAATAAGCAAACAAAAAAAAATTTTAACCTAAGTTAGGGTAGACCTATGACCTAGATGACTCCTAACTGGTTAGACTGTCCACGGGAGGTAGGGTGTAGACTTTGACCACAAGTTAATCAGCCAGGTCAAGGCAAGATTGGTGGGAGGTTTTGCGTCAAAGACGTTTCTTAATTAAATAACCACCAATCTTCGGGCTTTCGGCCCTCAATTCCTTTCCTAGACACTGATTTAGCAGGAGTCAAGTTCCAACACCTTTTCTCCTTAGGATAATCTCCTAATTGAGTCCGAGATGTCCCTAGGGCCAACGTCTACTCATTTTTAGTTAGGGTTAGGGTTGTGAGTGTGACGGAGATGATTTGTGGGCCGAGAAAGGGTGATAAAATCCCCATCTTATCTTGTTAATGGGTTTTGCCCTTAATTTTTTTTTGTGTACGTGTAAAGCAGTAGATAAGTAATCACTCAAAAAGTAGTAAATCAGCTAAGAGTGTTTCCTAGTCTATATGCAATGCAAACGTACCTTGTCGCCAACACTCTTCAACAAAATTAAAAAAAATTAAATAGACACGTGCCTAAGATGCAAGAGTCTAATTTTTTTCTCAACAAATAGGTTACTGTTAATTAATTAGCAGTGTGCAGGGTGATCACAGAGAAAAGTTAACAGAGCAGTAAATAAATATTTCAATTTTCAGCAACCTGCAGAAAACTGAGTAAGTAGTGAACTACTCAGGCCGCAGAAACACGGCTTTTGCCGCGGAACCGCGGCTCTGTAGTAGGGCCTGTTGCTCTGCCTTCAAGGGCAGAGGCACAGAGTTGCTATATGTCCTTGCTGCTTGTTAGTTTTCCTGTTCTCCAAACCTGCAAATAGAAAGAATAAAAGAATTAGTTTTTTTTATTTTATTTTTTAGAGAATACTTACCGTCCCTCCCCGGCAACAGCGCCAAAATTTTGATTGAGATTTTCCTACACACAAAATATAATATATCAGATTTAAGAATTAGAGATGTGTAAGGTGTTCAATTCTATCCGCTGTAGCAATGGCTATGCGGGTCGTGATCCTCAGGGAAGGACTAGCGATGGAAGCTTGTTTAGCAAGTTCTCTAAAAAATTATTCTTTTAGTTATTAAAAAGAAAAAAAGAAAATAATAGTTAAAGTCTGGTTAGGAATAGAAGCGATATTTACAATGAGTTGGGAAAGAAAGAGTTGGAAGATGAAGTGTTGGTGATCTAAACTAAACTTACAAAGAAAGAAAACAAAAACTAAAAACACATACTTACCTCTTCTGCCCTGTTTACCTTTTATCCGTTATAACGACTTACCTTGTCTTTGAAGGCATTCAAGCATGGCGTATGGGATCTTCCCCCTTCTCGATCTACACTACGAAAAGAAAAGACAAACTACACTAGCAAGAGACGGCTTGTTCATCACCATAGGCCATCAAGGGCACTTCTTCGGCTAAGCAGTCTCGAAGCGATCAGATCTCATGGTTTGCAAGACATCAGAGAAAAACAATAAAATAAAACAAAAATAGAAGAACAAAAATAAAACAAGAATAAAATAACAAAAACAAACCTTGAGTTGATTCTATTAACAATGGAAGAAAAGTTTGACTTACACCAATGTCACCTCAGTACAAGCATGAACTCCTTCCTCCATGAAAACATCCTCTACTCTCAGTTACATAAAAAATAAAAATTACAAAAAGAAAACTAATTTACAAACTACAAAGCCTAAGAAAAACCCTAGATTTGGCTCTGTACTACGCTGGACGCCCTTCTCTGTTACTCTGCAGGGGTATTTATAGGAGCTGGAAGAAGTAGAGTCCCGGTACGACTCCTCGAAAAAACCTTATCGCCAGACTCGTCAGGATTGCCGCGGAAACGCGGCTTGGGCCGCGTTTCCGCGGCCTTTAGCTGTGTCCCTGGCCACGCGCTTTCGCGCGTGGCCTCCTCTGGTTAGTCCATCTGGGTTTATCCTTCTGGAAGTTGTATCCTGACTCTTTATTTTGAGATTTCGGGATAACTTGGGAAGCAAGTTACCCTAAATCTAAATCTTCTAATATCTTTTAACAACGAATTTGTTATCTTTGCACTCTCCTTCTTTGGCTTTTATTCTCATCCTGCAAGTATTTAGGGTTGAATAGAAGTCTATCCTTTCCCTCTTCTTTTAGTATTTGCAACTTTTGCAATTGGTAATTGCAACTTTGACATTTGATAATTGCAACTTTTGCATTAGGCTTGATCATGGGCCTTTGGGCTTCTTTTAAGGCTTTATTCTTTATTTAATTAATTACTCAAGGCCTGCACACAATAAATAATAAAATATTAGTAAATGTGCAAAATTATAGGAATAAATATGAAAATGTGATAGTAAATGTATTGATAAGAATGCACTTTTTACTACCTATCAGTAATCATCTATAAAAGACATAAAGCAGTGGTTACCTCCAATAGATGTCGTCTTGGTAAGTTCCCAAACGTCTATGTGAATATAATCCAGATCCTCTCGATACAATAAGTCACAGTGCCGAATTTTACCTTGGTCTTCTTTCCAATGACGTAATATTCAGAAAAAAATTCAATTTGTAGGTTTTGGCACCTTTCAATACACATTGCTTTGCAAGAGCTTGCAAAGACTTTTTCCTCGTATGTTCGAATGTCATATACCAAAGATGGGTGCAATCATCATCAGAAGTCGCAACTTGCCCTGTAACCGTACTAACCTTCAAGTAGTAAAGGTTATTATGTCGGACTCCCTTCAAAACAAACATCGAGCGTCTAGTCATCTTGAGAACACCATCTCTAATAGATTTTTCAAGACACAATGATTTCAAAGCAACAACATAAATAAGATTCCTTTTCAATAGGTACAAACCTCTTTTCATTCAATTCCCACACCATCCCATCAAATTGCTTGATATGAACTGTACCGATCCCTTCTATGTTACATGGACGATCATTGCCTATGATAATGGAACATCCATCTAGCATCTCAAAGCTAGAAAATCAATCTCTATTGGGACATACATGATAAGTAGCACTTGTATCTGACATCCGCTCAGACTCATCTGAGTAACAAATAATAGTGGTAGATCCTTCTGCCATTGAAGTACTACCCGATTGGGTATTGATCGCCCTTGCAAGATTTGTCTTGATTTCGACTCTTTATTCTTATCTTTAATCCTTAGACAATCAACCTTCCAGTGCCCCCTAATTCTTTATAGAAGGTGCACTGGTTCTTCTTTAGATCTCTAAAATCTGGCCTAGACTTTGATCTCCCACGCTCGCCTTTGCCCTTCCGATTGGAACCCTTACCTCTTACCGTCGACGCCTCTGCTGATGTACTATTGAAGGAAGATCGCTTGTCCTTTCTCCTCACTTTGTACTTTACAAGAGCAGCCGACACATCACTATAGTTAAGTGTTTGTTTATCATTGATCAAAGTTAGGATAAAGGTTTCATACTCTTCATCAGGAAGAGAATTCAAAAAAATCAACGCCTTGTCCTCTTCTTCGATTTACACATCAACGTTAACTAGGTTCGTAAGAAGTTTCATGTAGTTATTCATATGTTCATCAATGGAGAGTCCTCTCTTCAACTGGAAGCGGTAAAGCCTCCATTTCAGGTGCAATCACGACTAAATGCTCATGGTCAGATACTTCTTTTCGAGGATATGCTACATCTTCCTTGCGAACGTTCCATATAACACAAGATACTTGATGTCCTGTATTAGACAAGACCTTATGAGACAACACATCATTCTGTTCATCTTGTCCCAATTCTTTTCAGAAGTCTCGTACAACTTTTTCTCCAAATGTAGAGTGTCTTCGATAATTGATGCCGTCAGTGCATCCATCACCTCAACCTCCATATCCCAAAGTTGTTCTTGCCGTTTAACTTTTCCACATCGATCTTTATCAGATGTGGGCTCACGAATTTCACCGTGATTAACTGTCTCCAGCCATCTCCTCAATAGATTCCTCAAAACAATGCGAAAAATGATTAATGAAAATAAATTCAAATAAGAAATATCTGATCTTTACCTCCGAACGAAACTATAAACAATCTCCAAGTTGATTTGCTCCACCCGAATGAAACTCCCCATCGAACCTGAAAAGCTCTGATACCACTTGTTAGAATCTCAACAACAGAGAATAACAACACCAGAGAATAATCAACAATTACAAGAACAAACAAGCAAAAGAAAGAAAGCGAGAACACAAGATTTAACAAGGTTTGTAATTGCCTGCATCCTCGGGACTGAAGGGGAGAGATATCTTATTAAACCAATCAATTATAGGATACAATAGCAGAAGAATTATCCCTCTTTATATAGGCATGGAGTCCCTCAAGAAAAAGAAACCAAAAGCTTCAAATTTGGATCAGAAATAAATTCAAAAGCCTGCTCGGGTTCGTCAGAAACCTCATGCTGTCGACAACAAACCTGCACCCTGACGAACTCCAACTCTCTATAAAATGTTGTCGACAACTCAGAGTGGTTGTTGTCGATTGCATGGATCATTTGAAGGCATATCCGTGTGTCTGACTATCGACAACTCAAGAGAACTATCGACAGTCTTGTGCCTTCTTCTTAAAAAACTCTATCCTCTGTTTTTTACTCTTCTCTCTTCCCTCAATCTGATCCCTTATTGACTTAATAAAGTAGATTATTCATGTAAATTCTTTAAGTCAAGGGTTCTTGTTAGTTTCATAATGTTAGATACTATTTCTCAGTCCATTAACCACAAATTCATGGTTTATAAGGTAGAATCATCAGAAGGTACAGGTGTTTGGTACTTTTAAAAGTATTTTTGTTAAATCGAAGTATGTTTATAGCCAACATGCATCTGGATGAAAAGCACATGAATTTTGTTTACTTAGACCTCAGATTAATGGTGCAAACTGAAAATCAATGTGGCAACTCTAGAGTGGGGTGAATAGGATTTGAAATCAATTTTAAACAATTCATACCGAATTTTGATTTGATGAAATAATTGTTATAACGACAAGTAAAGCAATATCAATGCAATAACAATAAAGCAAGTGAAAGGGAGAGGGACAGTAAGAGGGATGAGAGTCGACATGCGATTTATAGTGGTTTGGTCATCAACAGGCCTACTCCACTACCTAGAGACATCTTCTCTAGAATTTTAACCCAATTTTCAATTAGTTGCTTTCTTTTCGGGTAGAAACATAGAACTTTCCACTGATTTTATTTTCGAGTAAAAGCTAGACTTTTACACTTACTTCCTTTACGGGTAGAAGTATAAACCTTACTGACTTTCTTTATGAGTAGAAGCTTAGACTTTGCCAACTTTCTTTATGTGTAGAAGCCTATACTTTGCACCAACTCACTTCTCAAGTGATTAAATTTTCTTACAATAAGATACCACAATATGGGTTTGTTCTCTAACAAGATGAGAACCAATTAAGCACAAATATTAAAGAATGATTATAACTCTAAGGCTCTAGTAGCAAGAAGAGTTAAAATTAAGTTTAACTCGGTATTATAGATCTAGATGAATGAATAAACAAATCTAGAATCTTTGTGAACTTTGAAAATGATTGAGAGAGAAGTATAGAAAGTATAAAACAATTTTTCAATCAAAGAACTTTAAAGCACAAAATAATCACTTTTTTGAATTTTTGAGTAGAATGAGAAAAATAATCTTGTAAAAAGAATTTAACTCAAAATCTCTTTGAGTGATTTCTTTGAATGCAAAAAAGTTGGTAAAAGAATAGAGCAAACTAGCATTTATAAATAGGAGAAGATAAGGTTAGGTGAAACAAATTCAACCCAAAAATTGAAATTCAAATCTTCTCATAACTAGAATATGTACACATTCGGTCGATTGTTAGAATGCTTTGGTTGATTCGTTGGCGTAAAGAGCAGAAACTCAATTCAAAATTTCAACCCAGTGGTTGACTTGTTTGCATTGCGAAAATTGCAACGGTAAAAAAAATTTATGTATCGTTGGTTTGACTTGAACTTTAGTCAAATAAAAAAAATTAAAAAGCATTTTCAAAAGTTTCCTTACTTTTTCAAATGTACGAAAATTAGATTAACCCAGTGGTTGATTGCAAAAAAATCCAAAATTGGATTTTTACAGTTGAGCAATCGGTTTGAGCCCAATATAGACATGGGGTGATTCACTAACATCAACAAATGAAGCGGCGGACACTCTGGCGGACAATTTGAGTCCAACCAGAGAGCACTGAGCTCTGGTAAACAAACAAACAGACAAAAGTGCGATCGATCCGTGCAGATCTCAGACCACTCTGCCTGCTTTGGGTTAATCACAAAGAATGAGCGGTCGATCCATTACAGTGCTTCTGCTACCATTTATTCAGTGCACAAATGGTTGGCCTGCATGTTCGCACAGTCGATCCAAAAATCAATTCTCAGAAAGTATGATTTAAATACCTTTAAAAAAATATGAAATAATTTGCATAAATTTAAATAGGCATAAAATCTAAGTAAAACGGCCAAAAAGATATTTTAAATTCAGTTTTAAAGATTTTAGACATTTTTACAAAATTTGAGCAAGTATGAATATGGATTCTAGTGCCAAATTAATTTCTTACCTTAGTTTTTCTTACCTTACATGGTAATCTTAATTAGATTTAGCAATGTTGGCCCATCACTCTAGCTACAATTGATCTGATTTGATAAATTGAGTAGCTTGATCTAGATATTTGCCACCACCTCCTTTGTGTTATTTTGCAATTTGAGCTCTGTTCTGATCTAACCTCTATAACAGTGCTTTGACCTAAATCAAAATACAAGAAGATTAAAATATTATTAATGCATAAGTAGCTTTATGAGTGATCATTCTCAAACTAAAACAAAATAAGGCTAACAATTTCCTCTTTGATGATGACAACCCATTAAGATACATAAAATAAGAATTGAGTGTCAATCTCAAGGCTCCCCCTACTATATGCATTATACATAGATAAAGAGATGGGTAGTAAACTCTCCCTGCATATATGCACTAATACATAGTGCACAAAATATATATCATAAGTAAAACTAATAAACTTTTATCATAATGAGATATCACAAATATGTCAAGATATATCATATATTACACATATACGCGCACAAACTTGCTAAAATCATCAATTCTAACATTTATATAGCATATACAAGCTTTGCAGCATATATAGCATATACAAGCTTTGCAAATGTCTAAATTGTTCAAAAACATGCACAAGCATGCACACACACGCACAAACTCATAAATCACATATATGTATACAAAGTCAAAAAAATAACATATACTTATCTTAAATTTTTTTGAATAAGTACATAAGAGACATATATTTCAAAATCAAGAAGTTCAAGTGTGTATCACATATCTCAAGAAACATAAACATGCATATATAAAATAACCATCTCATGTATCACCAAACTTATGTTCATGTATCACCACATAATAGCATTTAAGTTCTCGCCCCCTTTGGCATCATTAAAAGGGGATGAATACAATTAAGGCACAAAGTCATGAGATGTCAATAAGAATCAATAAGAAAGACAAATCAATAATAAAATCATCATATGCATATATCAAGATAGAAATAAAGCATTAATAGATCCAAGATAAACTATTACAAGTTTGAAACATAGTAAATAACAGGAGATATAAGCCAATATAATGTATTATCAAGACAACTATTTTTGTAAAAGAAAATCTAGAAAAATACATATAAATCCAGAAAATTTTCATAGTAAATCCAACACAAATATAACTATTAAAACAACATAATACATGCATAAAAACCATAGAAAATTAAATGACTTTAAGAATCAAGAGAACACATTCCTAATTGCCTACGGATATAACAAAATTGATCTTATGACAATGATTTTGTAAAAATATCTGCAAGCTGACTCTTATTGTCCACAAATTCAAGTTTGATGTCATCACATTCAACATGAACTTTTCAAAAAATGGTGTCTTTTATCAATATGCTTTATACGAGAATGAAGAATAAATTTTTTGAGCAAGCTTATAGTACTAGTATTATCACAAAAGATGCAAGTAGTATCAAAGCTCAATTAAAATTCATTCAAAGTTCGTCTCATCCATAATACTCGGACATAACACAAACCAGCCTTGATATATTCTGCTTCTGTTATGGATAAAGCCACACAATATTGCTTCTTGCTAAACCAAGAAGCAATAGCATATCCTAAAAATGGACATGTGGTACTAGTGCTTTTTTGGGTTACTTTGCTCCAGGCATAATTTGCATTACATTAACTAATTTAATTAAATGATGTATGCTTAGGATAAAACAAGTCAAAACTAGATGTACCTTTAACATATCCAATAATCCTTTAACCGCATGCAAATGCGATTCTTTAAAAGAGGTTTGAAATCTAACATGTAAGTATACACTAAACATTATATTCGGTCTACTAGGCATAAGATAAAGCAAATTACCATTCATACTTTTATAGACTTGCACGTCTGCATTTTTACTTTTCTCATCTTTATCAAGCTTTATTGATGTGCTCATTAATGTTCTGATTGTCTTGGCATCTTGTAGTTTGAATGTTTTACAAGCTCTTTTGCGTACTTCTCTTGACTTATGAAGATATCTTGCAATGTTTACATGATTTGTAAGCCAAGAAAGAATTTAAGCTCCGCTCCCGTAATGCTCATTTAGAACTCTTTTTGTATACAATTTGAAATTTTTTCACAAAGAGATTCATTAATAGCAGATAACATCATCAACATAAATTTGCACAAGTAACATATCATTATTTTTTGACCTTCACAAATAAGGACCAATCAAACCTTAACAAAATCCTTTTCACAAAGAAAATTTGAAAGTCTTTCATACCAAGCACGATGTGCTTTTTTAAATCATAAAGTGCTTTCTTTTATTTGAAAATATGATCAGAAAATTAGTGATTTTCAAGACTAGAAGGTTATTCAACATAAACTATCTCCTCAATATAATCATTTAGAAAAGCACTTTAATATCTATTTGAAAATATAAAATCATTTTTGAAACTTGCAAAGACAAAAACCATAAGTCATCATCAAGAGCATCAAATATATCTTTAGATTGTACTTGAGATAAGAAAGCTATGTTACTACACTCGCTTTGAACTTGAGCTCTAGTCTTGACTCCTCTTGATGCGTCATCAATGATTTGTTCCTTTGAATGGTCTTTAATAAATCTCCAAGCCATAGGCAAATGATGAGAAGCATTATTGATTCTTGCTTCTGAGAGGATTGAGAGTCACCTCTCTTGATTAGAATCGTCAAGATTTATTATTTTTAATGCTTCTGGCAATGTACCTATCTCATCATTATTTTTTTTGGATCCAAAAGATCAGTCTTTTTGAACAAAACATGAATAGATTCTTCAACAATCATTGTACGCTCCTTGAAAACATAATAAGTCTTACTAAAAGTAGAATATCCAAGAAAAATACCATCATCCAATTTTGAATCAAATTTTCTCAAGTTATCCTTGATATTCAAAATAAAACATTTACATCCAAAAATATGAAAATATGAAATTTTTAGAGATTTTTTATAATAGAGTTGATAAAGGTTTTCTTTAAAATTGGACAGATCAAAATACGATTCAAAATATGATAAGTTCTATTAACGGCTTCACCCTAAAAATATTTAACAAATCATATGAATTCAGTAAAGTGCGTGTCATCTCTTGTATTGTACGATTCTACCGTTTAACAATACTATTTTGTTGTGATATTCTTGATGAGGAGAACATGTGCTCAATGCCATGCTTATCACAAAACATTTCAAGTTTTCATTTTCAAACTCACCACTGTGATTACTTCTAATCTTTACTATAGAGTGATCACATTCTCTTTGAATATGTTTTGCAAAAACTTGAAAACAAATCAAATGGATCATTTTTATGTGCTAAAAATAAAACCTAAGTAAATCGAGAGAAATCACCAATAATTGCAAACACAATATTTTTGCCACCAATACTAGTTGTCCTCATTGGACCAAATAAATCCATGTGAAGTAATGGCAAGGGTTTAGAAGTAGTTGTCATTTTTTTGTGGTGAAATGAGCTCTTGACTTGTTTATTTCTCTTGCAATTTTCAGAAGTCATGTCTTTTGGGGATCTATGCTTGGTAGCCCTCTTAACAAAAACTTCTTGTTGAGCATCCCAATAGGTTCCAATTTTGCATGCCTGAGTCTCTCATATAAAAGTCATGCTTCTTGATCTAGAACATTTAAACACTCAACATTATGATTAAGAGATCATTAAGCTCAAAAGTGTAAAATTTTATCTTTACTAGCTTTTGATACTAGCTTACAAACTCTCAAAAATCTAATATTAATTGAGAAAGAAAGTCACACAATTGATCAAAAATAATACAGTTAGCTTTCAAATAATCAACAAGACATTTCTAATACGATAGATGGAGATTTACTAATATTGTCGATACCAACAATCTTATCAACTCTATGTTGGATCATGATAATCCATCATGCATCACTCCTTGTTTTGACGATAACAATATACTTGTGTGTACTAACATCTTACGCAGTATACAAGGCTATCAATTACTTATCAAGTTATATCCACTTCTACATGAAGATACAAGATGAAAGGTATCAATTGAAGACATGTATCTATTAAGAATTTGTACTATGTCTCATTTGTAATAGATATCTTGTAAAAGCCTTAATATACACACAATACACACTATTAGTTGACCTATAGGCTTATCTTATCAACTAATATATGTTTGATTAACCTTATTCTCAGAAAATAAAGTTTAGTTAACTTTGTGCACAAAATATGCACAAGTTAGTCGACTAGTAGCCTTGCCTAGTCGACCAAATTCTAAGGGTAGTCGACCAGCTACTTTAGCTAGTCGACTATTGAGCTCTTGTAGAAACTTGACTAAACTTGTGTTTTTCTTGACTAATTGTCTAACTCATTTTCCTAATTGACTACTGAGATCTAATAGTCACCTGTCTATTCTCTGTCAAACTTGATTAGTCGACTAATGTATTATACTAGTTGACTACTAAGACAAAACAGAAACGTGTTCATTCTCTGTCAACCTAGTATAGTTGACTAATAAATTGACTAGTCGACTAGTCAGTTCTACTGTTACTAGACTAGTAGACTAATGATTTTGACCAGTCGACTAATCTGTCTGAACAGACCCTTGTCTAGTCGATTAATACTCCTTCTAGTTGACTAATATGGCAGTTTATAGTTGTTAATGTTCTGATCATTTGATATATATTTTCTCCAATCTAGCAGCTATATATTTGAGTTTCTATAGCTGGTTTACAGTTATCAATTCACTTATAAATAGAGAGGTAAGCCTGGACATTCAAGATATACAAATTATTCCAAGTTCTTAACTTTTAAAAATTCTGAATCCTGTCAAGAATATTTTAACCCTCTCATTTTGCCTATAAACACTTTCATATGACCTGTAAGGCAAAACCAACAGAGATATCTTATAGCCACTACAAAGAATCACTTGCACTCCACATTCAAGACCTATAGCTTGCAAAGTGTAATCAACAAGAAAAAAGGACTTCTCGGCATAGAGAAGAGATGTACACAATTGATAAAGGGTTTGTCGATTGGTGTATATGATTTTGATTTTGTACTTCTCATGATCAAGGTTAAGAAAAATTTCAAGCGGGTTACTTGGGGACTGGATGCAGGTCTGAAGGACCGAAACAGGATAAATTCTCTTATTTTTATGATTGATTTTGTTGGTTTACCATTATTTACTGTGACTTTTTATACTTTCAAGTTACAAACATTTCTTATTAAGTTTATTCTAAGAACTATTGACCCCTTTACTGTTTTAGTTGCCATATACAGAATCCTACACTCTATCATCTCCAATAATGACCGTCCCACCTTAAATCTTTGATAGCGATGTAACTAAATGTAGATTGCTCTTGCTCAGTGAATATCCGATATCAAGGTACCATATCTCTCTATGTCTTAAGAGAGCTCATACCTATAACATAAAAAATCAGTGTCTTTTGGTACCTATATTTTCTTGGGTCCTTGGCATTAGTAGCATATTTTGGAACCCACAACAAATGCAAATAAGCATAAAAGTGATTTCTAATATCACAAAAAAGTGCTAACATGACCATGTTGCATATAATATGTGCAAATAACATTTAGTCTATATTTATTGTTGCAACTATCATATCTATCATGTCTCTTAAAGTGTGTGTATCCATGATTGTGATATGTCTTAGCATGATTTCTAGCATGAGTGAATGAATCATGAAATTTCATATGAGTATGAGATGTAGATGCATGTGACTTATCTAATTTCACATGTAATTCATTGACTTTTACTTTAAGTGAATTATTCTCTTCTTCTAGTTTCTCAAGAACACTTTTGTGAGAGTCAAGCTTAGCAATGTACTCATCTTTGAGATTGAGCAGCTCATCAATTTTAGAGTTTCAACATGCATGCTCTTTCTTGAGGATAGAATATCTCTTGCTCAATTTCTTGAAATCTTTTTTCAATTCAATATAACTATTTTCAAGTTCATCTAAAGCAAAAGAATCTTAGAAATCGAAAACTACCTCATTTTCTTGAGCCACGAAGGATATGTTGCTGTTCACCATTCCTAGATTGGACATTTCACCTTTGCTCTTCATTAGAGTTTGCTTGGTTTGGATTCCTCCCAACTAGCATATAAAACCTTCTTTTTCATCTTCTTGAGCTTGTCTTTGAGCAAGGGGCAATCTCTCTTTCGCGATTTAAGTTGTCTTCTTGCAACAAGACCGACATCCTCCTTATCATTGACTTGAGATTCAATTTCTTTGGATGATGAGGAATCATCACGAGTGCCTTTAAGTGCTAATTACTTCTTGCATTTGAGGTATCAACTTCTCCGCTTTGTCATTGAGCCTTCAACTTGATTTCGATATTCTTCAAAATTTCTATGAGCTCTTGTAATTTTAGAGTGTTGATATCATGTACCATCTCAGGAGAATGGATGATAATATTCCATTCCTTGAGGAGTGATCATAAGATTTTGTTGTACATCTCCGCGTTCATCAAGTGCTTGAAGCTCATTTATGATTTTTTGAACCTATTGAAAAATTCATCAATAACTTAATTAGATTTCATGGAGAATATTTCAAAATATTTAACAATTTTTACTCTTCTTCTCTTGATTTATACTTTCATGGGTAACTTCAATGTAATATAATAAATCTTTTGCACAAGATATATTCACAACCTTATAAAACATAGTTTGGGTCAAACCATTTATTAGAGTGCCAAGAGATTTAAAATTTAGATTGGCACTCTAACTCTTTCTCATTCCATTCGGAAATTGGTTTGACTTTCTTGGACCATCAACCTTTTTGGTTGATGCCTCATATCTTTCTTTAATCATGCTCTATATTCTTCAATCTGAAATTACACATAGAGGGGGATGAATAGGTGTATAGCTAATCAAATACAAATTCTAATCAATTTAAGATGAATGATGCAATTGATCACTCAAAACAAGACTTGAAACTGGAATTCCCCGTGAAGGGCTCTAAACTTCTCCTCTAGATTCCTTTAGATAAGAGTTGAGGTGCTCAAATGCTATCTTGTTGAGATGAGTGTTGATCGACAAAAATGAATGAATGATAAACAAGTAAATAGAGACAATAAAGCAATCACAAACAAAAAGACTTGTTCCTAGATTCGAGCCACCGCTCTACGTCCCCGCCTTCACCACCGTGAAGAATTTCACTATCCACTATTGGATCTTCCACAAAGGGACCTTACAATAAGAAATTACAACCACTCAGAATACACAACTCCCTAACTCAATCCTCTACACCAGAGGCAATACAAAGCCAATTGAGATAATAAGCTCTTGGTGATCAAGAGATCACAAATTCTCTCTTTGCAATTCTCTTACAAAATCTTATAGAGTAAAATGTAAATTTGAAGCTCAAGGATGTATGTGAGAGTGAAAATCAGAAAAGAGAGATTTTAAGAGCAGAAAAACTCAATTAAAACTTTGAAAATTAGAACACACAAGAAAACTTTGAAACTTTTTCTTTTTGAAAGCAAAAACTAGATTTTCAATAGAATTTTTTTGTTGTTATAAATATTCAATCCTAATGGCCCTTTTTATAGGTTTTAGAAAAACACTTTTATAATTGTTTACTAGGTCTGAAAGGAAAGAAATTAACCCTAAAAACTCAGCTCTCCACGTTTTAAAAAACATGTTAAAAAAATTGATTTCAAATTCTGGCCATTACTGTCAATTTGACAGTCTGTCGATCGACTGCTGGTCAACCATCAATTTTAAAATTTAACAATTGCTGGCGATCGACCAATCGGTCGACCGTGTCTAACCGAAGCCAACATAGTTAATGGGATAGGTCGACTGACCGGTTGATTGGGAATGTGCACAACATGCACAGCCCTTCTGCCAAAGGTTTGGTCGACCGTGTTGTTGATCGTTCTGGCCTGTAATAGGCACGGTCGACTACCCGGTCGACCGATCTAGGCCAAAAACAGGGTCAAGGTCAGTTTTAAAATTCAAAAAAAATTTAAATAATTTTTATATGATTTTTGGGGAGAGAAGACATGCATAACAATGAGATACAAGTTCTAAACTGAGATATAAATTTTTAAAAAAATGTGAAACAAGCATCAAAATCAAACATGTCAAAAATAAAATAAGCTATACTTTCAAAAACATGCATTTTTGCGTGTGTATCTTTGAGCCTTAAATCTATATTCTACTCTTTAACATACTAGATTCTTATAAGGTTCTAATCGACTATAAGAATCTTCAAGCGGGCTTCTCTGATAGCGACGTTGAGTGCTTTGAGTTACAGTCCCGTACTTGATTACCCTTGAGCCATCATCATCTTCCTTTAGAGGAAAAAACCTGTTAGATCTTCTTGAACCTTAAAACACACTCTTGAACTTGATTAGTACCAAATAACTTCATATGCTTTATTATCCTCAGAACACAAAATCGGGGATTGTAACCTTTGGGTCAACAATCTCCCCCTTTTGATGATGACAAAATATATGAGATATTTAAAAATAAATAAATGGAAGGAACTTCGAAAAAGCTCCCCCTCAAGTTATGCTAGCTATCAGGTACAAGATATCAACAAGTTATTGTTGGAACTTGCTTTTGATGATACATTTGTGAAGCCATTTCAATGGAGCTCTATCTTACAAGCCTATTCAAGAGTTCTACATGATCAAGACTTCCCAAAGAGAGTTGCTATTGATGTGTATTGTAATGGTTAATAGTATGTTAAAAGCCTTGAAACACACACACATCATAACCCTATTAGTCGACTTATAGCCTTTTATAGTCGACTTATACATGGTACAGTCGACTAACATTTGTCTTGCAAATATGCCAACTCTCTGTTTGTCACTATTAGTCGACTTAACATACTTTATAGTCAACTAATATCCTAATGTAGTCGACTTATACATTATTCTGGTCTAGCTTCAGTTTCCAGAAACTTGTCCTTTGATTCTATCTTGACCTAGTCGACTTGGTCTCTTTTGTAGTCAACTAACCCAGTATAAATTGCCCAACCTAGTCGACTAACCCCCTACCCCTAGTCGACTAATGGCAGTTTCTGACTGTTGGACAGTTTTTATTTTCTGGTGTTTTATCCAACGTTATCCAATGTTTATATATTCAAAATGGACCTGATAACTACCCTAACTGACTATGGATTTTAGCTATAAATAGGTATGTTATCTTAGGCTAAAGACACCAATCAAAATCAAAAGTTTTCTGACCAAAAACTCTGTTCAAAATTCTGGTTTTCTGAAAACTTGTTTCCACTTTCTGTTTCTTCACCAATTCCTACTCTATTGTGAAGATTTCTAAAAGTCTATCTATAATAGCCCTTATCCATGATCACATACAGATTCAAGGCTTATAGGAAAGTTTGTAATCACTCAAAGAAGAGCATTGTACAAGAGCGTCTTCGGGTTGAAGAGAGTTTGTACAAGGTGTTGTGGTCTTCTTGGTTGTAAGAAGAGTTGTACACATTTGGTAAGGGGGATTTGTCAAGTGGTATGCAAGGTGTTGATTTTGGGGTGTACAAAGTCAAAGGATAAAGGAAAATCTCAAGTGGGTAGCTTGGGGACTGGATGTAGGTCAAGAGAACCGAACCAGGATAAATCACTTATGTTTGCGATTATTATCTTTTCTGTGATTTAATTTCCATTATTGCAAGTACTTTATATTTACGCTAATATCTTTGTTTGAGTATTGATGTGATTTTAGATCCAACAATTGGCATTATCTCAGGACCAACAATTGGTATCAGAGCCCGGCCCGGCATACAAGCCCTACATACCCAGTCAACAACAATACAAGAATGGCAACGGAGTTTCCTTCGTCACAATTCAAAGAAGGACATTCTACACAACATCCACCACTATTTGACGGATCCAACTATAACTATTAGAAGTGTAAATGAAGATCTACTTATAATTGCTCAACTACGAACTTTGGAACATAGTAGAAGCACCGTACACCAAGCCGATAACCAACTACACCTCTTGGAGTGATGATCAAAAGAAGAATGTGAACCTTGATGCCAAAGCGATGAATGCTTTATTCTGTTCCTTAACCAAAGAAGAATTCAACCGTGTGTCAACAACCACTTCTGCAAATCGAATATGGCACACTCTACAGAATACATGAAGGCACAAATAAAGTTAAGGAATCTAAAATTTCTGTTCTTATCCACAGGTTTGAACTTTTCAAAATGAAAGAGAATGAAACCATCTCAAAAATGGTTACAAGATTCATCGACATAACAAATTCCTTAGCATCCCTTGGAAAGGGATACACCCAAGTAAAAAAAGTTCGCAAGATCCTTCGTGCACTCACACCGAATTGGGAGAAGAAAACAACTGCAATAGAAGAAGCGAATGATCTCTCAACAATATCGTTAGAAAACCTTATCGGTAATCTAATGGCATATGAAGTGCAACTCGAAGACAAAAGAAGGATGAACAACAATCTCTCTCAGAGAAGAAAGAACTTGCCTTCCGTGCATTCTCCGACACGGACAATTCAGATAATGATGAAGAGGAGATGGCAATGCTTTCAAGAAAGTTCAGAAAGTTCTTGAAGCAAGGTAAGTTTAAATGTTTTAATTGTAATAAAACAGGCCATATGAAGAAGGATTGCCCATTGCTAAAAAACAAATGTAAATTCAAGTGCAAAAAGTTCAGAAAGAAAAAAGACTACGAAGCATCATGGGAAAATAGTGATTTCTCTTTCTCTGACGAAGAAGAAGCCACTGAACATGCCAACATCTGTTACATGGCGCTAGAAGAAGATGAGGTACAATTTTCTGAACTTTTTGATACATTTCGAGAATTATATAATGATCTTAAGAATGAAAAGATAAAGAATAAAGTTTTGACAAAGGAAAATGAAAAACTTTTCAAAGAAAATTCTTGTTATGCTTCTCAAATTTTTTCTATAAATTCTCAAAAAGATGATTTTGAAAAAGTTATATCATCATTAAAAAAAGACAATGAGGATTTATTACAAAATAATATTTTATTGAAAAGAGAAATTATGTTTTTAAATGAAAGAATTTCTGTTTTTGATAAAGACATATCAATTTTCAAAATGAAATATGAAGAGATTTTGAAAAATGTGACTAAATTTAATCAAGAAAAAAAAAGTTGAATGATTTGTTATCATGTCAAAATATGTCACATAATCATTATGATCTTAGATTTTTTAGAAAATCTACATATGTTAGTAATCCATATAAATTTTTTGTGAAAAAAATACTGATATTATTTCAAAAAAAATAAAGAACAAGTTCATATGGATTCCTAAAAACTTAAGCATTGTTGATAAAAATACTTATATTGCATCATACATACATGATATATGTAATTCATGCAATTATGTATATACTAACAGATGGAAACCGAATTCAAATTGAGTTTGGTCTCCTAAAGGTTAATGCTTTGAACTTATAATGAATGGTACCATTCTAATTTCTATCTTTCAGGTTCCATATAAAGAAATTTGATAAGAAATTTTTTTTCAGAACATTTATCATATGTATATATGTTATGACATATTTTTTACAGGGGGAGAACACATGTTTTTCTATATCTGTTATAACCTGTTTTCTGTAGGGGGAGAACATATTTTCTGCAAAGGGAGAACATATAACATATTTTCTGTAGGGGGAGTATTTATGCACACAAAGTGTCATCATCAAAAGGGGGAGAATGTTGGAACTTACTTTTGATGATACATTTGTGAAGCCATTTCAATGGAGCTCTATCTTACAAGCCTATTCAAGAGTTCTACATGATCAAGACTTCCCAAAGAGAGTTACTATTGATGTGTATTGTAATGGTTATTAGTATGTTAAAAGCCTTGAAACACACACACACACACATCATAGCCCTATTAGTCGACTTATAGCCTTTTATAGTCGACTTATACATGGTATAGTCGACTTGACTTTTTCCCTAGTCGACTAACATTTGTCCTGCAAATATGCCAACTCTCTGTTTGTCACTATTAGTATACTTAACAGACTTATAGTCGACTAATATCCTGATGTAGTCGACTTATACATTGTTTTGGTCGACTAGTTTCAGTTTCCAGGAACTTATCTTTTGATTCTATCTTGACCTAGTCGACTTGGTCTCTTTTGTAGTTGACTAACCCAGTATAAATTGCCCAACCTAGTCGACTAACTCCCTACCCCTAGTCGACTAATGGCAGTTTCTGACTGTTGAACAATTTCTATTTTCTGGTGTTTTATCCAACGTTATCCAACGTTTATATATTCAAAATGGACTGATAACTATCCTAACTGACTATGGATTTCAGCTATAAATAGGTATGTTATCTTAGGCTAAAGACACCAATAAAAATCAAAAGTTTTCTGACCAAAAACTCTGTTCAAAATTCTAGTTTTCTGAAAACTTGTTTCCACTTTCTGTTTCTTCACCAATTCCTACTCTATTGTGAAGATTTCTGAAAGTCCACCTATAATATCCCTTGTCCACGATCACATATAGATTCAAGGCTTATAGGAAAGTTTGTAATCACTAAAAGAAGAGCATTGTACAAGAGCGTTTTCGGGTTGAAGAGAGTTTGTATAAGGTGTTGTGGTCTTCTTGGTTGTAAGAAGAGTTGTACACATTTGGCAAAGGAAATTTGTCAAGTGGTGCGCAAGGTGTTGATTTTGGGTGTACAAAGTCAAAGAATAAAGGAAAATCTCAAACCGATGGCTTAGGGACTGGATGTAGGTCAAGAGGACCGAACTAGGATAAATCATTTGTGTTTGCGATTGTTATCTTTTCTTTGATTTAATTTCCTTTATTGGAAGTACTTTATATTTACGCTAATATCTTTGTTTGAGTGTTGACATATATTTTAGATCCAACAATTGGCATTATCTCGGGACCAACAGTTATATGATAAAGATATTGTAAATGAGCATGAACAAACTAATAACAATACCAATAAATACTCAATAAATACTTCTTCCTCTTTTGTCATGCACCAAAGGGTAAGTAAAACAAATGTAGATTTTTAAAAAATGATACCAATAATGAAAACTCATGAATCTATGATACAAATATTTAGTTCACCACAAATGAAAGAGAATCTATTGAAATCAAGTGGCTTAGTAAAAATATCTGCTAGTTGAAAATCAGTTGAAATATAATCAATTTCAATATCACATTTCTCTTGGTGATCCCTAAGAATGTGATATCGAATTTTTATATGCTTTATCTTACAATGTTGATATGTATTTTTAGTCATATGAATAGTACTAGTATTATCACAAAATATCTTAAGATGATCATAATGCAAAGGACTTGTATACAACAAGCCCCGACCGTAACATACTTTGTCTCGGTGCCTGAGAGAGCTACAAAATTTTATTTCTTGAAAGACCATGAAACAAGACAATTTTCTAGAAATTGACAAGTTTCACTTGTGCTCTTCCTATCCACTTTACAACCGGCATTGTCAGCATCTGAAAAACTCATCATGAAAAATTGTCCGATCTTCGGATATTATAAGCTCAATCTAATAGTGCCTTATAGATATCTAATAATGCGTTTTACCGCAATCAAGTGGGACTCTTTAGGACAAGATTGGAATCTAACACATAGACACACACTAAACATAATATTTGGCCTACTAGCCGCTAAATAAAGTAAGCTACCAATCATACTTCTATAAAGTTTAATGTCTACATTTATATCCTTGTCAAGTTTTGTTGTGGTAACCATAGGAGTTTTGCTCGACTTTACTCCTTCAAGCCCAAATTTCTTAATGAGTTCCCCTGTATACTTGGCTTGATTTATAAAAATTTCATCACTCCTTTACTTGATTTGGAGTCCAAAGAAGTAGTGTAGCTCGCCCATCATAGACATCTCATATCATTCTTCATGCATGATTCAAAATCTTTGCAAAGCTTTTCATTAGTAGATCCAAATATAATATCATCAACATAGATTTGAACAATAAGAACATCACTATCTATTGCTTTGTAAACAAAGTGGTATCTACTTTATCTGTTACAAAACCATTTGAAATAAGAAATCATGAAAGTCTTTCATACCAATCTCTAGGAGCTTATTTTAAACCATATAAAGCTTTATGTAGCTTGAAAATAAAATCCAGATGTGTAGGGTCAACAAACCGGGGGAGTTGTTCAACATATACTTCCTCTTCAATAAAATCATTTAAAAAGCGCTTTTAATATCCATTTGAAAAGTTTGAAATCTTTATAAGAATCAAAAACAAGTGTAATCCATATGGCCTCAAGCTGTGCTACGGGTGCAAAAGTTTCCTCAAAATCGATACCTACAATTTGGGTGTAACTTTAGGCCACTAACCTAGCTTTATTCCAAACAACATTACCTGACTCATCCAACTTGAACCTAAAAAATCTATTTAGTACCAATTATTGGTCTATCATGGGGTCTAAGGATAAGGTGTCAAACTTGATTACGCTCAAATTGATTAAGCTCTTCCTGCATTAAAGCAACCAATATGAGTCGCCGTCGGCTTCAATGATGTTCTTTGGTTCTATATGAGAAATAAAAGTAAAAAAGTCACAAAAATCATGACGTTTGGAGCGAGGAGTTCCCCCCTTTGATACATCACCTATGATGAGTTCCTTGGGATGACTTGTAGCATATGTCCAATCTTTTGGAAGTGATTGTGTTGGAGCCACTTCAACCTCTTGAATTTCACCTTGCTCATCAACCTTTGGCTTTCCTTCTTGGATATGTGAGTCCTTCAAAGTTATTTTCTCTATGTCTTCATCTAAAAAATCAATCTCTACAACATTCTTAACAAAAGCATTAAAATTTTCAAGCTTAACATGTATAGATTCTCCAATTGTCAAAGTAGATTTATTAAAAAAATCTATAAGTCATGCTAGTGTTAGAATAACTAACAAAAATAGCTTCAGAAGCTTTAGGATCAAATTATTCTAAGTTATCTTTAGTGTTTAAAACAAAACATCTGCATCCAAAAATTCTAAAGTAAAAAATATTAGGCAAAATTTCTAAAGTAAGAAATATTATGCTTTCTCAAATAGTAAATTTCAAAAGAAGTTTTGAAAGTAACTTTACAAAAATAAATTCTATTTGTGTAACATGTAGTGTTTACGCCCTCGGCCCATAGATATTGAGGGAGTACGTATTCACTAATCATTATCCTAACCATTTCTTGAAAAGTACAATTCTTCCTTTCAACCATTCCATTTTGTTGTGGAGTTCAAGGACAAGATAATTTATGCCTAATTTTATTTTCTTCACAATAAGTGATAAAAGAATGGTTAATGAATTTACCACCTCTATCATTTCTTATGCACGATCAAATTTTTTTTCTTTTTCAACCCTTTTTCTAAAATATTAAAATGCAAAAGGCTTGATCTTATTCCAAAAAGAAAACTCATGTAAAACGAGAAAAATTGTCAACCAAAAAAAACAAAACGGTTTCCATTTAAACTCTTAATTTTAGTAGGACCAAACAAATTTATGTGGATTAACTCTAATGGTTTAGATGTTATGATATCCTTGATTGGTTTGAAAGAGAACTTGATTTGTTTCTCAAGTTGGCACGCATCAGAAATGCGTTCCTTTTCAAACTTCAAGTAAGGAATACCCTTCACCAATTCCTTCAAGTTAATTCTAGATAAATGGTCAAAAGATACATGGCCTAATCTTCTATGCCATAACCAAGAATCCTCATTGAAAATATTTAAACATGTAGCATTGCAATCTAAATTTAATATATTAATAATATATACATTATTTTTATGAAATCCGGAAAGAATGCAAGTATCGATTTTACCATCTAAAATATTGTAAGAAGAATCATCAAAAATAATTTTGAAATCTCGATCACAGAGTTGACTAATACTCAAGAGGTTATGCTTATGACCTTCAACTAAACAACATTTTCAATCAATGGAGATAAGCCAATTTTAATGTTACTTATACCGATAATGTTACCCTTTGAGTCATCTCCGAAGGTGATGGTGCCACCTCCATGATACCTTGATAGAGTTGCAAAATTATTGATGTCCTAAGTCATGTGCCTTTAGCAACCGCTATCAAGATACCACCGCTCCCTACATCTTAGAGCCTTGGTGCGTACCAACATCAAATAATAAAGTTATTGATTTTGGTACCCATATTTTCTTAGGTCCTATGACGTTAGTACTTCGAACCCAAATATGATTATTAGAAGCATTTATACGATCAAAATAAAATTTAGCTAAGTGACCCTTTCGTCCAAAAAAGTACATGAATAAACTCTACCATACATAAATGCATGATGTGCATGATGAGCATCTGAAACATGGGCATTCTTAATGTGTGATTTAGAAGTGTGAGCATGTGTAGCATGAATATGTTTCTTTGAAGAATTTTTCTTAGGAAACATAGCCTCTAATCTAACCTTATCAAACTCACATTTCTTTAAAATATTTTCCAAAGGTTGATTTTAGTTTTTAAAAGAGAAATTTCATTTTCATCAGTTATGGAAAACTTTGCTTTACATGAAATCTTATATGCATCAAAATTTTTTGTGTAAATAAAAGAGTGGAAGATAAATCATCCTTTTCTTTAGAAAGAGTGATAATTTTATTTTGAAGAACTTCATTTTTATTTTCGTTTTTAGATATTTCTTCTTTAGAAAATCATAATTATTTGAAAGTTTTACAAATGCATCTCCTAACTCATTCATAGTTAAATTACAATCATCAAGAGATGGTTCAGATGTTATCTTAGGTGTGTTATCATTTTCCATGAAACACACGTTTGCCGTATCCACCTCCTCTTCGGATTCACTTTCTGAATTTCATGTAGCTCTGAGAGCTTTCTTCTTAAATGTCTTCTTTGTTGTAGATGGCTTGCTTGAGAAAGATGGTTTGTTTTTTATTTTCAGACATTCGGCAATGATATGTCTAGGTTTCTAATAGTTGAAACAAATGATTTTCTTTTTCTCCTGTCCTTGCCATCATCTTCTATTGTTGATCTTTGTCTTGTCGTACATCCTCCTTATATTTCTTACAAGGAGGAAAGTATCTTCATCATCATCATCTTCTTCAACATCATCGAAGATGGTGGGAGTAGACTTGAAGACGATCATCCTTTTCTTTTGTGGCGTCGTTTCTTCTCTAGACTTCCTCTCCATCTCATGGGTCTTAAGGTTGCCGTTAAGACCAATGAGCTTCATCTCTTGTTTGTCGTTTAGCTCCTTCAATGTAGTAGCATTGACTTTCCATGAGGGTGGAAGTGCACAAATGACCTTCCATATTTTTTGATCATTGTTAATGGCATCACCTAAAGAAGCAAGACGATTAGTTATTTTAGTAAAATTTGTAATCATATCATCAATGGACTCATGTTTATGCATAGTGAAGTTCTCATATTGGGAATGCAAGAGATCAATTTTATCCCTTTTAACTTGTGATGTTCCCTCATGAGTGACTACTAAGTGTGACCAAATCTCGTAGGCGGATTTGCAATGAATGACCCTAACTTTGTCATCATCATTCAAGGCGTGAAGCAATCCATAGTGTGCCTTTACATTGGCATCAAACTCTATGGTGGCAAATCGGACCATGTGTCATCATCACCAGCGGGTACACTAAAGGGTTTAGTCACTACCTTTGCAATCCAGTTTTCTAAGGATTGCAAAAACTCGGTCATTTTAACCTTTCATATGGGAAAGTTAAGGCCATCAAACTTGGGAGGGGTCTTAATACCTTCAGTCATTTTTACTATAGTGAATGAGAATGAAGATGTTAATGAAATGATTAGCAACTAGGATCTCTCTAAGGTGGTTAAGCCAAATTTTAGAGATCAAAGCTCTGATACAAATGGAAATTATACCTAAAGGGAGGTGAATAGGTGTATAGCTAATGCAAATTCTAATCAATTTAAGATGAATGATGCAATCGATCACTCAAAATAAGACTTGAAGCTGGATTCCCTGTGAATGGCTCTAAACTTCTCCTCGTGATTCCTTTAGATAAGAGCTGAGGTGCTCAATTTCTATCTAATTGAGATGAGTATTGATCGACAAAAATGAATGAATAATAAACAAGTAAGTAGAGACAATAAAGCAATCGTAAATAAAAGATTTGTTCCAAGGTTCGAGCCACCACTATACGTCCCCGCCTTCACCATTGTGAAGGATTTCACTATACAATATTGGATCTTCCACAAAGGGACCTTACAATAAGGAATTACAACCACTCAGAGTACATATCTCCCCAACTCAATCCTCTACACCAGAGGCAGTACAAAGCGAATTGAGATAACAAGTTCTTGATGATCAAGAGATCACAAACCCTCTCATTACAACTCTTTTACAAAACCCTATAAAGTAAAATATAATTTTGAAGCTCACAAATGTATGTGAGAGTGAAAATCAAAAAAGAGAGATTTTAAGAGCAGAAAAACTCAATTAAAACTTTGAAAATGAGAGCACAAAAGAACACTTTGAAACTTATTCTCTTTGAAAGCAAAAACTAGATTTTTAATAAAATTTTTTATTGTTATGAATATTCAATCCCAATGACCCTTTATATAAGTTTTAGAAAAACACTTTTAGAATTGTTTACCAGGTCTGAAAGGGAAGAAATTGACCTGAAAAATTCAACTCTCCACTTTTAAAAAAATATGTTAAAAAACATATTTCAAATTCTGCCCGTTACTGCTTATCTAGCACTCTATCGGTCGACCACCCGGTCGACCGGCCATTTTAAAAAATTTGACTGTTGGCTGGCGGTCGACCGTGTCTAACCGAGGCCAACATAATTACATTCGGTCGACCCATTGGTCGACCGTAAAGGGGATCGGTCAACTGACCGGTCGACTGGGAATGTGCACAACATGCACACCCCTTCTGCCATATGTTCGGTAGACCGTACGGTCGACCGTTCTGGCCTGTAATAGGCACGGTCGACCGCCCGGTCGATCGAGGCAGGCCAAAAGCAGGGTCAATGTCAGTTTTGAACAACAACAACTAAGCCATTTGTCCCAGGTATTTGGGGTAGGCTACAAGAACCAAAAGAGAATTATGCCAGATTGGGCACGTGGATCAGCTTTCTCCACTCGTTCCTATCGAGCAATATGCCTTCACTATGTCCTTTAGCCTATATATCTTATCGTATTACCGCTATCCACGTTTTCTTTGGTCTCCCCTATGCTCTTTAACTTGCCCTAAATTGATACGCTCTACTCGTCAGACTGGCGCATCTGCAAATCTACGTCGCACATGACCAAACCATCATAGGCGATTTTCTCTCTTTTATTCTATAGAGGCTACACCTATCTTAGTACGAATATCCTCAATGTCAGTTTTGAAATTCAAGAACATTTTAAAATAATTTTTCTATGATTGTTAGCTGAGAGAAGACATGTATAACAATGAGATACAAGTTCTAAACTGAGATATAAATTTTTTAGAAAATGTGGAACAAGTATCAAAATCAAACATGTCAAAAACAAAATAAACTATACTTTAAAAAACATGCATTTTTGTGTGTGTATCTTTGAGCCTCAAATCTATATTCTACTCTTTAACAAAATAGATTCTTATAAGGTTCTAATTGACTACAAGAATCATCAAGCGGGCTTCTCTGATAGCGACGTTGAGTGCTTTGAGCTACAATCCGTACTTGATTACCCTTGAGCCATCATCACCTTCTTTTAGGGGAAGAAACCTGTTAGATCTTTTTGAACCCTGAAACGCACTCTTGAGCTTGATTAGTACCAAATAACATCATATGCTTTGTGATCATCGAAACACAAAACTGGGGATTGTAACCTTTGGGCCAACACAATCTATATATTGAATATGGATTCTTATACAAGCCTTCTAATAAGCATAATTTGGTCCATTGAATATGGGTGGTCTATTGTTTGAACATCTCTCCGGGAGCTCATCACTCTTATAAGTTGCCATTGATCACTCTAAGATGTTAGTCCTATAAATTGAGTAACTAATATTTTGATACCAATTGAAAATCAATGTGGCAACCCTAGAAGGGGTGAATAAAATTTACAATCTATTTTAAATAATAGACACCCAATTTTGATTGTATGAAACAATAGCTATAATAATAACTAAAGCAATATCAATACAATAGAAATAAAGCAAGCGAGAGAGAGAGAGCAACAGAGAGTCGACACGCGATTTATAGTGATTCGACCACCAACCAGCCTATTCCACTATCTAGAGGCCTCTTCTCTAGGATTTCAACTAATCTTCAATTATTTACTTCCTTTTCAGGTAGAAGCATAGGCCTTTATGTAAGTACACCTAGAGGGGGGGTGAATAGGTGTACGGCTAATCTAATGAACAAAATGCGAAAATTAAAACTTAATTGCAACACACTTAATGTAACCAACGAGTGTAGCCGAATTCCCGGTGAAGGGCTCTGAACTAACTCTTCTTGATTCCTTTGAATAAGAGTTGAGGTGCTTTATGAAGCTCTCGTGGTTAACACAAGTGAGGCACACACAAACAACACAAGCATGTAAATGATTTGGCAATGTATTGCAATGCACAAAGTAAGAGAGAGAGTGAGAGAAAGTGGATCAAACGCAAACACCAAGATATGTTTCGAGGTTCGAGCACACAGCTCTATGTCCCCGCCTTCACACAGAAGGATTTCCACTAACTTGTCCACACAGGACTCCCACACAGGGAACCTCCACTGAGGATTTTGGGCAATACAATAACCGGGAGTATACAACTCCTCTCTCAACCAAATACAACCTCTCACAGAGGCAAGGCACAACCAACACCAAATCCACCTCACACAAGAGGGGTAGGCACTTAGCCAACAAACACCAATCACCTCACACTTGCGGGATTCCAACACAAACTCCACCTCTCACTAGAGGGAGCTAAACACAATCTCCACCTCTCACTAGAGGGAGCAAACCACAACTTTCACAATCACCTCACAATAGAGGGATACCAAATCAATCTCCTCTCACTAGAGGGATATCACAATGAAGGAAGTTTACAACTTGGTGGTCTATCTCAATCACAAACCAATTTTTCCACAAAGATAAAAATCCTATAGATAGGATAGCAAGATAGCTCAAGGGTGGAAAACAAAGAGTTTGAAAATCAAAAACTCAAAGAAAAACTCTAGGAAAAAACTCTAGATAGAATTGAAAATGAAGATCAAACCAATTCCCAAAGACTTTTCTTTTCTTTAAATTTTCCAACCCCTTTTAAAACAAAATAAAGATCAAATCTTTAAAGCTCTAAAACTCTTTTGAAACTTGTAAAAAAACACTTTAAGAATGTAAATTTTTCTCTCTTAAAAACTTGGTGAAAACCAACTTCAAATGGGGTATTTATAACCCCCATAAGAATTCTGCCCGTTGGCAGCTGACAAGGTCAAAAATGACTTCCCACTCGACCGGCCAACGGTCAAAAAATCGATCGTTGAGCTTACCGGTCGACCGCCCGGTCGACCGCGCCCAGAACCAGAGAGCAACGGCTCTCTGGCCGGTCGACTGCCCGGTTGACCGGGCCAACCCGAGAGTGGGTTGACTTCAGTCGGTCGACCGCTCGGTCGACCGGCCTAAGAGGCTGGCCTGCGTGCACGTCCTTGTGCACGTCGGTCGACCGGTCCGGTCGACCGACTCTGGGTCCGGTCGACCGGCCCGGTCGAGCGCCAGAGCCTGGCAGGGCAATTTTCAGGATTTGAAAACTGGGTTTTTAATTATCAAATAAATCCCATAAAATCTCTAAAAATTCACAAAAATAGTTTCAGTATAATAATTTGATATACAAACATGTTTGAGTAAAATCAAACCATGTTACAAACATGTTTGAGTAAAATCAAACCATGTTACAAACATTTTGAACTATTTTTGTAACTTAGAAATTTTGCTGAAAACCAAAATCCGTATTTTTCAAAACTTGGATTTTTGAAATAGAAAATCATTTTGTCCAAAACACTTGCAAATACAAAAACATGATATTGAAACAACTTTGAGGCATATAGTATATGGATAGAATCCAATATACATGAAAGATATATATATCACTATTTTTGACATTAAATCCAAAAATAAGTTTTGTTTAAAATACCAAAACTCCAAACTCATGAAATAGACTATCAAACTAAGTTTGTTTAAATAGTTGAAGCATAGATGTATATAGAACAAATCTAATATACATTAAACCATGTAAACTTGTTTTGATTCTAGCTATTCATGAAAACCAAGATCGGTTAAACCATAAACCGAAAACCAATAAACATGAAACTTTAAACAAGTGTGTGTGTGTGTTGTGAACTTGAGCATATCACACTATCTAATCTTTAACAAATGAATCTAAACAATAAACTAAACAAACCGAGGTCTTCTTGTAGAGCGACGTCTCCAAGTCGACTCGATCCAAACGTGATCCTCCGAGCTTGACTCCAAACGAGTGCTAGATATGAACTTTGACGCTCGGGCTCTTGAATCACCATGTGAAAGCTCCAAAACACCTTTGTTGAAGCTAATTACCTACTAATATCTTGGTTAAGTATCTGAAACTAAGCATCACAAGATTATTAGTAAACTATAACTACATGAGTTAATCATCATCAAAACTAGAGTGGAAGGCCTCTGGGCCAACAATCTCCCCATTTTTGACGATGACCAAACTCATGGAGTTATATATGCATGGATTAAAGTTAAGCTTCAAAGAAGCTCCCCCTTAACTCATGCATTGCAATAAACTATAAGATATGCAATAAATATTAAACATGAATATGCATCAACATGCATAGAACAATGAAATGAACATGCTCTTGATACCAAACTTTTAAAATAAATTCCTTTTCCTTTTTAAAATAAACATGTTCTTAAATTATTGCTCTTGATACCAATAAAAATTTCAATGTGAAAACTTTATCAATAAAAACAATAAAAGCTCTTGATACCAATCAATAAAAAATTCTTGATACCAACTGAAAGAAAATCAATAAAAGCTCTTGATACCAACAATAAAAATTTTACAAAAGTTCTTGATATCAATAAAATAAAATAACAAAATATAAACCAAACTCTCTTGATATCAATATGAAATAAACTTTGATATAAACTTACAAATAAATAATAAGCATGCATATAAACTCAAATACTTCTCCTCCTTTTTGTCAATCATCAACAAAGGGTTAAAGTAAACAATAAAACAATGTTCTCCCCCTTTTTGTCTTAAACAAAAAAATATCAATAAGGGGTGAAATCAAATCAAAACATTTTGATACCAATTGAAAAAAAATATATCAATTTAGTGCATCATGATATCAATTGAAGATAAATAAAACATACCAATTGAAGGTACATAAAATAAATATTTTTTAATATAAATTTAAATAAACATATCCATATTATACCAATTGAAAGTAAATAAAACATATTGAAGAATTCAACCAAAAATTTTGATATCAATTGAATGATGTAAACATATAGATAATCTTGATATCAATTGTAAAGGTTAATACCAATTGAAAGTAATTTTTCATTAGGAGCATATGATACAAAAAAAAATCAATATCATTTTTCAATCATTTTTCAACATAAAGTGTGGGAGTAAAATACCAAAGATAAACAAAACCAATTAAAAGGTGAAATATGAATTTTCTCCCCTTTATGAAATACCAAATAAAATGATGCATAAGCTTGTATAAGATACCAATTGAAACATAATCAATTGAAATATAATACTCATTGAAGAAATCAAGTTTAGCATAACTAAAATTTGTGCTCAAAGATATAGAGATATAGTAAGCACAAATAAAACATATATATATGTATGAAAAATATAATACCAATCAAAATTGATACTATTTGAAATTGAAGCATACATATATAAAAAGATATATGAGTATACAAAAATAATGTCAATAGTGATACCAATTGAAAAGATCCAATGATACCAATTGAAAGCATAATAAGATCAAGTGTATAACTTATATTTCCTATCACCCATTTCATGCACATGTTTAAAAGAATTTTCAATAATAAGCATACAAGGCATGGTCGCCCAACCAACCGCCCTTTAATGGGTAGGAGTTTTCAAAAATAAGTTTGAAAATATAGTATGTTTGAAAAACTCTAACATATGAAGAATACGAACTAGTTATATGAAAATTTTGAAAAATTAGTACGAAATCCTTCAAGTAAGGAATAAAACAAAAATATATTTCATGAAAAATATGTAAATCACATGATCATCAACACTCAAAATCAATAAGGCACATATAATACTCATGAAAACATGTTACAAACATTTTGAACTATTTTTGTAACTTAGAAATTTTATCGAAAATCAAAATCTGTATTTTTCAAAACTTGAATTTTTCAAATGGAAAATCGTTTTGTCCAAAACACTTGCAAATACAAAAACATGATATTGAAACAACTTTGAGGCATATAGTATATGGATAGAATCCAATATATATGAAAGATATATATCACTATTTTGACATTAAATCCGAAAATAAGTTTTGTTTAAAATACCAAAACTCCAAACTCATGAAATAGACTATCAAACTAAGTTTGTTTAAATAGTTGAAGCATAGATGTATATAGAACAAATCTAATATACATTAAACCATGTAAACTTATTTTAATTCTATCTATTCATGAAAACCAAGATTGGTTAAACCATAAACCGAAATCCAATAAACATGAAACTTTAAATAAGTATGTGTGTGTGTGTTGTGAACTTGAGCATATCACACTATCTAATCTTTAACAAATGGATCTTAACAATAAACTAAACAAACCGAGTCTTGTAGAGCGTCGTCTCCAAGTCGACTCGATCCAAACGTGATCCACCGAGCTTGACTCCAAACGAGTGCTAGATATGAACTTTGACGCTCGGGCTCTTGAATCACCATGTGAAAGCTCCAAAACACCTTTGTTGAAGCTAATCACCTACTAATATCTTGGTTAAGTATCTGAAACTAAATATCACAAGATTATTAGTAAACTATAACTACATGAGTTAATCATCATCAAAACTAGAGTGGAAGGCCTCTGGGCCAACACCTTATACCGACTTCGTTTTCGAGTGGAAGCTTATACTTTTACATTTTCTTTCTTTGCAAGTCGAAGCATAAACTTTGCCAACTTTCTTTACAAGTAGAAGCCTAGGCCTCGCATTAACTCACTTCCTAAGTGGTTGAATTTTCTTACAATAAGATATCATAATATGAGTTTGTTCTCTAATAAGATGAGAACCAATAAGTAAAAATATCAAAGAAATGTTACAACTTTGAAGCTCTAGTAGTAAGAAGAATTAAGATCAAGTTTAACTTGACATTATAGATCTAGATGAATGAATAAACAAGATGAAAGTTTTAAATCTAGACTAGAATCTTTGAGAACTTTGAAAATGATTGAGAAAAAAGTATAGAAAGTATAAAATAATTTCCCAAAAAGTGAACTTTAAAGAATAATATAATCACACTTTTGAAATTTTGAATAGAATGGAAAAATAAGCATGCAAAAAGAATTTGGCTGAAGACCTCTTTGAGTGATTTATTTGAATGTAAAAAAGTTGGTAAGAGAATAGATGTTCTCTAATAAGATGAGAACCAATTAAGTATAAATATCAAAGAAATATTACAACTTTAAAGCTCTAATAGTAAGAAGAATTAAGATCAAGTTTAACTAGACATTATAGATCTAGATGAATGAATAAACAAGATGAAAGTTTTAAATCTCGACTAGAGTCTTTGAGAACTTTGAAAATGATTGAGAAAGAAGTATAGAAAATATAAAATAATTTCCCAAAAAAGGAACTTTAAAGAATAATATAATCACACTTTTGAAATTTTGAATAGAATGGAAAAATAAGCATGTAAAAAGAATTTGGCTGAAGACCTCTTGGAGTGATTTATTTGAATGTAAAAAAGTTGGTAAGAGAAGAGATGTTCTCTAATAAGATGAGAACCAATTAAGTATAAATATCACAGAAATATTATAACTTTGAAGCTCTAGTAGTAAGAAGAATTAAGATCAAGTTTAACTTGACATTATAGATCTAGATGAAAGTTTTAAATCTCGACTAGAATCTTTGAGAACTTTGAAAAATGATTGAGAAAGAAGTATAGAAAATATAAAATAATTTCCCAAAAAAGAAACTTTAAAGAATAATATAATCACACATTTGAAATTTTGAATAGAATGGAAAAATAAGCATGTAAAAAGAATACGGCTGAAGACCTCTTGGAGTGATTTATTTGAATGTAAAAAGTTAGTAAGAGAATAGATGTTCTCTAATAAGATGAGAACCAATTAATTATAAATATCACAGAAATATTATAACTTTGAAGCTCTACTAGTAAGAAGAATTAAGATCAAGTTTAACTTGACATTATAGATCTAGATGAAAGTTTTAAATCTAGACTAGAATCTTTGAGAACTTTGAAAAATGATTGAGAAAGAAGTATTGAAAGTATAAAATAATTTCCAAAAAAGGAACTTTAAAGAATAATATAATCACACTTTTGAAATTTTGAATAGAATGGAAAAATAAGCATGCAAAAAGAATACGGCTGAAGACCTCTTTGAGTGATTTATTTGAATGTAAAAAAGTTGGTAAGAGAATAGATGTTCTCTAATACGATGAGAACCAATTAAGTACAAATATCAAAGAAATATTACAACTTTGAAGCTCTAATAGTAAGAAGAATTAAGATCAAGTTTAACTTGACGTTATAGATCTAGATGAATGAATAAATAAGATGAAAGTTTTAAATCTAGACTAGAATCTTTGAGAACTTGTTGTATTCAAGCTACTTCCTGTATCCAGAGACACTTAATTCAAGCCAAGGTTCTGTAAGCTCTCGCCTTTGTAATTTATTAATATCCTTCATTTCAATTTTAAGCATTTCATATTAAGACTCTGCATTCATTTAATCGATCAGAAGCTCACACAACAGGGTTGCATTACGCACCTCCAACTCATTTTAAGAGGAATCAACGAGGCAGAAGTACAGAACCCCTCACAGGGTATTCGGCTTCTAGTTCTGTTACGAGCGATCGTTCATACTGTTCAAAATTACTGTTCATAATTACTGTTCACAGGTCACTGTTCATAATTACTGTTCACAGGTTACTGTTCATAATTACTGTTCACAGGTTACTGTTCATAATTACTGTTCATGAGCACTGTTCATACATACGGTACTGTTCATCCATGCGTAAATTACTGTTCATGCATACATAAATTTGAAGTTCTAAATTACTCTCTGTCTATACCGTATCTACTTCCACTCCACACTTTTGAAATTTTGAATAGAATGAAAAAATAAGCATGCAAAAAGAATACGGCTGAAGACCTCTTTGAGTGATTTATTTGAATGTAAAAAAGTTAGTAAGAGAATAGATGTTCTCTAATACAATGAGAACCAATTAAGTACAAATATCAAAGAAATATTACAACTTTGAAGCTCTAATAGTAAGAAGAATTAAGATCAAGTTTAACTTGACGTTATAGATCTAGATGAATGAATAAATAAGATGAAAGTTTTAAATCTAGACTAGAATCTTTGAGAACTTTGAAAATAATTGAGAAAGAAGTATAGAAAATATAAAATAATTTCTAAGAAACTTTAAAGAATAATATAATCACACTTTTGAAATTTTGAATAGAATGGAAAAATAAGCATGCAAAAGGAATACGGCTGAAGACCTCTTTGAGTGATTTATTTGAATGTAAAAATTATAGATCTAGATGAATGAATAAATAAGATGAAAGTTTTAAATCTAGACTAGAATCTTTAAGAACTTTGAAAATGATTGAGAAAGAAGTACAGAAAGTATAAAATAATTTCCAAAAAAGGAACTTTAAAGAATAATATAATCACACTTTTGAAATTTTGAATAGAATGGAAAAATAAGCATGTAAAAAGAATTTGACTGAAGACCACTTTGAGTAATTTATTTGAATGTAAAAAAGTTGGTAAGAGAATAGTGCAAACTAGTATTTATAGGTAGAAGAAGATACAGTTAGGTGAAAATAAGTTTGCCGATAAATTGAAGTTCGAATCATCTCATAATTCGAATCTACACACATCCGGTCTACTGCCAGAATGCTTCGGTCAATCCGCCAGCGCAAAGAGCAAAACCAATTCAAAATTTCAACCCAACGGTCGACCCGTTTTCAATAAAAAATTGCAATGGTCAAAAAAAATTTGTATCGTTGGTTTGACTTGACTTTTAATCAAATAAAAAAAATAAAAACCATTTTCAAAAGTTTCCTCATTTTTTTTCAAAATTTGTGAAAATCAAATCAACCCATCGCAGAAAAATCCAAAACTGGATTTCTGCAGGTGGACCGGTCAACCTGGCGGTCAATCCGAGCCCAATAAAGACTTGAGATGGTTCACTAGCATCAGCGGACGAAGCGATGGATCCTCTGGCGGTCGATTCGAGTCCAACCTGAGAGCACTAAGTCTTGGCGGACGAAGTGGCGGTCGATCCTTACGGATCTCGGGGCACTCTGCCTGCTTCAGGTCGATCAAAAAGAAAGAGTAGTCGATCTGTTTATAGTGCTTCTGCTGTCATGTCGACCCGCGTGTTCCAGCGGTCGATCTAAAAACCCCAATCTCACGAAGCATGCTTTAAATCCATTTGAAAAAATATGAAATAATTTATATAAATTTCAATAGGCATAAAATCAAAGTAAAAAAGTCCAAAATGATATTATAAATTCAGTTTAAAGGATTTTGGGCATTTTAACAAAATTTGAGGAAAATCATACTTGAATTCAAATTGAAATGTATATGCACAGGTATGAATATGCATTCCAGTGCCAAATTAACTTCTTTCTTTAGTTCTTCTTACCTTACATAGTCATCTTAAATATATTTAACAATATTTGATCCATCACTCTAGCTCCAGTTGATTTGATTTGGTTTGATTGGATAAATTAAGTAGTTTGAGTTAGATATTTGCCACCACCTATCCTTTATGATTTTACAATTTGAGCTCTGATCTATTCAACCTCCTTCAAAGTGTTTTGACCTAAATTAAAATATAAGAAGATTAGAATAAGAATTGTTAGTATATAAGTAGCTTAATGAGCGTTCAATATCAATCTAAAACACAATAAGGCTAACACAAACTCTTAAGATGTATATGGATGGGAAATCTTCTATCCTACTTCATAGGTTATGTAGTATCAGAAATTACATTATGTAATTTAGCATTTTTTTTCTTGATCTTTATTCCTATTTAATAATATCAGAGGACATTGGTGATGAGGCTGTTTTGTCAGGTAAGAATCATGACTTCGTGGTTTTTTGTTCTCTTTTTATACAAGCTACGACATGAAACATTTAATTTGAAATTCCAGTGTACTAGTGTACTACTATGTCTATTGAAATATAAATGGACTGATATGTTGCGGGTGTGGTCCATCTTCGGAGAAAGTGTGTTTGATTTTTTTTTTTTTTTAAACAACCCCACTATTGAGACTAGATTGTTCGATTAAATGGACTCAGACATGAGACATAGGCGCTATATTTAATGCACAGACTCGTGTAGCATGCACAAAGTAGTTGGATGCATATATTATTTCCTTCATTCCAAAATGATAGTCCATAAAAGTAGACTACTTTATATATATTTTTCTACTTTAAAACTAACTAAAATTCGATATATATTTGAATTATTAATCTTAGGACAATCAAGCTGCAGCGTAGTACAGCGTTTGGGAAAAATATAAGTGAGCTAACTTGGGTTAAGAGGACTAATCGATGCCTAGTGAAAGTAGCAATAGGACTTGGCGTAGTTCAAAGTGGACATTAGATTGTGGTAGTGATGTGAAACGTATACGTCGGCAGAAGCAATTACTAAAATAATTTAAAGAAATATTTCACCAATAAGAAGACCGTTGGTAGGAAAATGAATTAAAACATATAATATCAGTTGTGATTCTTTAGCATGCTTTTGTGTGATCAATATCAGAGATTAAAATGCTAATTAGAGTTATGATTATGCAGGTAAATCAGTTTTATATGCAATAAAGAAGTTAAGCAATTATAAGAGACAAGCAGATACACTCGCTCGCAGTATTTGTGAACATGAGATCAAAACAGATAATAGTGTAGAGATGTATCTTTTCTAGTAAATAAAGGGCGAGGAAATTGAAATTGTATCTTAGATAATCGCGAATAATATATCAGTTTACATGTTAATGGATGACTAATTGGCTTAATGGGAACTTTGATTGCTGGTCTTTAATGAAATCTTGTGTTGCTTATTTTTGATGAAGACTTGGAATGTTGTGTTTGATGAAAGCTTGTGCAATGATTTGTTGTTGGTTGGATTTGCACTGAAACTTGTATACTGGAATTATTCCTTTGGTTGTTGCAAGTATAGGCAGCAAGTGGTGGCTTTTGCAGGGCAACTGAGCACTTGTTATCTTGTTAAAGATGGCGGGCTGACTTCTGCACCGGCGACTATGCTTGGCGTGTGCATGAGCACAATAAGGACTCAAAGTATAGGTTCTTGAATTCAATAATGAGGAGTTATCGAAGACGAGAATCGATTGTGGTGAGGTGTTAGAGGATCGTAGATGAAGAACTTGACAAAAATTTTAGAAGAAGAAATTAGATGTAAAGATAAAGAAAGAGGAATAGATACGTATATAAATCAATTACGATATCCCACCAATAATTGAGTCTAATAGGACTCCCACCTCTACTAGAGAAGAGAATTGAGAAATCCGTATTAAATTCAATTGAGAGTAAAAGCTTTTATTGATTATTGATCGAAAAAGTGAATATATGAGGCTTTATAGAGCCTACAAAATTGTACTCTCATAGTTACAATTGAAATTGAAATACTAATCCTAAAAGAAATCGAAAATCTAAAAGAAAGAGAAAATACTTGAAAAAATAGTAATCCTACTACAACTCTGAATACTATTTACATGAAAGAAAATAAAATATTTCACAATGATTGAGATAAAACCGGCACAGAAAATTACAAATCTTAGAAACATTCAAGGTTCTCTATGCTACCGCTATAGTAAGTGGTTATGTGGGCCATGATACAAGGAGAAAATTGCAATGGAATCTTTTAGTAAGTTCTTTTGAGTTTACAAAAATTGGTTAAAAGTTTCTCTTTGTTTTTGAAAAGAAAAGGAAATGAAAGCGACGTAAGTTGAAAAGAGTGAAAGATAGGAGAAGCTGATGATTGTGTAAAAGAAAAAAAATAAGTTAAACAAAGAAATAAAAAGAGTAAAGAAAGAAGAGATGATTTTTAAAGCGTTCTAAACTTAGCAATTAAAAGAAAAAAGGAAAACATTAAATACTCACTTATCTCTTTTGGTCGATGATTTACTTTGCATCGTTGGCATGTTTACCTTAATTCAGAGGCGATCAGCACATAACCCGTAAGATCTAATTCATTCTCCATCCACATTACATCATCAAGACTTCATCGAGCAAGTATGAAATGATACAACATAAGGGAAGAATCCATCGTCATGAGTTATCGGTGGCACTCACAAAGGCAAGACAATTTCGATGCTATGAGACTTACTTGGATTATCATCGAAACCAAAAGAAGGAAGTAGAAAAAAGAGAAAGAACATAAAATGCAAACTTTCGATTACGTAGAAAAATGATGAAAGAAAAGAGAAAGATTACATCGATGTCACTCTTTTATCATGAATCTCACTCTAACCTTAGTTAACAAAGAATATAAATTACATTAAAAGAAAAATATAAATTTAAATTAAACTAGAAAAAAACTTAGCCTAAGATCTTTCTCTGCTTAGTTGTGGCCGTTTGCCATGAGAAATTTCAGTATTATAGAAAAATGGAAGAGGGGAGAGCGTATGAAGATAGAGGAGCAAACGCTCCCCCAACTTTCCCAACTAAGCCGCGAAAATGCGTTTAGCTGTGTTTTCGTGGCCTGCATGTGGCCAGATGGACACGAGCGAGGCTTCATGATCTTCTGTAATCTCTTTTTATCCAAGTGGTTTTTTAGTTTGGTCTCTGGATTTGACGATACCTCTGTTGATCTTCAGCTAACCAAATGGATTTATAGAAATTTGAATTATAACCAGTTTTCACTTGGTGTGATCTTTCGATTTGCTCTGATATTTTAAATTATTTTCTGAATATTTATCTCAATCCTTGATTTTAATTTAAACTCATTTAAATCAGAATTTAAATAGGCTTTTGGGCTCGTTTCTTTTCCATCTCTTTTAGTAAAGTCCTGCACATCATTTAGATAAAAATAATATTAAAAAGTAGAGTTTATTATGAAATAAATATGATAATGTGACAATAAATATGCAATATCAGTAACCGATCCCCACACCTATTTTTTGCTCATCCTTAAGTAAAATAAAGAAAAATAGAGCTAACACACTTTTGTAGGAATCACAGTTGCACTTAGCATGTGAAACGAACTATTAAACCTCTAGGTTCTCCTAGAGGACGAGTTTTGTCTCGTGAGAGTTTACAGTGGATTGCACCCACAAAATCTAAAAAGAAAGTGTTCGCGTTTCGAAGTTCATGAAAAACTCCATCGTTGTTGAATCACGTATAAGTTATAAAACCTAAACTTGCTAGAATCTTTTTAACAAAGTGTATAGTGGCAAGTATAGGATCAAATCCACAGAGTACTTTAGTTATTAAAAATCTCACTTTTATCTTATTCTAGTTGAGAAATCCCTTGGATGAAGGTTGGAATTTTGATTTTTTTTTAAAAAAAATAAAGATCTTGTAGAAGAAAGCAAAAATACAAATAAAGTAAAAGAAAATAAAAATATGAAGAAAGCAAAAGAAGAAAGAAATACTAACCTTTTTGCGAAGATTTGAATAACCAAAATAAAAAATGAAATTAAGAGATTGGTACGAGGGGAAGAGGAAGATGAACCAGTGAACTTGTTTCTTGTCGTCGCCTTGTTGTCTCCCTCCTTCAATCGATGCTGAAAACAAAAAAAGCTAATAAAAGAAAAGAAATGACTTCATGGAATCAAATATGAAAGAAAAGAATAGCTTAAAAAAATAAATAGAAAATTAAAGAAAAACTTAGACTGAACGCCGCAAGATCGTGAAGAAGAATTCTGAATTTTATTCAATAAGCATCAAATACAAAGCCCTTGACCTCTCCAATCTCGCATTACAACGCTCAAAACTCTCTATTTTTTTGCTTTTCAGCCCTCGGTGTTCTCTCTCTCAATGAATATAGGTATTTATAGGAAAATAATGATAAGGGAGAGTGTAGGGAGATAGGAAGAGTTGGCTATTTTTGAATTTTAAACTTTCCCTTATCTCCAAACTTGATTTATCTGAAATTCTGATATGCAGCTTGATGGCGTGTTGATTGCTGAATATTGCTTAACAAATGATAGAATTCGAAATAGTAATCAACATAAGCGTTGTAGCCCTTTAAATTCTCTTTCTGTATCATCTTGAATCATCAGATTTGAGATTCGGTAGCGAAAGTTATGATTAAAATGCTAAACTATATCCAGTCTGAATCTGAATCTAAATTACTTCAGCTCATCCGTTGATCTTCTCTCTATCCATTTATCCTCAGCAAACCCAGTAGGGTTTTCAAAAAATTCATTTTTCTTTTGAATTTTTATAGTATTATCTTATCTGGTAAATCCAATCCTCAGATAAGATAGACTAAAGATTCTCTGAATTTGAGTCAATCCCTGTTTGATTTGATCTTTTGGGTTTTTTTGGATAGGATCCATGTTTATCTTCTCTTTATCATCCTGCAAGGATTAAGACATTAAGATAAGTGAGTTTGTAATGATTTATTATAGAATATATGTAGGAATGTAATAATATTTATGCAATATATGTGTCCAAACACACCCCCACACTTATATTTTGCTCGTCCTCGAGCAAAACAAAACTAACCTAAGGTTTTTATTTGGACCACTTTCGCAAGTCACGCGATTGCACTTAGCATGTGCAATAATCCTTTAAACCTCTAGGTTACCCCTAGAGGAGGAGTTGTAGTCTCCTAAGGGTTTTAAATGGATTGCACCCACAAAATCCATAAAGAAAAAAATAATTTGTTAGTATTTTTGAAAATACATTTTGAAAAGATGAAAAAATATTTGAAGTGTTTTTACAAGTATTAAGCAACTTGTAAGTTATAAGAGTATCGAATTATTCATCCCTAGACTTAGCCTCTATTCAAATATTTGTTATCAATTAAGGTTAGGAATAAAATTGTATTCTCATCTAGTCTATTATTTTACTCTAAGTCATATGCATCTTGTGACCGTGAATATTTTGACGAAGGTTTCTTCAACTCTAACTCGTATGCCTTATTTGTATATATACTGGTGGTAATATTTCTTAGCTTTCTTAGGCTTTCTAATTTACCCATGTAATGAGCCTTGGTCGGTGACTCCCAAGCCGGACGGTTTTAGAGCACCGGGTGAGAAACACCCCAAGGACTTAGGACTCGAGCAAACAAGGCCACAAAACTAAGGATTTATTTGGTGATATGAACCACTTTTAGGCGTGAATAATCATGCTTTATGAGGCACAAAAATCCAGCTTAATTAGAGGATTCTTATATATATAATATATATTTTTTCTTCTTTTTTTTCTTTTTTCATCTTCTTTTTTTTAAAGGCATAAGAATCTTTGTTTTTTAACCCTAAGTATGTAAGTATATAAAAGATGCATATTTTATCAAGGTAAAAATCAAGACTGGATTACTTTTTCAATTTTTTTTCCTATCCCTAGAAATTAAACAAATATTCTTATTTCAACCAAGTATAAGAAATCCTAACTTAATTTCTTGCAAAAATAAGTCAAAGTATTATTTTTCTTTTCAAAAAGTTTTTTTTGTAACAAAGAAATTTTTATATTTTTATATTTTTAATCTTTATTATTATTATTATTTTTCTTTTTCAGAAAACCTAAAAGAAAACCTATGTTAACCCTCCCCCACACTTATCTCATGCATTGTCCTCAATGTATGAATGAATGCATAGCATGCTACAATGTAAGAATGTGAAGGGTACATAGTACCTGATGAGGACGAGTGGATGTCATCCATCATTATCTAGTTAAGAGAAAAAAATACAAAAACTATAATACATAAATGGATCCCTAGTATGTATAGAGATCAATCCTGATAAACAGGATCTTTCAGAAGGATTTCCTCCACTTCAGGGCTCAGATACTCACAGTATGGTTTTAAACGATGGCCATTTACTTGAAAAGTGGTACCATCCATGGTATTGTGGACCTCAACTGCACCATGTGAGTGTACCTTATGAACAATGTACGGACCGGTCCAATGAGATTTTAGTTTTCCCTGAAAGAGATGTAGACGAGAATTGTACAGTAAGACTTTTTACCTTGGTTGAAATTCCTTCCGAGTTATGATTCTATCATACATAATCTTCATACGATCCTTGTTCCGTTTTGAACAGTCATATGCATCATTCCTTATCTCTTCAAGCTCATCTAGTTGAAGTTTTATAGACTCTCCTGCCTTGTCTAGATCAAAATTTAGGTGTTTGATTGCCCAGTATGCTTTATGTTCTAGCTCGACAGGAAGATGGCAAGCCTTGTCATAAACTAACCTATATGGAGACATTCCAATGGGAGTTTTGAATGCAGTTCTATATGCCCATAAGGCATCAGTCAGGCGAAGAGACCAATCATGTCTAGTGGTGTTCACAGTTTCTCTAGAATGGTCTTGATGGCTCGATTGGAAACTTCTACTTGGCTATTAGTCTGTGGGTTGTAAGGGGTGGCTACTCTATGATTGATGCAATATTTTCTCATTAAGGCTTCAAATGTACGATTGCATAAATGTTTTCCACCATCGCTGATGACTGCACGAGGAAAGCCAAAACGAGAGAATACATTCTATTTCAAGAAGTTTACCACAACTTTGTGGTCATTGGTTTTACATGCTACCGCCTCTATCCTTTTAGAGACGTTGTTAACTACTACAAGGATATATTGGTATCCATGGGATATAGGAAAGGGACCCATGAAGTCAATGCCCAAACATCGAAGATTTCAACAACTAAGATCGGGTTTAACGGCATTTCATTCCGGCGTGCAATCTTCCCTAATCGTTGACAACGATCACATGATTGACAATAGACATGAGCGTCACGAAATAGAGTGGGCCAATAAAAACCATATTGCAAAATTTTTGCAGCAGTTTTCTTCCTTCCCACTAAAATGACCTCCACAGGCTTGGTCATGGCAAAATGAAAGGATGCTCCTAAATTCTGAGTCAGGAACGCAGCGTCGAATGATCTAATCGGGATAGTACTTGAATAAGTATGGTTCATCTCAGAAGAACCATTTGATCCTAGCTAAGAAACGCAATCGTTCTTGCTTGGTCCATGAATCGGGCATCTGTTCCGTGACAAGATACTTCACAATGTCAGGATAACACGGAACAATTGAAGAGGAGACGGACATTAACTGCTCATCAGGAAATGTCTCAAGGACAGGTAGTGAGTCGGACACAGATTCGACCACAATCCTAGACAAATGATCTGCTACAACATTCTCAGCTCCCTTTTTATCATAAATTTGTAAGTCGAATTCCTGTAGGAATAAGATCCAACGGATTAAACGGGCTTTAGCATCTTTTTTTGTGAGAATGTACTTTAAAGCTGCATGATCGGTGTAGATTAGGACCTTAGAACCTATAAGGTATGGACGGAATTTGTCAAGAGTGAAAACAATTGCCAACAACTCTTTTTCAGTGGTGGAATAATTCAGTTGGACCTCGTTAAAAGTCTTATTGGCATAGCAAATGACATGAGGAAGTTTATCCACTCGTTGGCCTAGGACAACCCCTACAGCATAGTCGGAAGCGTCACACATCACCTCAAATGGGAGATTCCAATCAGGTGGTCGGATAATGGGTGTCGTGGTTAACTCGGTCTTTAGCCTTTCAAAGGATTCCAAATAAGAAGGGGTGAACTCAAAAGGAACATCCTTTGCTAGAAGATCACAAAGAGGTTTGGAGATTTTGAAAAAATCTTTGATAAAGCGGCGGTAAAATCCAGCATGGCCTAGGAAAGATCGCACCTCCCGAACAATTCTAGGAAGTGGTAATTTGGTGATTAGCTTTACCTTAGTTTTATCAACCTCTATACCTCTATCAGAAACAATGTGTCCTAAGACAATCCCGGATTTCACTATGAAATAGCATTTTTCCCAATTAAGAACTAGGTTCTTCTCCGTGCATCATATCAATACCAATGATAGATGATATAAACCCTCATCAAAAGTAGACCTGTCACGCCCCGCTTCCCAAAATACGCGGAAACGGAGTCGCGACGAGAGTCGGCGACGTATATACGCAAGGGAAATACCCCACGTATATACGCTAAGCCTAAATTAACCTGAACAAGCTATAAATCAGAACTATAATAAGCAAGGATCACTGCAATAATACATATGAGACTACACATGATAGCAATGAATAACAGGAAGAAAATGACAGCTGAATAGAAGTCAAAGGTGATATACAGGAATCAAGGAATAATAACAAGAATAAAATGCAAGTATACCAGAATCAAAGGGAGAGGACCCAAGCTCCTCGCAAGGAGTGCCGTCTCATCGAAAACCTGCACATTAGAAACAATCGTCCAATAGCTGGACGTGCAAACCCAGGGTCGTCAGAATGCGACCATAATGAGTGTGTGTGTAAAGGGGAAACAGCTCGTGCAGAAGAATCAATGTGCATAATTAGTAATAAGAGCAACTACAGATAAAAGAGACCATATAACAGATAAATAAAAGAACTGTAATAAACATAATAACAACACGAATAAAGATAGGAAACAACTGATCAATAATAAGCAAGCAACTGATGTCTCAATAGGTAACCTATCATATGTCACTAGGCTGGTATCAAGTCTGGTCAGGGTTATAGTTATATGTTTATCACAGTAATATAAATGTACAGTCAGGTGATATAGTCAGTCACAATACATTAACAGTTTATTTTCATTTATTATGTCAGCGAACACCAATTGCCACCTGTAATAGACGCATCCCATACTACGCCTACTACACGTGTCAACCAGAGTCCTAAGTTATTGAAACTGATTGGTTGGAGACGTTGTCCATGTTTTAGGTGGGTCCCGTACATACCCGGGACCACGGCCTCAGTTTCCTGGCGCTGAACCAGGCCGTACGCTAGGTACTCAGTAACAGTAACAGTAACAGTAATCTCACTGTGAAAACAGTGGAACAGTAACAATACAGATGGGATGCCAGTCATCCCCCAGGAACCCTGCAGTGGAACCCTCAGTCGGCTGCGCAACCTGTATCCTAGGTCCACCCAAAATACAGACGCTGTCTCCTCCATCAATTTCCCCAATCCCAGTGTAAGTTGTCCATTTATATTATTATTTATTCAATTCAGTTAAACCAGTCAATGACAATATTATCTAGAGTACTAGGACGATACGGTGATAGTAACAATAACAGTACAGTAACAGTCAATCAGTGATCGTATACACGGTAAACAATATCAGTAACAGTGAACAGTAACGGTAACCGTGTATACGATGAACAATAGGACTGTACCGTGGTTACGGTGAAACAATCATTTCCCAGTAACTTCAATAACATGGATAAAATAACAGTAACAGTCTAGCTACTGCTCAATAAACAGTCTCAACTAAAGCTGACCATAATCTCATTCATTCATACTAAAGAGATATCAGTAACTAATCCATCAACTTATAGTCCCAATACAATCCTCATGAGTCATTAAGTATCAGTCCGTATCAGTGTAATCCAAAACGGTAACTACTATATCAATGAATCTGTAATTAGTCCTCTCCTCAATACCAATATGTTCTAATCCTATACCCTCAACAACTGAGATCAAATAATAACTATTATCAAACTCCAAAAATGTAGATCACTATCATAATAAGTCATCTTTGATAACTGAAATAGTCAATAACTAATCATGAAGTATATAGTATGTCCTCGAGATCATCAAGTCAACATATACAGAATCATATCGAAGTAAGGGAATCATCCTCAAATAACTTATGGTCTAGAATATCTATTCTTGGTACTCAACATCAACAACATATCATCTACAGATCCCAAATGCCAACAATGTCCATCTCATCTTAATATCAGTCAGGCTCCAATGAAAGGAATAAAGATTCTGGATACTTCTAACTCAAGATCAATCTAAGACACAACTCAACTCATCCAATCATATCAGATATGTCCTCAATTACTCAACTAAATAAGTCATGTCTAATCATTAAACATCATTCAATGTAAATAACATAAGTCTAGATCAATCCTGAGTCATTACAACCAACTCATGATTCCAATAGTTCCAATCAATCGAGTATCAATACACATCACGTAATCCGACACATTAATCACCAATCCGACATACATCAACAATATCCAGTACTAGTCCTTTCACTCAAACATACAACTCCGATTCATAAGTATTCACAATTCCTCCTCATATTAAGATCCATCACGATATCCCAACACTCAGTATCACAATATATCATAAACATGCATCTAAGTTCTAACATGATAAGTCAAGTCATTCCATCATATATCCATCCATAATATATCCCTCGATATCATATACACCATCTATATTCATTACACAACTCATGGGTGAAGTCCACAATCTACAAACAAGCTATACCTAGATGACAGGCTAACAGTTGTCGATTAGGGACTATATACAAGTCGACTAAAAGAAGGTGTAGTCGACTAATCAAGTGGGTCAAGTCGACTACACCAAGGCCAAGTCGACTGACAGGGTAGGGCAAGTCGACTGATATAAATACAGAGAGTTACACAGCTCAAGGTTCAACCATTAGTCGACTAGGGCAAAAGGGGTAAGTCGACTAATCAACTGCTAGTCGACTATAAAGGTGATCAAGTCGACCAGCAGGGAAAACAGAGAGTTCAATATTACCTGGAAGGAAGACTAGTCGACTAGGGGTCTGGGTGTAGTCGACTAACAGAGGTGTTAGTCGACTAATATCAGGTATTAGTCGACTAATACCTTTGCCAGAACACAAATCAGAGATATATAAAATTCTATTCTCCCACACAATAAAACATGTAAGTACAACCTCTCTTGCATACATATCAACATACACAATCACTACTATAATCTATGTACATGTACACATGAAAATATAGCTAAATCGATGTACATAAATACGAGAAAATCAAGGAGGAGGAGAATACACTCACATTGGGGAATCTGGTCGTCGCCGGGCGAGTCGCTGTTGTGAACGCTGTGGTATCGTTCCTCGCTGTCGGACTGCACGGGAGGGTAGCCAGGGGGCTGGAGAAGCCCTGGCTGTAAGCTGGAGATCTCGCGCTCGCCGGAAGGGCCTGGAATTGCCGCTCGCTCGCTGCCTGCGCGCTGGATCTGGATCTGTTATGCGCAGTCTGGAAACGCTGCCGTGCTGGACTCGGCCAGGGCTGGTTCTGCGGCTGTCTGCGCTCGCTGGATCTCGCCGGAGGTGGAGGGGGCTGCTCCGGATCTGCAGGGAGGAGGTTGGGCACAGGGGAGGTGCGCCAGACCTAGATCTGAATCTGGTGTTGCCGCTCGCTGTTGGCCTGCTGTGCTAGCTGCCGGCCATCAAGGGGGAGGGGCGACTGGCCTGCTGGATGGCTGTGGTTGCCGCGCTGCTGCTGCACTAGGGAAGGAAGAGGGCGCATGCTGCTGTCCAGATCTGGATTCGGCTGTTGGTGCGCCAACAGGAGATGGCAGCTGCTGCTTGCTGCAAATCCGCTGGTTGCTGGGTTGTCCGGCCAAAGCAAAGGGAAGGAGGGTGGGGCTCCTGGTGCTGTGGGTTGCGCAGGAAGCAGCCAAGGGAAAGGGTGCGGCTGCTATTGTGGGGAGGAGAAACAATTAGGTTTAGGTTTAGGGTTAGGAAATAAAAGAGAGATTATATATGGTGAGTTAGTTATTGGGTATTGGGTCAACTAATAACGGATTGGGTCCAAGTAGATAAGAGGTATTGGGTTTAGGCTAGCGGGTATGCCAACGGGTGGGGATCCAATTAGGTAATCGGGTATAGGATTAGGAACGGGCCATGGGCCATGGAATCCAAACGGGTAAAGGGTAATCAAAGTAATGAGTAAAGAACCCAGATGGGTAAATAGGGAATAGGGTGAGAAGCTAAACAAGGAGACCACCACCTGAATGAATAACATTAGTACCAATGCCAATATTAAAATAAATAGAGAATATAATATTTTCTCTAATAATAATTAATAAACACCGACAATAAAATAGAATAACACTAATAGAAATAAATAATAATGGAAGAATAATTTGTCATTTACTATCTGAAAATAATTTGCATATCCAACAATAATAATCAAGAGAGAAATAAATCAACTTGATTAATTAAAAATAATCGGTAAATCAAAATAAATACTTGAAGAAAATAAAATTACAGTAGTTTAGATTAGGGATATTACATTCTACCCACCTTAATAAAAATTTCGTCCTCGAAATTCAAATAAGGTAGGGAATGGTAAAAAAGAATCTAAAATCAAGACAGAATACAAACAAGCTTCCACATCGCCTCATTGGGACACCACGATTCCGCTGCGCGCTCTGATCTCTGCTACCGGCTTCAACAAGGAGTGACCAATGTCAAGAGATAGAATCAGGAGGAATGAATAGGAAAGAAAGATGAAATCAAGATTGACATCCAAATCACTCTAATTGAATTGTTGGAGTCATGAATATCAACAGATCAAGAACGGAATTCCAAAGGGAGGGCGATCAATTTCCAAATGGGGTCAATATCATCATGTGAATAGTATATGTATATTGCAGTGTCAACATAGCTGTCTCAGGTTACAGGTAGGAACTAGGTTCTCTTTTATGTCGAACCTGGCTCTGATACCAAGAAAACCCTGTCACACCCCGCTTCCCAAAATACGCGGAAACGGAGTCGCGACGAGAGTCTGCGACGTATATACGCAAGGGAAATACCCCACGTATATACGCTAAGCCTAAATTAACCTGAACAAGCTATAAATCAGAACTATAATAAGCAAGGATCACTGCAATAATACATATGAGACTACACATGATAGCAATGAATAACAGTAAGAAAATGACAGCTGAATAGAAGTCAAAGGTGATATACAGGAATCAAGGAATAATAACAAGAATAAAATGCAAGTATACCAGAATCAAAGGGAGAGGACCCAAGCTCCTCGCAAGGCGTGCCGTCTCATCGAAAACCTGCACATTAGAAAAAATCGTCCAATAGCTGGACGTGCAAACCCAGGGTCGTCAGAACGCGACCATAATGAGTGTGTGTGTAAAGGGGAAACAGCTCGTGCAGAAGAAACAATGTGCATAATTAGTAATAAGAGCAACTACATATAAAAGAGACCATATAACAGATAAATAAAAGAACTATAATAAACATAATAACAACACGAATAAAGATAGGCAACAACTGATCAATAATAAGCAAGCAACTGATGTCTCAATAGGTAACCTATCATATGTCACTAGGCTGGTATTCAAGTCTGGTCAGGGTTATAGTTATATGTTTATCACAGTAATATAAATGTACAGTCAGGTGATATAGTCAGTCACAATACATTAACAGTTTATTTTCATTTATTATGTCAGCGAACACCAATTGCCACCTGTAATAGACGCATCCCATACTACGCCTACTACACGTGTCAACCAGAGTCCTAAGTTATTGAAACTGATTGGTTGGAGACGCTGTCTATGTTTTAGGTGGGTCCCGTACATACCGGGACCACGGCCTCAGTTTCTTGGCGCTGAACCAGGCCGTACCACTAGGTACTCAGTAACAGTAACAGTAACAATAATCTCACTGTGAAAACAGTGAAACAGTAACAATAAAGATGGGATGCCAGTCATCCCCCAGGAACCCTGCAGTGGAACCCTCAGTCGGCTACGCAACCTGTATCCTAGGTCCACCCAAAATACAGACGCTGTCTCCTCCATCAATTTCCCCAATCCCAGTGTAAGTTGTCCATTTATATTATTATTTATTCAATTCAGTTAAACCAGTCAATGACAATATTATCCAGAGTACTAGGACGATACGGTGATAGTAACAATAACAGTACAGTAACAGTCAATCAGTGATCGTATACACGGTAAACAATATCAGTAACAGTGAACAGTAACGGTAACCGTGTATACGATGAACAATAGGACTGTACCGTGGTTACGGTGAAACAATCATTTCCCAGTAACTTCAATAACATGGATAAAATAACAGTAACAGTCTAGCTACTGCTCAATAAATAGTCTCAACTAAAGCTGACCATAATCTCATTCATTCATACTAAAGAGATATCAGTAACTAATCCATCAACTTATAGTCCCAATACAATCCTCATGAGTCATTAAGTATCAGTCCGTATCAGTGTAATCCAAAACGGTAACTACTATATCAATGAATCTGTAATTAGTTCTCTCCTCAATACCAATATGTTCTAATCCTATACCCTCAACAACTGAGATCAAATAATAACTATTATCAAACTCCAAAAATGTAGATCACTATCATAATAAGTCATCTTTGATAACTGAAATAGTCAATAACTAATCATGAAGTATATAGTATGTCCTCGAGATCATCAAGTCAACATATACAGAATCATATCGAAGTAAGGGAATCATCCTCAAATAACTTATGGTCTAGAATATCTATTCTTGGTACTCAACATCAACAACATATCATCTACAGATCCCAAATGCCAACAATGTCCATCTCATCTTAATATCAGTCAGGCTCCAATGAAAGGAATAAAGATTCTGGATACTTCTAACTCAAGATCAATCTAAGACACAACTCAACTCATCCAGTCATATCTGATATGTCCTCAATTACTCAACTAAATAAGTCATGTCTAATCATTAAACATCATTCAATGTAAATAACATAAGTCTAGATCAATCCCGAGTCATTACAACCAACTCATGATTCCAATAGTTCCAATCAATCGAGTATCAATACACATCACGTAATCCGACACATTAATCACCAATCTGACATACATCAACAATATCCAGTACTAGTCCTTTCACTCAAACATACAACTCCGATTCATAAGTATTCACAATTCCTCCTCATATTAAGATCCATCACGATATCCCAACACTCAGTATCACAATATATCATAAACATGCATCTAAGTTCTAACATGATAAGTCAAGTCATTCCATCATATATCCATCCATAATATATCCCTCGATATCATATACACCATCTATATTCATTACACAACTCATGGGTGAAGTCCACAATCTACAAACAAACTATACCTAGCTGACAGGCTAACAGTAGTCGACTAGGGACTATATACAAGTCGACTAAAAGAAGGTGTAGTCGACTAATCAAGTGGGTCAAGTCGACTACACCAAGGCCAAGTCGACTGACAGGGTAGGGCAAGTCGACTGATATAAATACAGAGAGTTACACAGCTCCAGGTTCAACCATTAGTCGACTAGGGCAAAAGGGGTAAGTCGACTAATCAACTGCTAGTCGACTATAAAAGGTGATCAAGTCGACCAGCAGGGAAAACAGAGAGTTCAATATTACCTGGAAGGAAGCCTAGTCGACTAGGGGTCTGGGTGTAGTCGACTAACAGAGGTGTTAGTCGACTAATATCAGGTATTAGTCGACTAATACCTTTGCCAGAACACAAATCAGAGATATACAAAATTCTATTCTCCCACACAATAAAACATGTAAGTACAACCTCTCTTGCACACATATCAACATACACAATCACTACTATAATCTATGTACATGTACACATGAAAATATAGTTAAATCGATGTACATAAATACGAGAAAATCAAGGAGGAGGAGAAGACACTCACATTGGGGAATCTGGTCGTCGCCAGCCGAGTCGCTGTTGTGAACGCTGTGGTATCGTTCCTCGCTGTCGGACTGCACGGGAGGGTAGCCAGGGGGCTGGAGAAGCCCTGGCTGTAAGCTGGCGATCTCGCGCTCGCCGGAAGGGCCTGAAATTGCCGCTCGCTCGCTGCCTGCGCGCTGGATCTGGATCTGTTGTGCGCAGTCTGGAAACGCTGCCGTGCTGGACTCGGCCAGGGCTGGTTCTGCGGCTGTCTGCGCTCGCTGGATCTCGCCGGAGGTGGAGGGGGCTGCTCCGGATCTGCAAGGAGGAGGTTGGGCACGGGGGAGGTGCGCCAGACCTAGATCTGAATCTGGTGCTGCCGCTCGCTGTTGGCCTGCTGTGCTAGCTGCCGGCAATCAAGGGGGAGGTGCGACTGGGCCTGCTGGATGGCTGTGGTCGCCGCGCTGCTGCTGCACTAGGGAAGGAAGAGGGCGCCTGTTGCTATCCAGATCTGGATTCGGCTGTTGGTGCGCCAACAGGAGATGGCGGCTGCTGCTTGCTGCAAATCCGCTGGTTGCTGGGTTGTCGGCCAAAGCAAAGGGAAGGAGGGTGGGGCTCCTGGTGCTGTGGGTTGCGCAGGAAGCAGCCAAGGGAAAAGGGTGCGGCTGCTATTGTGGGGAGGAGAACAATTAGGTTTAGGTTAGGGTTAGGAAATAAAAGAGAGATTATATATGGTGAGTTAGTTATTGGGTATTGGGTCAACTAATAACGGATTGGGTCCAAGTAGATAAGGGGTATTAGGTTTAGGCTAGCGGGTATGCCAACGGGTGGGGATCCAATTAGGTAATCGGGTATAGGATTAGGAACGGGCCATGGGCCATGGAATCCAAACGGGTAAAGGGTAATCAAAGTAATGAGTAAAGAACCCAGATGGGTAAATAGGGAATAGGGTGAGAAGCTAAACAAGGAGACCACCACCTGAATGAATAACATTAGTACCAATGCCAATATTAAAAAATAGAGAATATAATATTTTCACTAATAATAATTAATAAACACCGACAATAAAATAGAATAACACTAATAGAAATAAATAATAATGGAAGAATAATTTGTCATTTACTATCTGAAAATAATTTGCATATCCAACAATAATAATCAAGAGCGAAATAAATCAACTTGATTAATTAAAAATAATCGGTAAATCAAAATAAATACTTGAAGAAAATAAAATTACAGTAGTTTAGATTAGGGATATTACAAGACCCAAAGATAGAGAAGTCATACATGAAAACCTCTGGAAATCGCTCAACCATATCTGAAAAGATGCTCAACATACACTGCTAAAAAGTGGTCGGTGCATTGCATAGCCCAGGGGGCATGCGACGATATGCAAATGTGCCAAACAGACATGTGAATGTCGTTTTCTCTTGGTCCTCACGAGCAATGTGAATTTGGTTATATCCTGAATAACCATCGAGGAAGGAATAGTATGCGTGACCGGCGATACGTTCTAACATTTGGTCGATGAAAAGCAGAGGAAAATGATCTTTCCTAGACATGGAGTTGAGTTTTCTATAGTTTATGCATACTCGCCAACCAGTTTGAACACGAGTTGGAGCAAACTCATTGTTCTCATTAGTAACAACTGTGACTCCGAACTTTTTGGGTACAACTTGTATTGGACTAACCCACTGACTATCAGAGATATGGTAAATGATACCCGCATCTAATAATTTTATTATCTCCTCTCACTACCTCTTTCAAAACAGGGTTTAAACGGCTCTGTGGTTCTCTCGAGGTCTTAGCATTCTCTTCAAGATGAATTTGGTGCATTACCACAGAGGGGCTAATTCTATTGATGTCTGCTATGGTCCATCCTATGGCTTCCTTATGTTCCTCAAGAATATCTAGCAACTTTTCTTCTTGGACCTTATCTAAATGAAATGATATGATTACATGCAAGGTTTCTGACTCACCTAGGAATGCATACTTCAATGTGTTAGGTAAAGGTTTGAGCTCCAACTTTGGAGGCTCAACGATTGATGAAACAGGATTAGATCACCTTAGGTCTCCATAGGTTGGTATCCATGATGGGGACAGAATCCAACAATGCGTTCACCTCTTCTATAAACTCCTCAATATCAAAATTCATTCCAAATGGGCCAAGCATTTCTCCAAGGGGTCTTCATAGCAAGACTCCTCAAAGGTGTCATTGACCGACACATCAATCATGTTGACCTCCTCATGATCGTCCATTACATGTGGTTGGGAACTAGTATGAAAAATGTTTAGCTCAACTGTCATATTCCAAAATGACAAAGTCATGACTCCATTCCTACATCTAATAACAGCATCAGCAGTAGTAAGGAATGGTCTCCCTAAAATCACAGGGGAGTGATTGCTTGGATCTCTAACTGGTTCAGTGTCTAAGACCACAAAGTCAGCAGGAAAATAGAATTCGTCAACCTTCAAAATAACATCCTCAATAATTTTCTTGGGACCTTAACTGACCTATTTGCTAGAAGCAATGTAAGATTAGTGGGTTGTAACTCCCCTAAACCTAATTGTTTGTACGCAGAATAGGGTAAAAGGTTTACACTTGCACCTAAATCTAGTAGACACTGATCCATAACCTGATCTCCTATCCTAACAGAAATAGTTGGACTCCCTGGATCCTCATATTTGGGTGCAATGGGTTGTTGGATGAGACATGATGCTTGTGTAGCAAATGCAGCTTCACGAGGCACAGAACTTTTCCTCTTGACCGTGGTTAGGTCTTTTAGAAATTTAGCATATGAAGGTATCTGATTAATGGCATCCAAGAAGGGAATGTTGATTTGAACGTTTTTGAAAACTTTCAAAATTCCCTCACAGTGATTTTTCTTCCTAGTTGGTTGAAGACATTGAGAAAATGGGGCTTTGGGCACAAAAGATTTATTTTGATTGTCAACAATAACTTGATCATCTTTCTTTGTTGACTCTTTTGGTTCCTTTTTTTCTTTTTCTTTTACAATATTAGGATTGTTTGGTGGATCTTGGACTTGGTTATCCACTCTCTTGCCTGACCGTAAAGTGTGGATGGCTTGGACTTGACGGTTTGAATCAGAACTAATTTCAAACTGGCCTGTTGGAGTATTTTGAGGAGCAGGTTGGCCTCTCGGGTTGGGCACAGTTTGACTAGGGAAATGTCCTTTCTCTCTCCCTAACAGTTGCAGCTAACTGTTCTATCTGAACCTCGAGCCTGGCTACGTTTGATCCTGATTATGACACATTTGGGCATGAGTTTGATTAGTTATTAGTTGGCTCTGCATGAATTGTGATAGGTAGTAAAAAGTGCATACTTATCATCACATTTACTATCATATTTCCCTATTTATTCTTTTAATTATGCACTATTACTAATGTTTTATTATTTAATGTGTGCAGGCCTTGAGTAATTAAAAAAATAAAGAACTAAAGCCTGAATGAAGCCCAAAAGCCCAGAAAGCCCAAGCAAAAATTGTAGTAATTTAGAAGTTTCTACATTATCTAACCTAATCTAAACTTGGATTTTAAATTCTTTATTTAAAATCTTAGGGAGGAAAAGGAAGGATAAGATAGAACTCTTAATTGCTAAAAGAAGAGGAAAAGGATAAGATGAGATGGACTTCTGCTCAACCCTAGTTGCTTGCAAGACAAGGCTAAAGATAAAAGGAGAAGAGTTTGAAGATAAAAATCGTTTTAAAAAATTTAGATTTATGATAACTTGCTTCCCAAGTTATCCCGAAATCTCAAGATAAAGAGTCGGTATGCAGAATCTAGAAGGAGATACCCAGATGGACGGATCAGAGGAGGCCACGTAAGAAAACGCGTGGCCAGGGGCCACGCTATAGCCGCGGAAACGCGGCCATAGCCGCGTTTCCGCGGGTGTTTGGATAGGAATGGGTACGTGCTTTCGTGGAGGAGTTGTACTGGGACTCTACTTCCTATATCTCCTATAAATACCCCTGCAGAGCAACAGAGAGGGGCATCCAGAGACGGGAACTTAGGGTTTTTCTTTAGATTTTCTCTTTTCAAAAATTCTTGTAATTTCATTTTTATTTAAAGAAGCATATTTTGAAGAAGGAGAGGAGCATTGTATTTGGAAGTGACATTCAAATAAAGGTTATTCTTTCTTCTTCGTTATTTAATTTTGGTTTATTTTTGTTTTCTACTCAGAACGATTATTTGTCTTCTTCTCTCTTTCATGCAATTTTTCACATTAAAAACAAAAATTGAAAATAAAAAAAAAGATGAATAACTAAATCCAATTTGTAGTTTGCTGATCTCTCAATCAACCTAGTTTAGTTGAGAAAGTGAATTGATTGATATTCATTTTTAGAAACCCTAGGATTAAAATAGTCTTCTCGAAGATAATTGATAATTAGGTTTTCTTAATTTAGGTTACACTTCTAAACGATTCTTCAAATTCATACTTAAGAACTTTGATAGCATAACTTTAAGTTAAAATTTCTCTTATGCTATACTTAGAAGTTGTAACGCCCCGATCCCGATGATACAGGGACGTCACTGCGACGCATATACGTAGGTCAAATGGTGCCCCCACGTACATACGCTAAGCATAAGTACAACAAGTATCAGAGTATAACACACAGCGTGATATAATCATATGCCGACATACAAAATAGAAGTACAGAGTTATACAAGTTATGATATACAAAAATCACTATACAAGTGTCCAATATCACAACCCAAGTCCAAGAGAACAAAACACAACCAAAAATACAAAGGAGCTCACACGAAGATGGAGATCCGAGAATCAAAGAAGAGTCGAGCAGGATAGATCTAGAGCTGGTCGGCCTGCTCTCCCAGATAAGCCAAGTCCTCAGTGGAAGGCTCCACTTCGTTCCAGGCCTCGGGATCTGAATATACAAATCCAAAGGTCAAGACATGCAATAACAGATAAAAGATAGCCAAGTGACATAGGGGTCATGAACAAAGAAAATGAAGTAGTACTAAGTGATAATGTAGGATAAGAGATGCGAACTAAATAAGATAAAGACGTATGCAATAATCTACAATGAATGTCTTATTATTATTACTTGTCTTACTATGATATCTCGCTATGTGACCCAGCGTCCCAGGGCACATAGATCCATATCCTAGTGAAACAAGGTTGTTATTGGAAACGGCGGTTGTATCGACGAACTATGTTTACAGTGGACCCCGTACATACCCGGGATAACGGTCACATGATTGTTCCGCTGCCTGGTGCACGGAAACCAGCCGCTAGGCTAAATATGAGGGACTTATGTATGCCCTTATTGCATGGTACCAGAAATAAAGGGATCAAGCTTCTCCCCTCGGTCTCCTGGAGGCCCACAGGTTAGACCGGAACATGGGTTGCACAACACTCCTAAAAGCCACTGTAAACACGAACACGTATCGATATCCGCACATCTCCCCCGACCCAGGTGTAAGTTGGTGCATTTTAGGTAAAAGTCTAGTGTATCATGCTTTGGTTTAAGGGATGGCATGATAGGTGGTGATATTGCTATTTAGCATTTCATGGAATGAATATGTGCAACAACAAATCATGAGGTAATAGGAAATACATCCATTCAGTAATAAGTCATGTAATGCCAGTATTGGAGCATGAACGAGCAAGATATAATACATGCGTAACAAGTAAAAGAACCAAGTTCAGAACAGAAATTAACTATGCAACACTGCCAGAATTAGTCGACTAGGAGTATAGATTAGTCGACTAATAGGGTCTATAGTCGACTAGCAGTTTAGGTTAGTCGACTAAGTCAGAGATGTAAAGGATTGGAATTCTGTTTCAGTGCATGTTAGTCGACTAGGTTGAGGGGATTAGTCGACTAATAGGGGGATTAGTCGACTAGGTGGATTCAGGAGTCGACTAATATGGTTTCCAGAGAGTTTGTTAGTCGACTGATAAATTGGGCAAGTCGACTAATGCTGTGTTTTCCAGAAAAACTAAATTTCAGCTAAGTGTTCTAGTCGACTAGGTCTTGGGGTAAGTCGACTGGTAGTGGGGAAAAACTGTGTACAGGACAGAAATTCTGGAAACGTGTTTGATGGCTAAATTCACGATTTTTGGGTGACCATGTGTACAAGAAGTGTAGATTCAGTGCTCTAAGGCTAATACAAGTCTTGGTGAATGAATTACTCACTTAGAATGGTTAGGTTTGAGCTTAAGTGACCTAAAAATAGGATTTTTAGTGTGCATGTGTACAAAGATCTCTACTTCATGTATGTGATGTGTGATCTAGGTCTTGGTGAGTAAGAACTCACCTGAAAGTGTTAAATCTGAAGCTTGATCCAAGGATGGAGTTGTTAGCTTCAATCCACAACTTGTAGTTGAAGCTAGGGTTGAAGATCTCGTCCTTGGAGTGATGGTTGAGGTTGTAGTTCTTTGAAGAAGCCTTAATTGGAGTCCTTGATGCCTTGAGGTGAAGAGGTTGAGGAGCCCTAGAGCTAGGGTTTGTGCTAGAGGAAGAAGATGAAAGGGATTTTGGAGAGCCTCTCTTTCTTTTGCTGAAATGAGGAAGAAATGGACCAAAGTGTAATTGGGAATGTATATATAGGATTGAAGGTTTGCAAAGAGGTTGGGATTATAATGGAAGTGGAGGGCTTTCTTGCAAAAATGTGGGTGAGGTGAGTGTCCTCTCCATGGCCACTTGGCCGGCTGTGGATGAGAGAGAGAGTGAGTGGGGTTAGGTGAGGGTGAGTGGGAAATGAGGTGGAAAATGAAATGGAAAAGAAATTTTGCAATTTTTGGAAAAATGCCCGAAATTCAAGTATTTTGGAATGGTCTGAAAATTTTACCAAAATCCAGAAAAATATTTGAAGACCAATGGTGAAATTCGTTTGAAGAAATACTGTATAGATTTTTTTTTAAAAATCCCGGAATCAGAAATTTACCGACTCCGAAAGAATTTTCATAAATTTACAAAAATCTTAGAAAAAGAATATAAGTAGGAAATATGATTCTAAGCAATAAAGTCTAAAGGACTTTCTAGAAATTCCTAATAGTTTGGAAGATAAAAATTCGGATATCGGTCAGCGATACTGGCCGACACCGGTTTTGAAGAAATTCATTTTAATTCCAGAAAATTCCAGAAAATCTAAAATGCTAGAAAATGATATTTGAAATTAAAATTGGTCAAATACGGAAGGTAAATCGGAAGATACGGTCAAAGGGCTGAATACGTAACTAAGTACGTATTCCGGGGAAGGGGTATTACAATCTACCCACCTTGCAAAAAATTTCGTCCTCGAAATTTCATAAGGTGAAAGATAACAGGAAAAGCAACAGATAGATATGGATACAAGGAATGATAACGGTAAAGACAAGTAGTAGGGAAAAGTCTTACCAAGTCAAGATGTGAAAAGTTGGGGATAACGATCCCGGATAACGTCCTCTCGTTCCCAGGTGGCCTCTCCTGGCGCATGCCTGTTCCAAGACACCAATACCAATGGAATAGCTCTGTTCTTCAGTGTCTTGACACTCCTGTCCAGAATGGCCAACGGCTGCTCTTGGTATGATAAATCAGGTTGAAGCTCCAACTCAGAATGGTCCAGAATATGGCTGTCGTCCCCGACATACCTCCTCAACTGAGACACGTGGAAGACATTATGCACCCCGTCCAAAGATGGCGGTAGTGCTAAACTATAAGACACATCTCCCACGCGATCCAGGATCTCGAACGGGCCAATATACCTCGGACTCAGCTTCCCACGAGTACCGAACCGGATAACTCCCCTGGTAGGTGAAATCTTCAAGAACACATGATCTCCGGTCTGGAACTCCAACGGTCTCCTAAGAGTATCGGCCCAACTCTTCTGTCTACTCTGAGCAGCCCTGAGATGATCTCTGATAACCCTGACCTTCTCTGTCGCCTGCACCAAAATCTCAGGTCCCAAAAGACTCCTCTCGCCGACCTCATCCCAACAAATCGGCGATCGGCACTTCCTACCATACAGTGCCTCAAAGGGCGCCATCTTGATACTCGCCTGATAGCTGTTGTTATATGAAAACTCAGCCAAGTGAAGATGGTCCTCCCAAGATCCTCCAAGGTCAATCATGCAAGCCCTCAACATATCTTCAAGGATCTGAATGGTCCTCTCAGATTGTCCGTCTGTCTGCGGATGATATGCTGTACTGAACTTCAGACGAGTGCCCAGACTCTCTTGGAGACTCTCCCAGAAATGAGATCTGAATCTGGTGTCTCTATCTGATACAATACTGACTGGAACTCCATGCAGACGAACTACCTCCTTCAAATACTTATCTGCCAGAACCTCTGTCGACTGACCCACTCTGAATGGTATGAAGTGAGCTGACTTGGTGAGGCGATCAACGATCACCCACACCGCATTATTACCCTTGGGACTCCGAGGCAATGCCGTCACGAAGTCCATGGTGATGTGCTCCCACTTCCATTCGGGTATCGGCAAAGGTTGAAGAAGTCCAGCTGATCTCTGGTGCTCGATCTTTACCTGCTGGCAAACCAAGCATCTGGCTACAAATTGGGCTATCTCCCTCTTCATGGCATTCCACCAGAAGTGCTTCTTCAGGTCCTGGTACATCTTGTTCCCTCCTGGATGTATAGAATAAGCAGAACTGTGTGCTTCCTCCAAAATCTTCTGTCTGACTTCTCCCTGGGGAACACAAAGTCTACTACCATGATACAAGGCACCATCCGGACGAATACAGATATCCGTCCTCAATCCAGCCTCCACCTGAGTTCTGAATGACTGCAATCTTGGATCCTCCTTCTGAGCTTCCTTGATCTCCTCTATCAATGATGACTGGATCTGAAGAGTCATAAGCTGCCCCGCCTCATCTCCCTCTTGCACCAGCATCAAATCCAATCTGATGAATTCCTGAATCAATTCTTTCTGCTGGGTAAGGCGGATTAGCACTCTGTTCTCTGGCATCCTGCTCAGTGCATCTGGAACGGTATTGACTTTGCCTGGATGATACTGCAAGTCAATATCGTAGTCCGCCATAAGCTCCAACCACCTCCTCTGCCTCATATTTAACTCCTTCTGTGAGAAAATATACTTGAGGCTCTTGTGATCTGTGTATATCAACACCTTGTCTCCCAGGAGGTAGTGTCTCCAGATCTTTAAGGCAAAGATTACTGCCGCCAACTCCAAGTCATGAGTCGGGTAATTCCTCTCATGGGGCTTCAGTTGCCTGGATGCATATGCTATAACATGATCCTGTTGCATAAGCACGCACCCCAAGCCTTTCCCTGATGCATCACAGAAAATAACCATCCCTCCTCTTCCTGTAGGAGTCCTCAAGATTGGAGCTGAAATAAGCTTCTGCTTCAACTGCTCAAATGCTGCATCACAATCTTCTGTCCATATGTATCTCTCCCCTTTTCTGGTGAGTCTGGTCAGCGGAGCTGCAATTCTAGAGAAATCCTGGACAAAGCGCCTGTAATATCCGGCTAGTCCAAGAAAACTCCTTATCTCAGTCACCGTCTTCGGAACTGGCCAATTCTGCACCGCCTGGACTTTACTAGGATCAACTGAAATCCCTTCTGCTGAAACTATATGTCCAAGGAAGGTTATGCTGTCCAGCCAGAACTCACACTTGCTCCTCTTGGCATGAAGTTGCTCCTGCTGAAGAGTCTGCAACACAATCCTCAAGTGCTCTGCATGCTCCTTATAACTCTTGGAATAGATCAGAATGTCATCTATGAATACAACAACAAACTGATCCAGGTAAGGAGAGAACACTCGGTTCATCAAGTCCATAAACACAGCAGGGGCATTGGTAACTCCGAAAGGCATCACTAGAAACTCGTAGTGGCCATATCGGGTCCTGAATGCCGTCTTAGGAACATCTTCCTTCTTCACCCTCAGCTGATGGTAACCCGACTGCAAATCTAACTTAGAAAATACACGGGCTCCATGAAGCTGATCAAACAAATCATCAATCCTGGGCAAGGGATACTTGTTCTTGATGGTGACCTTGTTCAACTCCCTATAATCAATGCAAAGTCTCTTACTACCATCCTTCTTATTCGCCAATAGCACTGGAGCTCCCCATGGTGAAGTGCTTGGCCGAATTAATCCCTTGTCCGAATACTCCTGCAGCTGCTTCTTCAAGATCTCCAATTCCGTCGGTGCCATCCTGTACGGAGCCTTAGATATAGGAGCTGTCCCAGGCACAGTGTCAATTGAGAACTCAATCGTCCTTACAGGTGGCAGTCCTGAGATCTCTTCAAACACTCCTGGAAATTCATCCCACACTGGAACTCCCTTCTGAACTTCCGAAGTTGTCAGCCGAGTCTTTCTTCTGGTAGACTTCACCTCCCACTAAATTGAAACTCCGGCTGACTAGGGATCCTGAAATTGATCTTCCTTCCTCTACAGTCAATCACTGCATGGTACTGACTGAGCCAGGTCATGCCTAAGATCACGTCGTACCCTTTGGTGTCTAGTACGAGCATGTCTATAGCTAAGATCTTCTCACCAATCTCCACTGGACAGTCAGCACAAACTCTAGAAGACACAACTACCCCATTCCCAGTACTTATCTCCCAATTGTGGTCTAAAGTCTTAACAGGAACAGAATGTAAAGCCACAAACTTGTCGGAGATATAACAGTGGGATGCACCTGAATCGAAGAGTGCGAGAACAGGTATAGAATGAACTCTGATAGTACCTGTAATCACCTCCTCCGAAGCTCCGGCCTCCTCTGCTGTCAGGTTGTAGGCCTGACCTCTGCCACGTCCTGCTGCTGGTCTGGCTCCTCTCTGCACTGGGCGAGCAACATGTGGTGGAGGAAGGGGAAGAGCTCTCCTCTGCACTGGTCCCTGGTACCTCTGCCCAACTGGCCCTGGTACTGCCCGCTGTCCACTCGGTCCTGGAAGTGCTGGTGAGGTCTGGTTGGCCATCTCCAATCTTCGGTGCGGACAAGCCCCTACAGAATGATCTCTGGAACCACAGATCAGACACCACCCATTTGCCCTACGGCAATTTGCTCGAGTGTGCCCTGGTTTCTGACAGAAGTTGCAGACGATAGATGGTTGGGCTGTCTGGTAAGGAGCCGGTCTAAAAGGTTGCCTCTGAATCTTTGCTGCTCTGAATGGGGCTCCTCTTCCCATAGGTACCAACGGCCTCTTCACGGCCTGCTGACTCATCCGATCCCCCTGCGTCTTCTCAAACCCCCGCTCTACTTTCCGAGCGACAGAGAGAACATTAGCATATGTCTTCAACTCCTGGGGCATCAGGTACATCTGAATCTCCATCCGAAGACCCTTCTGAAACCTGCTCGCTCGCTTCTCTTCGTCCGTCACCATATACGGAGCGAAGCGGCTGAGTCTAAGGAAGTCCGCGGCATATTCGTCCACCGACTTGCTTCCCTGCTTGAGTCCGATGAATTGCTCCTCCATCTCTTCCTGTGCTGTAGCCGGAAAGAAGCGGTTGTAGAAACTCTTGGAGAAGGTAGCCCAAGTGATAGGCCTCTCCAAGCGAGCCTCCTCTGCAAGCCACCAAGTCCGAGCTATGTCCTTCAGCTGGATCTTAGCGACCTCAACTTGACTCTCCTGTGGGACACGGGCTGCGTTCAGCAGGTCTGTCGTGTCCGTCAACCATTGTTCTGCCTCCAATGGCTCCTCACTCCCCGTGAATACTGCAGGTTGCAACCTCCGGAAATCCGATACATTCCCCGGCTTCGGTTCCTTCGGGGCTGTTAGCTCTTGCCTAAGGAGCTCGGTTTGCTGCTGCTGATGTTCCATTTGCTGCTGTTGATTCTGCATCTGCTGTTGTTGATTGTTCATTTGCTGTTGCTGGAACTGCTGCTGGTTATTCATCTGTTGCTGCTGATTCCCCAGCATAGTCTGAATGATCTGTAGGACATCAGCATTCTCTCCGCCTACTGGTCCATTGGGAACCTGCCCAATGTTGCTACGACCGGAACGTCTCTCCATACCGAAAGGGATAAGAACTGGAATTGGAAAAAAATGGAAAGGAGCTTAGGATAAGAAGGAATTGATCAACGAAGGAATCAAGAAGGACTTTATAACTTTGTACATTGTAGCTGGCATTAGCAAATCACTAGAATTTGCCACATGGTTGTACTTTTTAGGTTTGAGAGCCTAGGCTCTGATACCAACCTGTAACGCCCCGATCCCGATGATACAGGGACGTCACTGCGACGCATATACGTAGGTCAAATGGTGCCCCCACGTACATACGCTAAGCATAAGTACAACAAGTATCAGAGTATAACACACAGCGTGATATAATCATATGCCGACATACAAAATAGAAGTACAGAGTTATACAAGTTATGATATACAAAAATCACTATACAAGTGTCCAATATCACAACCCAAGTCCAAGAGAACAAAACACAACCAAAAATACAAAGGAGCTCACACGAAGATGGAGATCCGAGAATCAAAGAAGAGTCGAGCAGGATAGATCTAGAGCTGGTCGGCCTGCTCTCCCAGATAAGCCAAGTCCTCAGTGGAAGGCTCCACTTCGTTCCAGGCCTCGGGATCTGAATATACAAATCCAAAGGTCAAGACATGCAATAACAGATAAAAGATAGCCAAGTGACATAGGGGTCATGAACAAAGAAAATGAAGTAGTACTAAGTGATAATGTAGGATAAGAGATGCGAACTAAATAAGATAAAGACGTATGCAATAATCTACAATGAATGTCTTATTATTATTACTTGTCTTACTATGATATCTCGCTATGTGACCCAGCGTCCCAGGGCACATAGATCCATATCCTAGTGAAACAAGGTTGTTATTGGAAACGGCGGTTGTATCGACGAACTATGTTTACAGTGGACCCCGTACATACCCGGGATAACGGTCACATGATTGTTCCGCTGCCTGGTGCACGGAAACCAGCCGCTAGGCTAAATATGAGGGACTTATGTATGCCCTTATTGCATGGTACCAGAAATAAAGGGATCAAGCTTCTCCCCTCGGTCTCCTGGAGGCCCACAGGTTAGACCGGAACATGGGTTGCACAACACTCCTAAAAGCCACTGTAAACACGAACACGTATCGATATCCGCACATCTCCCCCGACCCAGGTGTAAGTTGGTGCATTTTAGGTAAAAGTCTAGTGTATCATGCTTTGGTTTAAGGGATGGCATGATAGGTGGTGATATTGCTATTTAGCATTTCATGGAATGAATATGTGCAACAACAAATCATGAGGTAATAGGAAATACATCCATTCAGTAATAAGTCATGTAATGCCAGTATTGGAGCATGAACGAGCAAGATATAATACATGCGTAACAAGTAAAAGAACCAAGTTCAGAACAGAAATTAACTATGCAACACTGCCAGAATTAGTCGACTAGGAGTATAGATTAGTCGACTAATAGGGTCTATAGTCGACTAGCAGTTTAGGTTAGTCGACTAAGTCAGAGATGTAAAGGATTGGAATTCTGTTTCAGTGCATGTTAGTCGACTAGGTTGAGGGGATTAGTCGACTAATAGGGGGATTAGTCGACTAGGTGGATTCAGGAGTCGACTAATATGGTTTCCAGAGAGTTTGTTAGTCGACTGATAAATTGGGCAAGTCGACTAATGCTGTGTTTTCCAGAAAAACTAAATTTCAGCTAAGTGTTCTAGTCGACTAGGTCTTGGGGTAAGTCGACTGGTAGTGGGGAAAAACTGTGTACAGGACAGAAATTCTGGAAACGTGTTTGATGGCTAAATTCACGATTTTTGGGTGACCCATGTGTACAAGAAGTGTAGATTCAGTGCTCTAAGGCTAATACAAGTCTTGGTGAATGAATTACTCACTTAGAATGGTTAGGTTTGAGCTTAAGTGACCTAAAAATAGGATTTTTAGTGTGCATGTGTACAAAGATCTCTACTTCATGTATGTGATGTGTGATCTAGGTCTTGGTGAGTAAGAACTCACCTGAAAGTGTTAAATCTGAAGCTTGATCCAAGGATGGAGTTGTTAGCTTCAATCCACAACTTGTAGTTGAAGCTAGGGTTGAAGATCTCGTCCTTGGAGTGATGGTTGAGGTTGTAGTTCTTTGAAGAAGCCTTAATTGGAGTCCTTGATGCCTTGAGGTGAAGAGGTTGAGGAGCCCTAGAGCTAGGGTTTGTGCTAGAGGAAGAAGATGAAAGGGATTTGGAGAGCCTCTCTTTCTTTTGCTGAAATGAGGAAGAAATGGACCAAAGTGTAATTGGGAATGTATATATAGGATTGAAGGTTTGCAAAGAGGTTGGGATTATAATGGAAGTGGAGGGCTTTCTTGCAAAAATGTGGGTGAGGTGAGTGTCCTCTCCATGGCCACTTGGCCGGCTGTGGATGAGAGAGAGAGTGAGTGGGGTTAGGTGAGGGTGAGTGGGAAATGAGGTGGAAAATGAAATGGAAAAGAAATTTTGCAATTTTTGGAAAAATGCCCGAAATTCAAGTATTGGAATGGTCTGAAAATTTACCAAAAATCCAGAAAAATATTTGAAGACCAATGGTGAAATTCGTTTGAAGAAATACTGTATAGATTTTTTTTAAAAATCCCGGAATCAGAAATTTACCGACTCCGAAAGAATTTTCATAAATTTACAAAAATCTTAGAAAAAGAATATAAGTAGGAAATATGATTCTAAGCAATAAAGTCTAAAGGACTTTCTAGAAATTCCTAATAGTTGGAAGATAAAAATTCGGATATCGGTCAGCGATACTGGCCGACACCGGTTTTGAAGAAATTCATTTTAATTCCAGAAAATTCCAGAAAATCTAAAATGCTAGAAAATGATATTTGAAATTAAAATTGGTCAAATACGGAAGGTAAATCGGAAGATACGGTCAAAGGGCTGAATACGTAACTAAGTACGTATTCCGGGGAAGGGGTATTACAGAAGTTAGGATGAATAATTGTTGAATCTTTAGTAGTGCACACTAGTTAGGGTTCCAATGTTATTTATCTTGCTTGAATTTCATTAATAACGTAGGATGGATGTTACTTGTTTCAAGATGATATTTACTCTTTGAGACTTACACTATGGGTTGTGATAGAAGATTAGTGAACTACATATCTCAAAAATGAATCTCTCTCTTTTGTTTGTTCTAAGTGTAATACAGAGAAATCGTCCGAAATGCTTGCATCGCATCCTTCCCTGTGGATCGACCCGCTTTGGCCCTTGCTGTAGCGGATAGAATTGAAACGAGACTAAGACTTGCTAACTTTAATTTTTTCTTTACAATTTCTCGTTCCAATCAAATTGTTAGAGAGTGTCTTCTTAAGATGGTTTTCTTTGATTGGGAGGGACATATGGAGGAACAGATGGTGTTGTATTGAATTGATCTTCCTTGTAAAATTGATTATTAGAAGATGGTCCTTGAAATGATGATGATCCACCATATCCTTGTCCTTGAGGAGACTTCCGTGAAAGGTTAGGATGATTCTGTCATCCCGGATTGTATGTTTCACTAAATGGGTTGTTGTTGAGATTAGGCTTGCGAAATGTATTGAGTACATTTGCTTGCTCCGATTTGATAATTGGCAAACTTCGAAACGCGAACAGTTTTTGGCGCCGTTGTCGGGGAAAGAAAAGAGATGACTTCATGGAATCAAATATGAAAGAAAAGAATAGCATAAAAAATAAAGAGAAAATTAAAGAAAAATTTAGACTGGACGCCGTAAGATCGTGAAGAAGAATTCTGAATTTTATTCAATAAGTATCAATACAAAGCCCTTGACCTCTCCAATCTCGCATTACAACGCTCAAAACTCTCTTTTTCTGGCTTTTCAGCCCTCTGGTGTCCTCTCTCTCTCTCTCTCTCTCAATGAATACAGGTATTTATAGGAAAATAATGACAAGAGAGAGTGTAGGGAGATAGGAAGAGTTGGATATTTTTGAATTTCAAACTTTCCCTTATCTCCAAACTTGATTTATCCAGAATTCTGATCTGCAGCTTGATGGCGTGTTAATTGCTGAATATTGCTTAACAGATGATAGAATTCAAAACAGTGATCAAGATAAGAGTTATAGCCCTTTAAATCTTCTTTTGGATTATCTTGAATCATCAGATTTGAGATTCGGTAGCGAACGTTATGATTAAAATGCTAAACTGTATCCAGTCTGAATCCGAATTTAAATTGCTTCATCTCATTCGTTGATCCTCTCTCTATCCATTTATACTCAGCAAACCCAATAGGGTCTTCAAAAAATTCATTTTTCTGTTGAATTTTATAGTATTATTTTATCTGGTAAATCCAATCCTCAGATAAGATAGACTAAAGATTCTCTGAATTTGAGTCAATCCCTGTTTGATTTGAACTTTTGGTTTGTTTGGATAGGATCCATGTTTATCTTCTCTTTATCATCCTGCAAGTATTAGGACATTAAGATAAGTGAGTTTGTAATGATTTATTATAAAATATATATAGGAATGTAATAATATTTATGCAATATATGTGTCCAAACAGACAAAGTATTAGCATTTTGAAAAACACATTTTGAAAAGACGAGAAAATACTTGAAGTATTTTTGCAAAAATTCAAGTAATCTATAAGTTATAGGAAAACCAAACTTTTCATTCCAAAATTTAGTCTCTATTAAAAAACTTGCTATCAATCAAGGTAAGGAGTCAAACTGTATTTCTCATATAGTCTATTATTTTACCATACGTCATATGCACCTTCGTGACCGTAAAATTTTGACTAAGATTCTTCAATTCTAATTCTTATGCCTTATTTTTACAAATTTTTGGTAGTACTATCTCTTAATTCTATTAGGTTTTCTAATTTGCTCATGTAATGAGCCTTAGGTCGGTGACTCCTAAATCGGACAGTCTCAGGGCACCGGGTGAGAAACCCCCCAAGGACTTAAGGGCTCGAACAAACAAGGCCACAAAACTAAGAATTTTATTAATTATATGGATCACTTTTAGGCGTGAATACTTTGCTTTATGAGGCACAAATACCCAGCTTAATAAGAAAATTTATATATATATATATATATATATATATATATATATATATATATAAGGCATAAGAATTATTATTTTTTGAAATCTAAGTGTTTAAATGTATAAACTATGCATATTTCATCAAGATAAAAATTCAGACTAAAGTACTTTTCCAATTTTTCTTCCTAACCCTAAAAATCAAACAAATAATCTTATTTTGACAAGTATACGAAATCCTAATTATGGTTCTCCTATTCCTTAAAATTAACTTAATTTCTTATAAAAAATAGGTCAAAATATTATCTCTCTTTTCAAAAGTTTTTAAAAGTAAACAAAATGTTATATATTTTTCTGTTTTTTATAAATTAAAAGAAAATCTATGTTATGTAAGAACCCTCCCTCACACTTTATCTCATGCATTGTCCTCAATGTATGAATGAATGCATATATGCATGAAAAAGAAGAAAAGGAAGAAAAAAATCTTACCTCAAGGTGGTGTTCCGGCGGTGCTTGGATTGGGCCAAGAATTGCTGCCCAATCTAAATAACGTGAATCTTCAAAGAACTCACCTTGGATGACCTCTTTCCTATTTACTTTTTTATTATCCCTAAATTGAATAGGATCATGCATGATCCTATCATGAAAGTATCCCCTTTATATGACCAATCTTGAAATATCATCTCAGAGTCATTATGGTCTATACCTTGGTCCAACAAAAGAATGTGACATTGTGAAATAGCTTATTTGGGCTCAAAAGTGATAGGTTAGAGAACCAATACTGACTCAGGAATATGATTTAAATCAAGTTTAGGTTCAAAAGTCAATTTTAGTTCAAGAGTTAGCCTCAAATCAAAGAATTGGACTTTACATTCCTTTCCTATCAATGGAATGCGACTTTTCAAAATTGATGGTTCAATTTCAAAATCTTTGGGCACGAGAATCAATGTTGGCTCGAAAAAAGGGGACAAATTAGGTAAAGATATCAGAGGCAACATAGATTCAAAAATTGGAATAGAATCACAAAGTTGGGGATCGGGTTCATATTCAGATTTAAGTTCAATTTCATTGAATGAAAAACTTGCCAATTTATCTGTGATTTGGTATTGGTCAAGTTCAAGATGTGTTGTGGTGAAATTGAATGTTGGTTAAAGTTTTCAAAACACCATGATTCTTGGTTCTCATCAATATGGCTAGGGCAATCAGAATTGGTCAAAAAATGATAAGGAAGAGTTTCCTCTACCCTATAAGCATTGTTCAATTGACTCATTAGTGATTCCAACCTATTAAAGTAATCATTTTGGGATTGAATCATGAGTTCCATACTCTTTCCTAAGTCAGTAGGTTCTTCTTCTTGTTGTGGGACTTGAAAGTTGGAGTAGCGATCTTGAATTTAGAAATTTTGATGGGATTGTGAGTCCATCATCTCTTGAAATTGGTTTGGGACTCAATCAAGGCTTCTATACTCTTAGTCAATTCGGATTTTTTTCTATGGGTTGATCTTGATAAGAAGTATATGAAGCTGGATGTTAGTAAGGTGGTTGACCATATGACTCGGGGGAGTTGTATCCCTATTGACTCGATGAAGAGTGGTGATGATTGTTCCAGTTTTGTTCATAATTTTGGGACTGGTGCATATATTTATTCGGATAAGACCAATCCGACATACTAGGCTAGTTATAGTTATTGAATGCCAGGTTAGTAATATCCGAGACAAAAGAGGTCGGGGTGAAGTATCGATCAGTACATGCATTAGAAATCGTAATTGTAATTCATATCACAAAGTTGTAAAAAAACAAAAATAAACAAACAAATAAACAAACAAAAATAAAGAAAAATCTACCTAAGGGTAGACCCTATACCAAGACGACTCCAACAGGTTAGACTATCCGCGAGAGGTATATTGCAGCAATCTGACCCCAAATTAATTGGCCAGGTAGAGTAAGACCAGTAGGAGGTATCCGTACCTAAGCAACAGGCCTAATGATGCCAAACCACTGTTCTTCGAGATTTCACCTCTCAATCCCCAGCCTTGAACACCGATTTGACAAGAGTCAAACTTTAACAACTTCTTCCTTAGGTCAATCTTCTAAATGAGTCCGAGATGTCCCTAGTGCCAATGTCTACTAAGTTTTACTTAGGCTTGGTTAGTGAGTGGGAGATGGTTAAGGCTAAAGGATAGTAATTACTTTCCCACCTTATTTTGTTTAAGGATATGCCCTTAAATTTTTTCGTGCAAGTTTGCAGATATTTAGCAAAAAGTAACACTTAAGAATTTTTTATACTAAATGATTACACACGTACTTTTGCTCTAGCACTCTTCAAAAATAATGTAAATGTAAACGTAATTAGACATGTGCCCTAAATGGAAAGTCTAAACCGTTTTAACATTAACAAGCAACAAGTTACTGTTGAATTTAAAATAGTATGTAGAGTTAAGTAAAATGAAAAAAATAACAGCTACAGAATGTTAACCTTGCAGTGTGGAAGCACCTGAAGAAAATGCTTTTAGTAGTCCTACTAAAAAGTCGCGCAAACGCGGCTTTTATGACGTTTCTGCGGCTTAGTAGTATTCCCCTGTGCTTTGCTTTCTTGAGCAGAGGCAAGGCAACATGTAAGCGCACTATAGTAATTAGTTTTGAAAATTCAGCTCCTGCATACAAAAACAGAGAAGAAAATTTAATGGTTAAAAAAACTTAAAAAGAATTACTTACCGTCCCTTCTCGGCAAAGGCGCTAAAATTTGATTGAGATAAAATCTGCACAGAAAAATACAGAATTTAGAAACGTGCAAGGTTCTCAATATTACCGCTATAGTAAGTGGCTATGTAGGTCGTGATCCACAAGAAGCGACTTGCGATGGAAGCTTTAGTAAGTTCTTTTGAGTTTACAAAAATTGGTTAAAAGTTTTTCTTTGTTTATGAAAAGAAAAGGAAAATGAAAATGATGTTAAGTTGAAAAAGAATGGAAGATAGGAGAAGATGATGATTGTGTAAAAAAAGAAACTAAGTTAAAAAAAGAAATAAAAAGAGTAAAGAAAGAAGAGATGGTTTTTAAAGTGTTCTAAACTAGTAATTAAAAGAAAGAAGGAAAACTAAAAATACTCACTTATCTCTTTTGGCCGATGACTTACCTTAGATCGTTAGCACATTTACTTTGATTCGAAGGCGATCAACGCATAACCCATAAGATTTAATTCACTCCCCATCCATATTACATCATCAAGACTTCATCGAGAAAGTATGAAATGATACGAATATAAGAGAGGAATCCATCGTCCTGAGCTACCGGTGGCACTCGCAAAAGCAGGACAATTCTGATGCTATGAGACTCACTTGGATTATCATCAAAACTAAAAGAAGAAAAGTAGAAAGAAGAGGAGGAATATAAAATGTAAACTTTTGATTACATTAAAAAATGATGAAAGAAAGGAGAAAGATTACATCCGTATCACTCTCAACATAATTCTCTCTTTTTAACATGAATCTCAGTCTAACCCTAGTTTACAAAGAATAAAAAATTACATTAAAAAATAAAAAGCTAAACTAAACTAGAAAAATGCTAGCCTAAGATTTTTCTCTGCTTAGTCATGCCCGTTTGCCATCAAAAATTTCAGTATTTATAGGCAAAATGGAAGAGGGGAGAACGTACGAAGATAGGGGAAGCAAATGGTCTCCCAACTTTCCCAACTATACTACGAAAACACAGTTTTGGCCGCATTTTTGCAACCTGAATGTGGCCAGATGGCCACCAGATGGCCACATCCGGGAACCAGGCTTCATGATCTTCTGTAATCTCTTTTTATCCCAATGCTTTTTCAGTTTGGTCTCTGGATTTGACGATGCCTCTGTTGATTTTTAGCTAACCAAATGGATATATAGAAATCTAAAATTTAACTATTTCATTTGGTGCATTCTACTGATTTGCACTAATATTCAGCTTATTTCCTGAATATTTGTCCTAATCCTTGATTTTAATTTAAAACCATTTAAATCAAAATTTAAATGGGCTTTTGGGCTCGGTTTTTTTTTTCATCTTCTTTAGTAAAGGTCTGCACATCATTTAGACAAAAATAATATTAAAAAGCAGAGAGTATTATGAAATAAATATGAGAATGTGACAATAAATATACAGTATCAGTGATCGATCACACAACTCTTTACTTCTTTTGGAATCAAATGACTATAGTATTCTTGGCATGCTTTGGTACACTTTGGTGACAGTCTTGTTGGTGTTGGCTACATAATGTCTGCATCATTCTCTACAGGTTGGCAAGAACTCGATCTGTTGAGTTTGAGGAAGAAGAACTCTCATACTGCTCCAATAGGTCATGATCAATCTTTGTAGCTCACTTCAATCTATCCATGAATTATCTTTTGGTGATTTTCTTTTCCAACGAAACATATACTTACGAGTCCCGCCATCTTTGGTGGTGATAATTTTATCATCCACAATTTTGTTAATCTAATCCATTGTATTAGGTAATATATTTGGAAGTGATAGAAGGGAAAGTCTCTCAGAAATAGGCTTAGGGGATGAATCATCATCTAATGGGTTGCTAAAAATCAAGTTACTTATAATCCACTAGATCTTCAATATTGAACGTAGAACTGATACCAATATTGTAATACTCTTGTCATGCAATAACCAAAATGAAATAAAGTAAATAAAGAATCTTAAAAAATATATAGTAATAATAATAAAAAATGTATTTTTGTGCTTAACTTGTTTATGCCAAGTTTCAAACTCATGTTCCTTTTTACCCGATCCTGATATCTAAACCATAATGCCACATTTGTATGTAGTTAGGTAGGAGATCTAATTTATTTAAACAAACTTAAAGTCAAATTTAAATTTTAAATTCCAACTGAAAGATGTCATGAGATTCTTATTAATCTTTATCTTAACAGCCTGATTTCTTTTGTTGAAACCTACGTGCTAAAAATTCTAACCTAAAGATCTTATCATCCCTCTCCTCCTGCTTCTTAAAAATAATAATAAAAGAATGAGAAATAGAAAGAAACTCAGATCTAATTTCATCATCCTCTCTTCACCTCTCTCCTTGGAATCGATCATGACGGAGGAACGTGTCCGAGGCGTGGAGATTGAGGAGCAGGCTAAGGGAATCAATCCAAGTAAGTAAATCAAAATTTTATGAATTTAAAATTTATTAAAGTATCATGATTAGATTCCTCTTTCCATGAATTTTTCCATCAAGAATTTTTGTAATATCCCTAATTTAAAATACTGTATATTTAATTTTCTAAAGTATTTATTTTATTTTACTGGTGATACTATTATTATTGTAATTATTATTATGATATTGTTATCACTGTTAGTAGTATTATTATTTTCATCCTAGCTCAACAAGCTCAGCCCATTCTCCTTTTGTATTTATTTTTCTTCTCCTTTTTATGCCAAGCCCACTTCCCTATTTTCATCCTTTTCCTATTTTCTTAAAGCCCAATTCTAAGCCCAATCCTTGGAGCCCAAAACCAAGCTCATGTCTTTTCTCTTCTTATTTTCTTTTCTTTTATGTAAACCTATAACCCATACCCATTTTATATAATACCCTAACCTAAACCTAAAACTCTAACCTAATCCCCAATCCCATCATCATTGGCCGCCTCCCTCCTGTGCGTAGTACAACCGGATCTCCTCTTCCACCTCTCCGGCAGCACATAGCCACGGCACCCCCTCCATCAGGCCAAGACCCCACCATCCACAGCTGGATTTCCCCTTGCTTCCAGCCGCAGCAGGCCCATCACAGCGCCCCAACTCCGGAGCAGCACCAGGCCGGCCCCTGGACGCCAGCAGCCTGACCGGATCTCCTCCCCTCCTCGACAGCAGCCGACCATCCCATCTCCAGGCCATGGCCGGATCTCTATGTAACGCCCCGTTCCTAAAGATACGGAGACGTTATGGCGATGTATATACGCGAGGAAAATACCCCACGTATATACGCTAAGCCTAAAATGTAACCTGAACAAGCTATAATCAGAACTATAATAATCAAGGACCACTGCAATAATACATATAAGACTACACATGATAGCAATGAACAACAGGAAGAAAATGGCAGCTGAGCAGAAGTCAAAGGTGATATATAGGAACAAAGAATAATAACAAGAATAAAATGCAAGTATACCAGAATCAAAGGAAGAGGACTCAAGCTCCTCGCAAAGCGTACCGTCTCATCGAACACCTGCACAATAGAAACAATCGTCCAATATCTGGACGTGCAAATCCAGGGTCGTCAGAACGCGACCATAATGAGTGTGTGTGTAAAGGGGAAAGAGCTCGTGCAGAAGAAACCATGTGCATATATAATAGTAAGAACAACTGCAGATAGAAAGACTAAATAACACAATAAATAACTGAACAGTAACACATATGATGAAAACATGAATACAGGTAGCAGACAAATGGCACAACTGTAAATATGCAATCAATGTCAAATAGGTATCCATCACATGTCACTAAACCGGTATCCAAGTCTGGTCATAAGTCTGGTCCTGGTTACAATCATGTGGTCCTGGTTACAATCATGTATACAGTCATGTGTCATAAGGCAGGGTAACCATTCAGGGTATAACACAATGTGTTCATTCAATTCATTCATTAACAATCAGTAATGTTCTACGTTATCTTTATCACTTTCCCACCGGCGTCCCACAACATCCGACAGTTCACCCTGGAGCCCGCACATTCAGTAGAACTCATCCGAACTCCGATATGCGGGTATCATTGTTCGAATAGGGAAAGAGAACCAAATAACATGCATCCTAGGGGTTATCATCATACAAGTGCGTGTGGATGCTAATAGGCACTGAGAATGCAATATCACGCTAACACCAGGCGTCACGTACAATAGATAGCCCTACAGATTCAAGATGTGGCCCCACAGATTCAAGAGGTGGCCCCCACCATGTGTATGGTGTGGCACTTTGCTCCGTGTGGCACTTTGCTCTGAGGAAAACAGGATTCTAGAGGTAGCCCCCGTGGATTCAAGAGGTGGCCCCCACCATGTGTATGGTGTGGCACTTTGTTCCACGTGGCACTTAGTTCCTTTCAAGATCCGCCGGACGCTAGCACGATTGTGGGATACATCCTCGTCAATCCCGACACCAGGCGGCAAACCGCCGGACGCCGGTTTGACTGTGCTATTAACAGGTCAACAGTACATGGGACATGGATACAGGGGGTACAGGAGTACTAGATGTCAAGTAACAGTGATACAGTCATATGTCAAGGTCTAGTGAAAGGTGTCTAGTGTACAGTCAGTTAGGTGATGCCATCAATAACAATCAATACCTTATGCCATTTCAATTACTGGGATGCTACTGGACGGTAACAATATCAGTACAATAATAATCAATCAGTAATCGTATACACGGTGAACAATATCAGTAACAGTAACAGTAACAGTAACCGTGTATACGATGAACAATAGGACTGTACTCTGGTTACAGTCAAACAATCATTTCCCAGTAACTTCAATAACATAGATAAAATAATAGTAACAGTCTAGCTACTGCTCAATAAACAGTCTCAACTAAAGCTGATCATAATCTCACCCATCCATACTAAGGGATATCATTATCTATTCCATCAACTTATATTCCCAATACTATCCTTGCAAATCGTTAAGTATCAGTCCATATCAGTGTAAGCCAAAATGGTAAACTACCATATCAATGAATCTATAATTAATCCTCTCCTCAACACCAATATGTTCTAGTCCTATAACCACCAATAACTGAGATCAATTAATAATTGTTATCAAACTCCAAGATATAGATCGCTGATATCGACTAGATTACTATCGTCATAACTCAATCTCTATCAATAGGTGTAATCAATAACTATACATGTCCTCGAGATCAACAAGTCAAACGCATACCCCAATCATAACTGAATAGGAGACATCTCAAAGAACATCGTAACCAGTCAACCTCAATATCTGAATGAATCATCAACTAAGTTATTATCAATGAGAGAATATCAAGTCAAGAGGTCCTCTACATAAAATATATCAACTGTCCTCTATAACTTAAGTCCAGTCCAAATCACAGTCCAACTCTGAAATAGTCCATGTACCATCCAATCATCAAGAACTCTAATCCTTTGATAAAGTAGATCATATCTAACATGTCCTCAAATAGCTGCAACATAGAATGGCTACTACTGATATTTAACATCAACGACATATCATCTGATAGTTCTCATATATTCAACTACCGATCCAAGTCATCACAACCAACTCATATTTCCAACAGTTACATGATCATCAATTACCACTATACATCGAGCAATCTGATACAATAATTATATACCAATAATCATAGTCTAGTTCTCACACTCTACTATTCTACTATGAACCATAAGTCTTCACAGTTCCCTCTTCTATTATGATCAGTCATAATATCCAACGCCAGACAACATATCCAATACATGCATAACCTATTCCTATGCATTCAACATTATAAAGTAGAAGGAGTGACAACTCACATTCGTGCTTAATGACCTCTACACATAATTATGTAACATATGCACTACACATCAAATTACACCATATACACAAACATGTCTATGATCACTAAATTAATTAAAGAGAGAGAGAGACACTCACATTGGGGAAATCTGGTCATCGCCGGGCGAGTCGCCGTTACGGTCGCTGTGGCGCCGCTCTTCGCTGTCGGACTGCATAGGACGGTAGCCAGGGTACTGGGAAAGACCTGGCTGCAATCTGGGGATCTTGCGCTCGCCGGAAGAGACTGGAACTGCCGCTCGCTCGCTGTCTGCGCGGCTGGTCTGGATCTGGATCTGCTGTGCGCGTCGCCGGGCGAGTCGCTGCCGCGGTCGCCGTGGTGTCGTTCCTCGCCAACGGACTGCATAGGGGGGTGGCCAAGACACTGGAGAAGGTCACCGTGCTAGTCTCCGACGACGGGCTGGCGTGGATCAGGAGAACTCGCTGCTCGCCTGTCTGCGTGCGCTGGTCCGGATCTCACCAAATAAATCCAAAATGCTGTAACACGCAACCAATACATATAAATAATTATAAATACATGTTAAACACTCACACGTGCATACGGCACATACGCGTATACCCACATACGTACATATACAAATATACAAGCATACGCAACCATACATATATATAAACAGGACTACATATACATACATACACATCCTTCACTTACTCACCCATGCTTACGCATCACACACTTGCATGCATGCATATATATATTTATCAACATGAAATAATAACACACACACCCATCCCCTTATAATTAACACATACACTCAAGTTCTCAAAGTAATCAAATAATAACACTCAGGCAATGTACAATAACTCAACAGAAGAAAATTAAAGAGAGGGGAAACTCACTCCTGTGGGTATTGTTGCTATGGAGCGTTGTGCCATGGGAAGGAGCCACGGCCAAGGGAGCTGCCGAGCTGGGCTGCTGGTGCGGATCTCGCCGGAGGAGTCGAAGTCTCATCGGAGATCGCCGGAGAGAGGGGACAGGCTTGGGCGCTGCCACGAGGAGATGGCTCGCGGCGGTGATCTCCGACGAAAGGTGGCTCGATGGAGGAGTAAACGGCCAGGCCTGGGCGCTGGTCTGTTGGCGCGCCAGGGCAGGAGGTGACCTGGGCCTGCGCAAGGAGGAGCTGCCGCGCGCGCTGGTTCTGCAGGGGCTGTGCACGGGAAGGTGCTGTTGTCGCTGCCGTTGTGCTGGTGGAGGCTGGGCTGCGCTGGATCTGGCGACCATGGAGGGGGGTCCGGGTGTTGGGGTTCTGCCAGAGTAGATCCGGCCATGGCCTGGAGATGGGATGGTCGGCTGCTGTCGAGGAGGGGAGGAGATCCGGTCAGGCTGCTGCGTCCAGGGGGCCGGCCTGGTGCTGCTCCGGAGTTGGGGCGACTGTGATGGGCCTGCTGCGGCTGCAAGCAAGGGGAAATCCAGCTGTGGATGGTGGGGTCTTGGCCTGATGGAGGGGGTGCCGTGGCTATGTGCTGCCGGAGAGGTGGAAGAGGAGATCCGGTTGTACTACGCACAGGAGGGAGGCGGCCAATGATGATGGGATTGGGGATTAGGTTAGAGTTTTAGGTTTAGGTTAGGGTATTATATAAAATGGGTATGGGTTATAGGTTTACATAAAAGAAAAGAAAATAAGAAGAGAAAAGACATGAGCTTGGTTTTGGGCTCCAAGGATTGGGCTTAGAATTGGGCTTTAAGAAAATAGGAAAAGGATGAAAATAGGGAAGTGGGCTTGGCATAAAAAGGAGAAGAAAAATAAATACAAAAGGAGAATGGGCTGAGCTTGTTGAGCTAGGATGAAAATAATAATATTACTAACAGTGATAACAATATCATAATAATAATTACAATAATAATAGTATCACCAGTAAATAAAATAAATACTTTAGAAAATTAAATATACAGTATTTTAAATTAGGGATATTACATTCTACCCACCTTAATAAAAATTTCGTCCTCGAAATTCAAACAAAGTAGGGAATGTTAGAAAATTAGAATCAAGAGAGAAAACAAACAAGCTTTCACGTCGCTTCTGAGTACATCATGATTCCACTATGCTTCCGCTGCGCGCTCTGATCTTTGCTACTGGCTTCAATACAGAGAGACCAATCTCAAGAGACAAAAATAGGGAAATAGAATCGGAAAGAGGATAGAAATCAAGATGGACATCCAAATCACTCTAATTGGAGTGTTGGAATCATGAATATCAACAGATCAAGAACGGAGTTCCAAAAGGGAGGACGATCAATTTCCAAATGGAGTCAATATTATCACGTGAATAGTATATGTATATTGCAGTGTCAACATAACTATCTCAGGTTACAGGTAGGAACTAGGTTCTCTTTTATGTCGAACCTGGGCTCTGATACCACTATGTAACGCCCCGTTCCTAAAGATACGGAGACGTTATGGCGACGTATATACGCGAGGAAAATACCCCACGTATATACGCTAAGCCTAAAATGTAACCTGAACAAGCTATAATCAGAACTATAATAATCAAGGACCACTGCAATAATACATATAAGACTACACATGATAGCAATGAACAACAGGAAGAAAATGGCAGCTGAACAGAAGTCAAAGGTGATATATAGGAACAAAGAATAATAACAAGAATAAAATGCAAGTATACCAGAATCAAAGGAAGAGGACTCAAGCTCCTCGCAAAGCGTACCGTCTCATCGAACACCTGCACAGTAGAAACAATCGTCCAATATCTGGACGTGCAAATCCAGGGTCGTCAGAACGCGACCATAATGAGTGTGTGTGTAAAAGGGGAAAGAGCTCGTGCAGAAGAAACCATGTGCATATATAATAGTAAGAACAACTGCAGATAGAAAGACTAAATAACACAATAAATAACTGAACAGTAACACATATGATGAAAACATGAATACAGGTAGCAGACAAATGGCACAACTGTAAATATGCAATCAATGTCAAATAGGTATCCATCACATGTCACTAAACCGGTATTCAAGTCTGGTCATAAGTCTGGTCCTGGTTACAATCATGTGGTCCTGGTTACAATCATGTATACAGTCATGTGTCATAAGGCAGGGTAACCATTCAGGGTATAACACAATGTGTTCATTCAATTCATTCACTAACAATCAGTAATGTTCTACGTTATCTTTATCACTTTCCCACCGGCGTCCCACAACATCCGACAGTTCACCCTGGAGCCCGCACATCCAGTAGAACTCATCCGAACTCCGATATGCGGGTATCATTGTTCGAATAGGGAAAGAGAACCAAATAACATGCATCCTAGGGGTTATCATCATACAAGTGCGTGTGGATGCTAATAGGCACTGAGAATGCAATATCACGCTAACACCAGGCGTCACGTACAATAGATAGCCCTACAGATTCAAGAGGTGGCCCCCACAGATTCAAGAGGTGGCCCCCACCATGTGTATGGTGTGGCACTTTGCTCCGTGTGGCACTTTGCTCTGAGGGAAACAGGATTCTAGAGGTGGCCCCGTGGATTCAAGAGGTGGCCCCCACCATGTGTATGGTGTGGCACTTTGTTCCACGTGGCACTTAGTTCCTTTCAAGATCCGCCGGACGCTAGCACGATTGTGGGATACATCCTCGTCAATCCCGACACCAGGCAGCAAACCGCCGGACGCCGGTTTGACTGTGCTATTAACAGGTCAACAGTACATGGGACATGGATACAGGGGGTACAGGAGTACTAGATGTCAAGTAACAGTGATACAGTCATATGTCAAGGTCTAGTGAAAGGTGTCTAGTGTACAGTCAGTTAGGTGATGCCATTAATAACAATCAATACCTTATGCCATTTCAATTACTGGGATGCTACTGGACGGTAACAATATCAGTACAGTAATAATCAATCAGTAATCGTATACACGGTGAACAATATCAGTAACAGTAACAGTAACCGTGTATACGATGAACAATAGGACTGTACTCTGGTTACAGTCAAACAATCATTTCCCAGTAACTTCAATAACATGGATATAATAATAGTAACAGTCTAGCTACTGCTCAATAAACAGTCTCAACTAAAGCTGATCATAATCTCACCCATCCATACTAAGGGATATCATTATCTATTCCATCAACTTATATTCCCAATACTATCCTTGCAAATCGTTAAGTATCAGTCCATATCAGTGTAAGCCAAAACGGTAAACTACCATATCAATGAATCTGTAATTAATCCTCTCCTCAACACCAATATGTTCTAGTCCTATAACCACCAATAACTGAGATCAATTAATAATTGTTATCAAACTCCAAGATATAGATCGCTGATATCGACTAGATTACTATCGTCATAACTCAATCTCTATCAATAGGTGTAATCAATAACTATACATGTCCTCGAGATCAACAAGTCAAACGCATACCCCAATCATAACTGAATAGGAGACATCTCAAAGAACATCGTAACCAGTCACCTCAATATCTGAATGAATCATCAACTAAGCTATTATCAATGAGAGAATATCAAGTCAAGAGGTCTGATTGGTAGTGAAAAGTGCATTTTTATCATCATATTTACCGTCACATTTTCATATTTATTTATATAATTCTGCACATTTATTAATATTTTGTGATTTATTGTGTGCAGGCCTCGAAATAATAAAAAGAAAGAATTAAAGCTTAAAGAGCCCAAAAGCCCAGATCCAAGCCCATATTTGAAGCCCAAGAGTAAAAGTGCAAATATCAATTGTCAAAGTGCAATTATGCAAGGGCTAAAGTTGCAATTATTAAAGATGAGGGAAGGATAGAATTCTACCCAACCCTAAACTCTTGCAGGATGAGGATAAAAGCCAAAGAGAGTGCAAAGATAAAAATTCAAAGAATTCGGATTCAGACTGTACACGTTTTAGTGTTTAAATCATAACTTTTGCTACAGTTATGCAAATCCAATGATTCAAGATGCTCCAGAAAGAAGACTTGAAGACCTACAACTCTTATGTTGATCAAACTTTCCAATTCAATCCGTAGATAAGCTGATTTCGGCGATCAACATGATAAGAAGTTGCAGGACAGATTTGAATTCTGGAGATAAGATCTTTTTGGGAGAGTTGTACTAGGACTCTACATCTTCCAACACCTATAAATATCCCTGCAGATGCAACACAGAGAGTACATAGTCCAGCGTCCAGCAAAGGCCAAAGTTCAGATTTTTAGGGTTTCTTCTAGGTTTTCTTTTCTTTTTGTAATTTTTATGTAAGTGAGGGAGATGGCTTTGTTGAGGGTGACACCGACAGATGATTCTCTTCTCTTCCATTGTAATCAATAAAAAGTATACCGAAGATTAGTAGGTTCCAACGATATTCCATGGCGATGTTCTCCTCCTCGAGGCGTATCAACTCATGCTTGCCCAAGGCTTGATGACCTAATGCGACAACGGACTGAGTTCGATCCCAAGGTTTATACGTTCAACGCCTCCGAAATAAGATAGAAAGTGTTAGGTTTCGCATATTTTCTCCAACCAAGGTTAGTTTTCTATTCTTTTCTTTTCTTTTCTTTTTTGTAGATCAAATCCACACCTCTCCAATATTCTTTCCCACAACTCATTGTAAATACCACTTTTCTTTGTAAATACCATCGTGACTAACAAATTAACTAAAAAAGATAAATTTTAGAGAAACTTGCTTAACGCTTCTATCGCAGTCCCTCCTGAGGATCACGACCCGCATAGCCCTGCTACCGCGGATTAGAACTGATTCCTCGCACGATCTATTCTTAATCTAATATTATATTTTGTGTGCAGGAAAAATCAGTCAACAAATTGGCGCCGTTGCCGGGGAGGGACGGTAAGTTATCTCTAAAACAAAAAAATTTAATTTTAACTAATTCTTTATTCTTTTCTGTTTGCAGGTTTGGAGAACAGGAAACAGAAACTTATCGCAGCAGTGGACATATAGCTATCCTGTGTCTCTGCCCTCGAAGGCAGAGCACGAGGACCTGCAACTTTGCCGCGGAAACGCGGCCAGAGCCGCGGATCCGCGGCAATTGCAGTGAACTACTCACTGAATTATTTTGCAGGTCTCTGTAAATTAAAATACTGCTTACTGATATATTTGTTTTGTTCTGTGATACACCTGTAAATTGCTAATAATTCAACAGTAAATCATTGGTTGTTAAAAATAAAAATTGATTAGACGTTTGCATATTAGGCACGTGTCTTTTCAATTATTTTTATTTACTGTTGAAGAGTGCTGGAGAAGCAAGGTACGTACGCATTGCATGTAGAATAGGATTCATCTCTTGGTTGATTTTCTGCTTTGAGTGATTCTTATCTATTTATCTTGTACACTTGCACTAATTCATCTTAAGGGCATAACCCATTAACAAGATAAGGTGGGGATTTCATCACCCTTCCTTAGCCCAAAAATCATATCCCAAGCACTCACTAACCCAAGCCTAACATAAAAATTAGTAGACGTTGGCCCTAGGGACATCTCGGACTCAATAGGAGATTATCCTAAGGGGGAACAGTGCTGGAAGTTGACTCTTGTCAAATCAGTGTCTAGGAAAGGGATTGAGGGTCGAAAGCCCGAAGATTGGTGGTTATTTAATTAAGGAACGTCTTTGACGGAAAACCTCCCACCACTCTTGCCCTGACCTGGCTGATTAACTCGTGATCAAAGTCTGCACCCAACCTCCTGTGGACGGTCTAACAGTTAGGAGTCGTCTAGGTCATAGGTCTACCCTAACTTAGGTTAGATTTTTTTTTTTTTTGTTTATTTGTTTGTTGTGTTTGTGTTGGTGTGATATGGCATATAAGAATAATCCAATTTTAATCCATATTACACCCCTAACTATTATTCGGATATTACCAACCCGGCATACCCTAACTTTGACCAATCTAGTGTGCCGGAATGGTCTTATCCGAATGAATATAACCCACACCCCCATCTTATGACTATAATTTCCATAATAATTTCAACTCGTCACAGAGTTCATGGGGTTTCGAGTCCCCCGAGTCTAATTCTCAACCAAATTGTCCTCCATATCCATCTAGTCCACATTCTTCCCAAGATTCATACTCAGATCCACCCATTCAGAATAGAAAACCATCTATCGGGGAAATGATGAGTATGCACGAGTCCAAGCAACAACCACCATCAATCTTAGACATGATGATGCGTGAGTCCACCGACTCACAACTTCATCACGATCTCACTTCCTCTTTCCAAATCCAATTCCAAAAGAGGCTTGAAGCCATGACTCAGGCTAGATTAGCTCGCGAGCATGATTTAGATATGATGGTTCAATCTTGCGTTCTTACAGTTCGGCAAATTCTGATATCGCTGACCACTCTCTTAGAGCCGACGAACCAAGTTGCTTTGGACAACAAGATTCTATTTCAGTGCCATCATCTGAACTTGCCGAAACTCCAAATCTTGATAATTTGGCAAGTTTTCCTTTCCTGAAATAGAACTTGAGCATGAATATGATCATGATCTCCCACTTGATGATTCAATTTTACTTCCGATCCAATAATGACTCCAGTGTCTCCACCTGATTTCACTTCTCCCGAGTCAACATTGGATCCTATTCCAATTCATTATGAAATTGAATCACCCATTTTAGATGATCATATTGAACTTGACCTAGATTCTCACAATCTCTTTACTTCTGAAATTGATTGTACAATTCTGACGGACGATGTTGACCTTAGTTTTGAAGAATTGTATGGCGATGAGCTAGAATTCCTTAATATTGGAAGTAAAGAGATATCATCCATACTAGGTCACATTCCATTGTGGGAAGAAGATTGTGGACTTGATCTTCAATTTATTGATTTGGACCCACTTCATGAACTTAGCCTGACTCCTGAGCCCTTACTTGATTTGAGCTTCTTCCCTGAGTCGGTATTCGTTCCCGCACCTATAATGTCCAAGTCAATAATTCCATCTTTTCATATTCCATTTTGGGACAAGGAGGTTGAGACAATTAACTCTGAAATTTATTATGAATTTGGAAATTTGATGGGGTGGAAATACTAAAAAATAATTATACATATATTTTAGTGGGTTATGTAAGGAAAGTTTCTGGTGGGTTCCACCAAATTATCTGTTATCTTGATTGGGTAGCAACGCTTGGCCCAATTAGACCACCTCCGGAACCACCACCCTAAGGTAACTTCCGCCTCCCTTATTCTGTTTCATGCATACATGCATACATTCATACATTGAGGACAATGCATGAGATAAGTGTGGGGGTGGGCTTTACTAACATACTAACATAGGTAGAAACTAACAAAAAATTTGCTGAAAAAAAAAAATTTAAAAAAAAAAAAGTTATAAAAAGGACAGTATTTTGACTTATTTTTTTGAAAGAAACCTAAGTTAGTTTTAAGGATTAGGAAAATCATGATTAGGATTTCTAAAAACTTGGTCAAAATAAATAAATTGTTTTAATTTTAGGTATAGGAGGAGAAATTGAATAAATAATTAGTCTTGATTTTTACCTTAATGAAATGTGCATACCAAATGCATATCTAGGATTCTAAGACAAAGACCTTGTGCCTCATAAAAAAAAAAAAAAAAGAAGAAAAAATCACCAATTAAGCTGATACATGTGCCTCAAGAAGCATAAGTATTCATGCCTAAAGGTGAGTAAATAAAATAAAGTCCTTAGTTTTGGGGCCTAGTTCACTCGAATTTGAGTCCGCGGGGTGTGTTTTCTCACCTGGTGCCCTAAAGCCAACCGGTTTGGGAGTCATCGACTTTAAGTTCGCTACATGGGTGGATTAGAAAGCCTAAGAAAACTAAGAAATATAATATATGTATTAACACATCTAATAATCAATTAGTTAGGTATGAGGGCCTCAAGAAGCCTTGATACTTATACGAAAGAAAATTAGATGAGCTATACATGCAAAAAAAAAAATATATTAACACATCTAATAGTCAATTAGTTAGGTATGAGGGCCTCAAGAAGCCTTGATACTTACACGAAAGAAAATTAGATGATGTTATAAAAATAATAAAGAGGCATGAGAGTCCAAGTTAAGGAATTCCTAGATTCACAAGGGTGCGTATGACTTTTGATAACGAAAAAGACTATATTAGAAATTCAATTTTAATCCTTACCTAAAATGAATAACAATTGACTTTATAAAGACTAGGTTTGAAGAATGAATAAAATGATAATCCTAAAACTTATAGACTACTTAGTCTCTTCAATAATAATTCAAATATTTTCCTTTTTATGGATTTTGTGGGTGCAATCCGCTGAAAACCCTCACGAGACAACACTCGTCCTCTAGGGTAACCTAGAGGTTTAACGGCTTGTTGCACGTGCTAAGTGCAATCGTGATTCTACGAAAGTGAGTTAGGTTAGATTAACTTTTTCTTTTTCTTTGTTTTACTCGAGGACGAGCAAAAACATAAGTGGGGGTGTGATTGGTAGTGAAAAGTGAATTTTATCATCATATTTACCGTCACATTTTCATATTTATTTATATAATTCTGCACATTTATTAATAATTTGTAATTTATTGTGTGCAGGCCTCGAATTGTTTTTTTAGCAATAAATAAAGCCTAAAGAGCCCAAAAGCCCAGATCCAAGCCCATGTTGAAGCCCAGGTGAAAAAGCGCAAATACAAAGAGTCAAAATGCAAATACAAGGGCCAAAGTTGCAAATACAAAGAAGAGGGAAGGATAGACTTCTATTCAACCCTAAACACTTGCAGGATAGGATAAAAGCTAAAAGAAGAGAAGGAAAATTCGTGGAAAAGATTTGGGATCTAGGTAACTTGATTCCCAAGTTATATCCAAATCTAAAGATTAAGAGCCAGGATTCAATTTCCAGAAGGAAAATCCCAGATGGACGGACCAGGAGAGGCCACGCGCCAAAGCGCGCGGCCAGAAGCCACAAAAGTGCCGCGGATGCTCGGCAAGGCGCGACAATTCAGATGAGTTAGAATCCCAGATTTCGTGGTGATGTTTATCCGGGACTCTGTAGCCTTCTGCACCTATAAATATCCCCTGCAGTGCAACGTACAGAGCGTCCAGCGTCCAGCAAAGGGCCAAAGTTCAGATTTTTAGGGTTTTTCCTCTTTCTTCTAGGTTAGGTTTTCTTTTTGTTTATCTTTTGTAAATTCTGAGAGTGGAGGAAGCTTTCATGGAGGAAAGAGTCCATGCTTGTACTGAGGTGACAGCGGTGTAAGCCAACTCTTCTTCAATTGTTAATGAAATCCATTCAAAGGTTTGTTTTTGTTATGTTTATTTGTTCATCTCTTCTATTTTATGTTGTGTTCTTGTTCTCTTTGATCTTGTTTTCTATATTGTTTCCTTCTCTGATGTCTTGCAAACCGTGAGAACTTGACGCTTTGAGACTACCTAGCCGAAGAAGGAACCTTGACGGCCCATGGCGATGAACAAGTCTTCATAGCTTGTTGTTTTATTTCGTAGAGTAGATTAAGAAGGCGGACGATCCCATAAGCCGTGCTTGTACGCCTTCCAAGAAAAGGGAAATCATCGCAACGGTTCAAACGGCAAGCAAATAAAGAGATAAGTTTTCCTTTGTTTCTTTTCTTTTCTTTTTCGTAGATTAAATCCACATCTCTCCAATATTCTTTTCCACAACTCATTGTAAATACCACGTTTCTTTGTAAATACCATCGTGACAATTAACTAAAAAAGATAAATTTTAGAGATTAACTTGCTTAACGCTTCTATCGCAGTCCCTCCTTGAGGATCACGACCCGCATAGCCTTGCTACCGCGGATTAGAACTGAACCTCACACTACTATTTCTAAATTTAATATCCTTATTTTTGTGTGCAGGAAAAATCAGTCAACAAATTGTTTTAGAGATAACTTACCGTCCCGAGCGGAGTCACCGATATTTGTTGATCTAATAGTCAATTAGTTAGGTATGAGGGCCTCAAGAAGCCTTGATACTTACACGAAAGAAAATTAGATGATGTTATAAAAATAATAAAGAGGCATGAGAGTCCAAGTTAAGGAATTCCTAGATTCACAAGTGTGCGTATGACTTTTGGTAACGAAAAAGACTATATTAGAAATTCAATTTTAATCCTTACCTAAAATGAATAACAATTGACTTTATAAAGACTAGGTTTGAAGAATGAATAAAAATGATAATCCTAAAACTTATAGACTACTTAGTCTCTTCAATAATAATTCAAATATTTTTTCTTTTTATGGATTTTGTGGGTGCAATCCGCTGAAAACCCTCACGAGACAACACTCGTCCTCTAGGGTAACCTAGAGGTTTAACGGCTTGTTGCACGTGCTAAGTGCAATCGTGATTCCTACGAAAGTGAGTTAGGTTAGATTAACTTTTTCCTTTTCTTTGTTTTTACTCGAGGACGAGCAAAAAGATAAGTGTGGGGGTGTGATTGGTAGTGAAAAGTGCATTTTTATCATCATATTTACCGTCACATTTTCATATTATTTATATAATTCTGCACATTTATTAATATTTTGTGATTTATTGTGTGCAGGCCTCGAAATAATAAAAAGAAAGAATTAAAGCTTAAAGAGCCCAAAAGCCCAGATCCAAGCCCATATTTGAAGCCCAAGAGTAAAAGTGCAAATATCAATTGTCAAAGTGCAATTATGCAAGGGCTAAAGTTGCAATTATTAAAGATGAGGGAAGGATAGAATTCTACCCAACCCTAAACTCTTGCAGGATGAGGATAAAAGCCAAAGAGAGTGCAAAGATAAAAATTCAAAGAATTCGGATTCAGACTGTACACGTTTTAGTGTTTAAATTATAACTTTGCTACAGTTATGCAAATCCAATGATTCAAGATGCTCCAGAAAGAAGACTTGAAGACCTACAACTCTTATGTTGATCAAACTTTCCAATTCAATCCGTAGATAAGCTGATTTCGGCGATCAACATGATAAGAAATTGCAGGACAGATTTGAATTTCTGGAGATAAGATCTTTTTGGGAGAGTTGTACTAGGACTCTACATCTTCCAACACCTATAAATATCCTGCAGATGCAACACAGAGAGTACATAGTCCAGCGTCCAGCAAAGGGCCAAAGTTCAGATTTTTAGGTTTCTTCTAGGTTTTCTTTTCTTTTTGTAATTTTTATGTAAGTGAGGGAGATGGCTTTGTTGAGGGTGACACCGACAGATGATTCTCTTCTCTTCCATTGTAATCAATAAAAAGTATACCGAAGATTAGTAGGTTCCAACGATATTCCATGGCGATGTTCTCCTCCTCGAGGCGTATCAACTCATGCTTGCCCAAGGCTTGATGACCTAATGCGACAACGGACTGAGTTCGATCCCAAGGTTTATACGTTCAACGCCTCCGAAATAAGTAGAAAGTGTTAGGTTTCGCATATTTTCTCCAACCAAGGTTAGTTTTCTATACTTTTCTTTTCTTTTCTTTTTTGTAGATCAAATCCACACCTCTCCAATATTCTTTCCCACAACTCATTGTAAATACCACTTTTCTTTGTAAATACCATCGTGACTAACAAATTAACTAAAAAGATAAATTTTTAGAGAAAACTTGCTTAACGCTTCTATCGCAGTCCCTCCTTGAGGATCACGACCCGCATAGCCCTGCTACCGCGGATTAGAACTGATTCCTCGCACGATCTATTCTTAATCTAATATTATATTTTGTGTGCAGGAAAAATCAGTCAACAAGGTCCTCTACATAAAATATATCAACTGTCCTCTATAACTCAAGTCCAGTCCAAATCACAGTCCAACTCTGAAATAGTCCATGTACCATCCAATCATCAAGAACTCTAATCCTTTGATAAAGTAGATCATATCTAACATGTCCTCAAATAGCTGCAACATAGAATGGCTACTACTGATATTTAACATCAACGACATATCATCTGATAGTTCTCATATATTCAACTACCGATCCAAGTCATCACAACCAACTCATATTTCCAACAGTTACATGATCATCAATTACCACTATACATCGAGCAATCTGATACAATAATTATATACCAATAATCATAGTCTAGTTCTCACACTCTACTATTCTACTATGAACCATAAGTCTTCACAGTTCCCTCTTCTATTATGATCAGTCATAATATCCCAACGCCAGACAACATATCCAATACATGCATAACCTATTCCTATGCATTTCAACATTGTAAAGTAGAAGGAGTGACAACTCACATTCGTGCTTAATGACCTCTATACATAATTATGTAACATATGCACTACACATCAAATTACACCATATACACAAACGTGTCTATGATCACTAAATTAATTAAAGAGAGAGAAAGAGAGAGAGACACTCACATTGGGGAAATCTGGTCATCGCCGGGCGAGTTGCCGTTACGGTCGCTGTGGCGCCGCTCTTCGCTGTCGGACTGCATAGGACGGTAGCCAGGGTACTGGGGAAGACCTGGCTGCAATCTGGGGATCTCGCGCTCGCCGGAAGAGCCTGGAACTGCCGCTCGCTCGCTGTCTGCGCGGCTGGTCTGGATCTGGATCTGCTGTGCGCGTCGCCGGGCGAGTCGCTGCCGCGGTCGCCGTGGTGTCGTTCCTCGCCAACGGACTGCATAGGGGGGTGGCCAAGACACTGGAGAAGGTCACCGTGCTGGTCTCCAGCGACGGGCTGGCGTGGATCAGGAGAACTCGCTGCTCGCCTGTCTGCGTGCGCAGGTCCGGATCTCACAAATAAATCCAAAATGCTGTAACACGCAACCAATACATATAAATAATTATAAATACATGTTAAACACTCACACGTGCATACGGCACATACGCGTATACCCACATACGTACATATACAAATATACAAGCATACGCAACCATACATATATATAAACAGGACTACATATACATACATACACATCCTTCACTTACTCACCCATGCTTACGCATCACACACTTGCATGCATGCATATATATATTTATCAACATGAAATAATAACACACACACCCATCCCCTTATAATTAACACATACACTCAAGTTCACAAAGTAATCAAATAATAACACTCAGGCAATGTACAATAACTCAACAGAAGAAAATTAAAGAGAGGGGAAACTCACTCCTGTGGGTATTGTTGCTGTGGAGCATTGTGCCATGGGAAGGAGCCACGACCAAGGGAGCTGCCGAGCTGGGCTGCTGGTGCGGATCTCGCCGGAGGAGTCGAAGTCTCATCGGAGATCGCCGGAGAGAGGGGACAGGCTTGGGCGCTGCCACGAGGAGATGGCTCGCGGCGGTGATCTCCGACGAAAGGTGGCTCGATGGAGGAGTAAACGGCCAGGCCTGGGCGCTGGTCTGTTGGCGCGCCAGGGCAGGAGGTGACCTGGGCCTGCGCAAGGAGGAGCTGCCGCGCGCTGGATCTGCAGGGGCTGTGCACGGGAAGGTGCTGTTGTCGCTGCCGTTGTGCTGGTGGAGGCTGGGCTGCGCTGGATCTGGCGACCATGGAGGGGGGTCCGGGTGTTGGGGTTCTGCCAGAGTAGATCGGCCATGGCCTGGAGATGGGATGGTCGGCTGCTGTCGAGGAGGGGAGGAGATCCGGTCAGCCTGCTGGCGTCCAGGGGGCCGGCCTGGTGCTGCTCCGGAGTTGGGGCGACTGTGATGGGCCTGCTGCGGCTGCAAGCAAGGGGAAATCCAGCTGTGGATGGTGGGGTCTTGGCCTGATGGAGGGGGTGCCGTGGCTATGTGCTGCCGGAGAGGTGGAAGAGGAGATCCGGTTGTACTACGCACAGGAGGGAGGCGGCCAATGATGATGGGATTGGGGATTAGGTTAGAGTTTTAGGTTTAGGTTAGGGTATTATATAAAATGGGTATGGGTTATAGGTTTACATAAAAGAAAAGAAAATAAGAAGAGAAAAGACATGAGCTTGGTTTTGGGCTCCAAGGATTGGGCTTAGAATTGGGCTTTAAGAAAATAGGAAAAGGATGAAAATAGGGAAGTAGGCTTGGCATAAAAAGGAGAAGAAAAATAAATACAAAAGGAGAATGGGCTGAGCTTGTTGAGATAGGATGAAAATAATAATATTACTAACAGTGATAACAGTATCATAATAATAATTACAATAATAATAGTATCACCAGTAAAATAAAATAAATACTTTAGAAAATTAAATATACAGTATTTTAAATTAGGGATATTACAATTTTTATCTAAAGATCTAGATAAAATTAATTTGTATGAACTAGAATTTAATAATATATCATGTTTAAAATTCTTCTTATGAAACTTAAATCTCCCCTAAGATCTAAATTAATTTGTATGAACTATAATTTAATGATATATCATGTTTAATTTCCTCTTTTCATGAATTTTAAAGCTCATCCAAAAATACAAATAATATAAATTTGTACGAATTAAAAGTTTCAATTAAATTGAAATACAATGCTTAGATTTCTCTTTTCATGAATCTTTTCTTCATTAAATATCTCACCTTTATCTAAATAAAATATTTAAAAGTAATATATCATTACACTAATTAAATTATAGAAAATTTTTTAAAAATTTTTTGGAATATTAAAAAGAAAAGGAATTATTTTTGATCAAAAAAATTACATACTAAAATTTTCCTTTCCAAAAACAACATTATTAGAACCTAACTCCAATGATCTAAATTAAATACATAGGCTAATCTATCAATACAACATTAATGTAGAATTTAAAAAAAAAAGGGAACTTCAAAGTTAAAAAAAAAATGTGAGATTGCTCTCGGCCAAGGCCGAGAGCAGCTCGCTGCACAGACCCGCTAGTCTGTGCCTACACCGGGTGCGGGTCTGGTCTGTGCCTGCACCTGGGTGTAGACCCGCATCCGGGTGTAGAGCCAGGCCCAGTGGCTTGGGCCGCCACTGGGCCAAGGGAAAGAAAAAGAATACATATTTTTGAAGCCCAATTTCAGAAAGCCAAAAAAAAATTACAATTCAGCTCATTAATTTTGGGTTCTAATCTATTTGAACCCGACCCAAATACAAAATAGACCTGTTAACTTATTGAAAAATAATTTTATTGACTAGGTATAAATTTGAAAAAAATAAATAAAAATAGGAATAAATATTTAGATAACCCCTAGAATCTACTGAAAAATTTTATAATTAATTACATGTCATATTAGACTGAACTCTTGCCTTCTAAGTTGAAACTCGCTATTTCAACATTCAGACCCGTTAAGAAATTTTCATGTTTTTAACCATTTAAACCCCATAAAAATCAGTAAATAAAATCTAAATAATCCTATAAACTCAATACATCATCATACAATCTTGTTTTAAGATCTGAACCATTCGCTGAATAACATCAAATAGGATATCTTATGTAAAATTTGATAAACTCTAATTCGAATACATTTAATGTAGATTTCTTCAAATTGATAATTGGATGCGTGATAAGCCAAGGTGAGTGTTCTTTTACTCACTTTTAAATTATTATTATTATTATTTATTATGAAATGTCTGTTTATTTCTATTATTAAATAATAAATTAGTAAATTGATTGTTGAAATTTCTAATATTTAGAAAATTGTTTAAAATTGTAAGATGGTGAGATGTTAGTATATTATAAAAAGGACTATTATTTATCTGAAATCAAAATAAACTATTGTACTGGATCATAATGACACAGAGATGGATTGTTTTAGCAAAGTCATTGAAAAATATATACTGTTCTACTGTTACACTATCATTACTACTGTTATTGTTCATACCCAGTGATTCATGTGACATAATTATTAGATAACTTACACCGGGTGAAAAAAATTAATAGAGGAGACGGTATCGATATTTTGGGTGGACTTAGGATACAAGTTGCGCAGCCAAAATACAGTTCCACTGTAGGGTTCTGGGGGATAAATGACATCCCATCTGTCATTGTTATATTGCTCTACTGTTCCACAGTGATATTATGTGTACTACTTACTATTATTGACTACCTAGCTGTAGGGCCTGATTCAGCGCCAGGCATCTGGGTCGTAATTCCTAGGTATGCACGGAACCCACCTAAAACACAGTTCCTGTCTCCAACTATGGGTTTCAAATAACCAGACAATAAGAATAGAAATACACAGAAATCTTGATAACATGACTCTATACAGAATAGATATCATTTATTAAATAGTTGTATAATGTATATCATTGTGTTTTATTTTGATTCTTATATGCTGGATATTATCATATTAACTATACCTGACAATGTATGTGTTGTTATATTTTGCATTTTTTCCATCCCTCTTTGTATCACTCGCTTAGGTCACTATTGACAACCCTGAGTTTGTTTACTCAGGTACTAATCCAGGGATTCCACAGGATTAGGAGTACTTCGAGCACATTGCTGATATCTAGTAGACGGATTTTTTTTATTCTCATTATGTGAGAGGCTTTATGGTTCTTTTCTATATTTTATTATGTTGTAATAAGTGAAACCTTTGGTGATATTATGTATTTAAATTCTTCTAGTTGGAATAATTGATAAATTTTGTTATTTGGATTAATATACTGAGGCTTAACGCATTTGTTTTGAAAATACATCGCTGACTCTCGTCACATACCCTTTTTTATGAGTATTATGGTTGCGGGGCATGACAAAAATCATGAGGAAGATCAATGATATAAGCATTATCATTTAGGTTTTTTTAAATTTGAAATGGACTAGCACTGTGGACATGCAATTTATTAACAACTCTCAGTGGACATTATTCTGGAGGAATCTGTATATTCACATTATTACCAACATTAAACATTTAAATCTCGTTCTTACATCAGCTCTAGCTTGTAGGTGGCGTTACTTTGAGCAATTTTATCTATAACTTTCTTGCGCAAATCGTGTACATGTGATGCAAACGATAATGTACAATCTGATGCTCTAATATGATTGAACATATGAATAAGGTCTATAGGCTATCTAGATCTAAAACCATAAACATTCTCATGTGGTGATTTACATGTAGTCCTATTCACAGCTATATTATATGCAAACTCTACAGTAGCAAGTTTAAGATCACAACTTCCTCTGTGTTCACCAACTGACGTGCGTAACAAATTTTCTAGACTTCTATTGACAACTTTAGTTTGACCATCAGTGGAGATGAAAAGCAGTGGAGAATTTCAGTTTCATGGTAAACATATGCCAAAGTATTTTCTAGAACTCACTCCTGAATTTCACATCTCTATTAAATACAATGATCTTAGGTAAACCATGTAAGTTGACAACAATGTTAATGAATATCTTAGCAACCCTATATGCATCAACAGTTCTAGAGAACGGAAGAAAATGGACTATTTTTGAGAAATGGTCTACAACAACTAAAATAGAATCATGTTTTCTCAAAGTCTTCAGTAAACCTAACACGAAATCCATACTCACATCTTGCTAGGACAATTTGGGATGGGAAGCAGAGTGTACAAACTAGTATTTTATTTTTGTTGTTTACCTAGTTGACAAATGTGACATCTACCAACATGCTTAGCGACATCGCATTTCAAACTAGGCCAATAGAACCTATACTCTACATTTTCAATGATCCTCATTCTCAAAGTATCCAGCTAGACCATTGGCATGTAATTTTCAAATAAGAAATTTTCTAAGAGAGGTTCTTAGAATGCATAACTTACGGCCTAGAAACAAATACCTATTAAACATAACAAATCCATCAACTTCTCGTGTAGTTTCATATTTTCGTTCCACATATATCTTGTGAAATAAGGACATGACTCATACTCAGTCAATCTCTCAAAATCATTTACAACAGTTAACATTTTAGTCAAAATGAATACTCTGCTAAGAGTGTCGGTGGCTTTGTTTTCAACTCCCGCTTTGTGACGTAGGTTGAATGTGTAGTCCTGTAAGAACTCAATCCAATGATCATGTATAGCATTCAACTTGTTTTGAGAGTAGACGTACTTCAAAGCCTCATGGTCAGAAAAGAGAATGAATTCTTACGGTAGCAAATAATGTCAACAATAGCGAATTGGTTGAATTACCGTATAGAACTCCTTATCTTAGGTATTGTAATTTTGCTTGGTGTCATTCAATTTTTCACTAAAATAAGCAATCAGATGCCCTTCTTGAGCTCCGACTCCACCTATCTTATGCCGGATTCATCACATGCTACTTCAAAAATCTTAGAAAAATCAGGGAGACACATAGAGGGATCTGACCATTTTGTCTTAATCTTTACAAACACTTTCGAAGTAGTGTTAGACCACGTAAACTCACTTTTCTTTAGATAGTCTGTAATCGGGACCATGACAGTTCTGAACTTTTTTATAAACCATAGGTAGAGGTTGCAAGTCCGTGAAAGCTTCTCACCTTACGAATGGTCTTCGTTCCCAGCCATTCCACGATAGCTCTCACTTTTTCTGGATCTGTGAAAACTCCATTTGAACAAATTACAAATCCTAAAAAGTGAACTTCTGTTGAAAGAAAGGCGCACTTGTTCAGATTAGCATACATTTCTTTCTTTCTCAACATAGTACAAACTTGACTAAGTGGTCTAAATATTACTCACGAGAGTGGCTATAAATGAGGATGTCATCAAAGTAAACTATAAAAAATTTCATATAACATAGTACTTGAGACATCACTCGCATAAATGTACTCAGAGTGTTGGTCAACTCAAAAGGCATATTCATCTATTCATATAGTCCATCTTTCATCTTGAAAGCAGTTTTCCATTCATCTCCTAGATGAATGCAGATTTGGTGATAACACTCTTAAGATCTATCTCAGAAAAGATTGTGGCACCATACATCATATCCAGCATATCATCCAACCTCGAAATAAGAAAGTGATATTTGATTGTGATCTTGTTAGTCACTCTACTATCCAAGCACATACAACATGATCCATCTTTCTTCGTCTTAACAATGCAGAGACCCATATAGGCTCATACTTTTTCTAATGAAGCCCTTATCTACTACCAACTCATCTACTTGTCTCTTGACCTCAGCATGCTCAGTTAAGTTTATTCGGTAATGTGGCAAGTTTGACAGACTTGATCTAGTTACTAGATCAATAGCGTGTTGATGTCACACATCAGTGGTTATTTGGAAGGTCTTCGTAAAAGGCATCACTAAACTCTTCAATTATGGAGGGTGACTTCTGGAGGAATAATATTATCCGACATTTTAACCACTTCTTTAGCAGCTAGGATCATGAATGGTGCATCGTTCTTAAGTTCTTGATCAAGTTCTGTGGCACCGATCAAATTAACTCCTTTCGACTTCTTCGGTGTATTAGGTTTAGGTTGTTTAACTATAAGTCAGAGGGGTATCAACTTGATCTTCTTACTCTCATATTCAAATTGACACATATTTGATCGACGTGAATGGTAACATCCTTGTCGTAGAGTCGTGGTCATCCTAAAATGATTTGACCTACATTCGTAGTAATCACATACCATATTTTGTCTTGATAAAGTATAAAGTCAATTGGGATAAGACACCATTGTTTCACATCTAAGGCTGTGAAGTTGATCCATTACATTTTATACGGATGGAAATGATGTTCAGCCTTCAATTCAATTTTTTTGATCATTTTGAATGATACTGCATTGACACAACTTTCACTATCCACTATTATTTTTAACTTTTTTCCTCCAATCTTAGTGAATGTGTCAAAGATAGTAGTAAAATGACCTAGAGGGGGTGAATATGTGATGTGCTAATCAAATGAAAAAATACAACAAAAATATAACTAAGCGGTCAAATCAAAAACAAAAGTGAATTCGAATTCTTAATGAAGGGCTCTAGAACTTCTCCTCACAAATCCTCTTGAATAAGAGTTACGCTGCACAATTGCTTTCTTACTTAAATGAGCGAAATCGATAAACTAACTGCAATGAAATACAGCAAGGAATATAAAACAAATGCAAGATGATATAAGCAATATAAAATAAGTAGAATGTAATCACAAAAAAATTATTTCAAGGTTCGAGTAAACTTGCTCTACATCCCCGCCTTCACTGCAATGAATGATATCCACTAGCTCCACTTAAGCTTAACAACAAGGATCCCCCAAGACCCGGAGCCTCAACTCCAGCCTCAGTCCTCAACATAAAGAAGAGAGCACAAAGAAGAGGAAGATTACAACAACTTGGTAACCAAAAGATCACAAACACCTCTCTTTACAACTTCCTATAATTTAGAGTAGGGATTTGAGGCTCAAGAAGTGTTGTGAGAGAAAATCAGTTGAAAAGATTGAACTTGAGGCTTAAAACTTACAGAAAATGATTTGAAATGATAACTCTTTGAAACTTGAAAGTTAAAAATTTCTATAGAATTTTTCAAATAATTTTTCAAGATTTTTCTTTGATTTTTTTGATGATTAATCTCTACAAATGAAGCCTATTTATAAGCAATAAGTAGATATCTTAGAGTATTATTTTTGGCTTTAAACAGCTGATGAAACTTTAATAAAGTGAAATGTACGTGTTTGGAGAAAACAAAATAGTTTAAACATTTGAAATCTGGCCATTTGTGGAACGCCATTTCCAAAATATATAATCGGATACGTGTCCTGATTTTTCGCTCGTATTTCCCTATTTTCCCTGTATTTATTTTTTATTATAATTATTATTTCTTATCAATCGCTCTCTTTCCTTTATATATCGATACTACTTGATTTAACATTCCAGGTAGTTAGATTTGATTTGTTTTAGTTTCAAATATTAATTTTCAATACTTGAATTTTTCTAGATTTTTTGAAATTTTTCTGGATTATTTTGCTAATCTCCTAAATTTGGCGTTGATCGGTAATGCCGATTGATTTCAGGATTTTTATTTTGCAATTGGGGTTGAATTTCTCGAATTTGATTTCATAATATTTCTCAGTGTAATATTTTCTATTTGCAAAATATTTGGGGATTTTTTTGAATTAGTCAAAATTTGACGGGATAGAATATTATTATTTTCTTTTCCTTTCTTTTCTTTCTTTTCCCTTCTCCACTCTTTTTTCCCTTTCTCCAATTTTTTCTTTTCTAACTTACCAATTTTCTTTTTCTTTTCTTTCTTTTTTTTCTTTTCCATTTTCTTTTGCCCTTTCATTTTTCTATTCTTTTTCTTTTCTTTTCTTTTCTCTTTCCCCTTCTACACACTTCCCCCACCTTCTCTCTACCTCCCTTTCAACCGACTGCTCCCCTCTCCTTCGCCCTCTCTCCAAATCCCTCTCTAGTAAATCTTTCTCTCAATCTGTCACTCTCTGTCCCTCTTCAACTTCTCTCTCCCTCCAATCTCTCTCTCCCCCTAATTGACTGCCTGCTACCAACACAACTACGGCGCGCCTCCCCGTCGGGTGGCCACCTTAGGCCCCATAACTCCGGCCACCACTCTCCTCCCTCTCCTCCTCTATCTCCTTCTCTCCACTAAACTCCGCCATCTCCTTCCTCTATCTCTTCCACCATAAACTTCCTTTCCATCACTACTTCACCACCTCTAGCTCTCCATTTCCACCATCACCAACTCCACCCATATCTCTTTCCTATCTTCATCTCCACCGTCTCTTCAACCATTATTACCATCATCAACAACATCATCGTCATCTTCAACATCACCAACCACCATCTCCCCTTCCTCTCATCTCCACCTGGGCCCGCTTGGCCGCTGGCCTCACCAAGGCCACCCTCCGATTGCCCGCACCATCCCCCAACCAGCCAGGCCCCTTTGGCTGTGAGCCTTCCCCTCTTTTCTCTTTATTTCTCTACCCCCTTTCTCTATTTCTCTTTATCTTCTCTTTCTTACTCTTTCTTCCTGCTATTCTCCTCTCTCTCCCTGGTCTGGTTCTGGATCTCTTTGTCCTCGGGTTTCTCTCTTTTTTTATCTTTATCTTTTTTCTATCTATTTCTTCTCTTTCTCTCTAGCTCTCTCTACTTATCTCTTTTCTTTCTCTCTCTTCACGCAATACATGCTAATACCTCTAGTATTTTTCTCGAAATCTGGCACTGTACCCGAGACGTGATATAGGCAAGAACTTTCTTTGGTGTTTTTAGGAGTTTGTATTTATGGCTGCTTAGTTATAATTGTGGTTTTAGGTATTTGTATAGTTGTGGGTGATTGTTGTATTTATGGGCTATTGGTTGTAGCTGTGTACTTGGTGTTTGTGTTCTGTGGGCGTGTGTTGTATTCTGTATGGTGATTGTTAGTAATAGTATAAGCGATATTTGTTCATCTATTTATACTAACATTTTTGCAGGTAATCTTGTTCACTCCTCGTGTGTGCCATCCTCCGGGCTATTCTCCAGCTTCGGAGCTTAAATTCTCTAGGTTTCTTATGCTCCGTCAATAGGTGAGCTAAGTGATCAGTGCTTTTACAGCTAGCTCATCGCGTGCATCTAGTTGCACCGTGAGTGTGGCTTCAACAAGTGCGACAATAGCGCATTCGTACGCTCGCTTCACAGTGAGCGTTTAGCTTCTCCATGAGTGTGGCTTCACCGTGAGCGTTAATGGTGCGTTCTTACACTAGCTTCACCGCGAGCGGTAGCTTCGTCTTGCGGGGTAGCACCTAGCGCTGTATGTTAGCTTCGTCAGGAGTCTAGTTCCACTGTGCGCGTTATATACTGCTGACACAGTCTAGCTATACTCCAGCCCCGCCTAGCTCTACTTGGTTGCTTGCTTGTCTGTTTAGTCCTGTCAAGCTCGCTCACTTGTTTGCCTATCCACTCTACCTAACCCCTGCTTGTCTGCTTGCCCGTCCAGCCCGACTAGCCCCACTTATCTGCTTGCTTGTCCAGCCTTACTTAGTTTCGCTTGGCTACTTGTCTGCCTAGCCCCGCTTGCCTGCTTACTTGCTATTAGCTTATTTTATTATCATAATTATGGCTGTGAAGAGTTTGAAATATTCTTTTAGTCTGTTTTCAAGAACTAGTTTGCATGATCAATTACTTGATTGATATTGTAACTCTGTGTTTACTTGTATTGCCTGTATTATTATACTTCACCTTACGCCCATCATTTATCACCTGATTGTTTACTTGCCTGCCTGATGTTGACTATATTATCATATTATACTCTTGCCACCCTATACCCCTGTATTACTCATGTTCCTCCTGTTATTCCAGTTACTTCCCGTAAAATGTTAATCATACCAAATATGTAATAATCAGATAACTTACACTGCGGATATGGAAAACTGATGGATATCAATTTGTGATCATGTTTATAATGGTATAGGTACATTGTGCAACTAAAACTTCTTGTTCTACCTGAGGGCTTTCAAGTGTTCCGAGGGGTGTGCTGGCCATCTTGTAACGCTCTGATCCTACGGGTACGGAGATGTTACTGCGACGTACATGCACAGAGAAGAAATACCCTTACATATGTACACTAAGCATCAATACAGTAGGAATCAGAGTACAAAAGTATAGTGATAAAATACATTCCAATAAAATAGTATAAGTACACTGTTATCACAGAGCGTGATCCAATCTTACATGAATATTACACCACCAGAAAGGAAAACAATATGATACACAAATTGATTTACAAGGTACAAAAGCTGGTTGAAGCTCACGAGCAGTAAAAGAGGAATCTCGAGAGCCGATCAAGAGTAGGCTGGAAGAAAAAAGCTCCGAGCGATCTACCACTGATCAACCACGCTTCTACTGCACCCAAAACTCCACAGAGGGTCCACTACGTCCAAGATCTGGAATCTGGACATGCAAGTCCACGGGTAGTTAGAAAGCAACCCGATGATTATGTAAAATGAGTGCCAAGTGGCGTGCACCAGCAAGCATATATGTGTCGATATGTCCAAATCAGAAAAGCATATATATCGAAAGTCGTGTCATGAGTTCAAGCACACACAAGCATGCAATAAGACAATCGAGTAAAGCAAATGTAGGCAAAACGAGTTGTACAAACTCAGATGCAGATTCATGAGACTAGTACGTCGAGAGGATAATCCTAACAAGAAAACCCTCATACACACACACACCCCCTTATACCTTATGTCACCATCATATGAGTCTATACAATCCGAGTTGTCCGGATTATTATATTAGTATATTATAATTATTGTGATGTAATTCAAGCATGCAACTCAGGAATTCCAATAATACATATATTATATACAAGAGACATGTAGGATAACTTAATCATTCAATAATAATAACAATCAGTATCTCCTGTTATTTTAATCATTTTCTTTAAGTATCTAATACCATTGGTAATTCATACTGGTGTCCGCACTCCAGCAAAACCCATCCAAAATTTGATATGCGGATACCATTATCCAGATAAGAAAGTGACTCAATAAAATCCACTCCTGACATTATTATTGTTAGGTAATTCAGCTATATCAGGTGCAAGGAGAGGTATTGTATTTTAAGTTATTCAATAATAATAATCAGTACCGCCTAATATTTCAATCATCCCCTACTAGTCTCTCATACTACTGGCAGTCCACACTAGAGCTGGTACTCCAGCGGAACTCTCTCGGATCTGATATATGAGTATCAGTACCCGAAAGAAGGAGACACCAAATATCGCACGTTTTTTATATTATCATTGAGTGGTTTTTAAGTTATTATTATCTTATTTCTTATCAGATTCATATGTTTTAGTATGTGTCCTAGCGTCCAAACATACATACATCCACTTATTATTTTTATCTTATTTCTCATCTGATTCATATGTTTTAGTATGTGTCCTAGCATCCCAACATACATACATCCACTTATGAATAAGACGAGTATTATTGGGTACTGATAGGTATCAACGAACTATATTTATAGTGGGTCCCGTGCATACCTGGGACCACGGCAGAGGTTGTTCCGGTGCTGAGCGAGAACTCCCGCGAGCTGAACAGGAGAGGGAAGGGTCATATTTATATGCCCTGTGAAGGAGGTATATATATAAGTAAGGGTGCCAGTGTACCCCTCGGAACACTTGGAGGCCCTCGGGTAGAACTTAAAGTTTTAGTTGCGCGACGTACCTATACCATTGTAAGCATGATCCCAAATTGAGATCCATCAGTTTTGCCATCCCTAATGTAACTTGTCTGATTATTATAGATTGGTTACGATTAACAGTTTACAGGAAGTAACTGAAATAACAGAAGAACATGAGTATTAGAGGGGTACATAGTGGCAGGAGTATAATATGATAATATAATAATCCTGACAACTCGGGCTGTATAAACTCAGATGATGGTGACATGAGGTGCAATGTATATATATGTGGGTTTTCTTATTACGATTATCGCTCGATGTACTAGTCTCATGAATCCGCATCGGAACTTGTACAACTCATTTTGCCCACATTTGCTTTATTTGATTGCCTAATTGCATGCTTGTGTGTTTGACCTCACGACACAGTTTTCAATATATATATGCTTTTCTGATTCAAATTTATCGATACACGTATGCTTGCGGGTGCATGCCACTTGGCACTTATTTACATACACGCTGGGTTGCTTTCTGACTACCCTCTGACCTGCATGTCTAGATTCTGAAGCTTGGACATAGTGGATGCTCCCATGGAGTTTCTCAGTGGTAGATCATTCGTAGCTCTTTTTTTCCAGTCCCGTCTTGATCAACTCTCAAGATTCCTCTTTTGCTGCTCGTAATCTTCAATCAGGTTTTATACCTTGAAAATCACTTTGTATATCATATTTTTACCCCTCCTGGTGATATAATATTTATGTAATATTGGATCACACTCTGTGATAACAGTGTACTTGTACTATTTTATTGGAATTCATATTACCACTATTCTTCTGTACTCCGATTCCTGCATATACTAATCTTAGCATATTATGTGAGGGAATTTTCGTGCTGCATATGTATGTCGCAGTAACATCTCCGTACATGTGGGATCGAGGCTTTACACTGTTACTTTAGCTCAACACAGTTATGGTCGACCGGTCGGTCGACTGGCCAAGGCTATTCAAAAATAATCGTTGCCAGCAGTCGACCGGACGGTCAAGCGTTACCACAAATAGGGAGCTCAAGGTTTGAGCTCAGTCTTGTGGACGACTGGCCATAATAGCCAAAGTTGAGCTCAGTGTGTTGGTTGACCGGGCGATCGACCGGCCAATAGCCCTGAGCAGCGTGCATTAAATGTGCACATCCGATCGACAGGCTTAGCCGAAAAAACTCATAAATTTTGATTTTTAAATATTTATCTCAATTTTAAAATATATGTGTATATAAAAATAGTTTTAACAAGAATTAAACTAAGAAATTCATGCATATATATAGAGAGAGCTAAAAATTATGATAAGAAATCAAACATGTAACAATAAGACGAAAATAATAAACTAGTTATTTAAAAATGTTTTTTTTATGTGTAAAACTTTCTTTAGGATCAATCTAACACCCTAAATATAAACTATCTAAATCTTACAAGGGTTACTCTATCTGCAAGTTTTCTTCATGTGGGCTCTCCAAAAATGCACTCTTTGACCTTCCGAGCTTCAATTCCGTACTTGAATCAATTTAAATACTTCAATACCTTCCTTTGAGGAAGAATAAAACAAAATTCTAACTCTTGAACCCTGTAAACTCAAAAAAACTTGAACTTTATTAGTTTCTCAAAACCGCATAAGTTTTGTAATCATCAAAACAAAACGGTGATTGTACCCTTAGGCTAACACTCTCTCTCTTTTTGATGATGACAAAAATCATGATTTATTTATACAAAACAAAATGAAGAGCTTGAAATGCTCTCCCTGAAATTATGCTTATGAAGATCAAGTTCAACATGACTAATAGATATATCAATAACAAACAAGTCACATGCATATTAATAGTATTTGCAATTAAGAATAATATGCATAAAATGACCATCCATGCATCTATTCCTCCAGCCACCAATAACATATGCAATAGAGAATAAAAACTACCAACTCAATTTTGCATAAATAAAAACAAATATAGAATGAATATAGATTTAACTAAATAACTCAAAACATCTTCTCGCCCTTTTTGTCATACATTAAAAATGAGTTGAAGTAATTTTGAAAACCAATGAAAACAAACACAAATACAAGTGGAAAGTGAGACCAATTGAGAACTAATAGAAAGTGAAACATCAATTGAAATTGAAATCAAGTTTTCATCATACAAACATTCAATTCACCACAAATTAAAGAAAATCTATTGTAATCAAGAGGGTAAAAATATCAGCCAACTTGTAAATCGGTAGATACATAATCAATCTAAATATCACATTTTTCATAATGATATCAAAAAAAGTGATATCGAATTTATATATGCTTGTCCTTACTATATTGATTTGCATTTTTTATCATATGAATGGTATTAGTATTATCATAAAAATCATAATATGATCAAAATGCGAATCATTATAAAGGAGAGTATGTTTTATTCAAAGGACTTGTGCAAATTTTGCTTCTTGAAAAATCACGAAACAAGTCAGAAATTGACAAGTTTTACTAGTACTCTTCCTATCCATTATACAACTGGGATAATCGACATCCGAATAACTCATCATGTGAAATTGTTTAGTTTTCGGATACCACAAGACCATACCAATAGTGCCCTTAAAATATTTAATAATGCACCAACCAAATAAGATTCTTTAGGACAAGTTTAGAACCTAGTACAGACATAAACACTAAATATAATATCCGGCCTACTTGCTGTCAAATAAAGCAAAATATCAATCATGTTACGGTATAATTTGATGTCAACACTTTACCTGGTTCATTCTTTTCAAATTTGGTTATAGTAGCTACCAGAGTCTTTCTAATCCTCGCATTCTCGAGCCTAAACTTCTTGATTAGTTCCTTGGTGTACTTGGCTTGATTTACGAAGATTCGATCTCTCATATGTAAGATTTGCAGTCCAAGAAAGTAGTTGAGCTTTCCCATTATACTCATTTCAAACTTTTCCTTCATACACAATTCAAACTCTTTGCAAAGTTTTTCATTAGTAGATCCGAAAATAATGTCATCAACATAGATTTGTATATTTAAAATATCATTATCAATTTGCTTGGTAAATAATTTAATATCTACTTTGACTTTAACAAAATTCTTATTTACAAGGAAATACTAAGCCTTTTATGCCACGCTCTTGGAGCTTGTTTTAAACCATTCAAAGTCTTTTCTAATCTAAATACATAATCGAGATGTGTAATATCAACAAACCCGGAGGGTTGTTCAACAGACATCTTCTCCTCAATAAAATCATTAAAAAAAGTACTTTTAACATTTATTTGAAACAATTTAAAATTTTAAATGAGGCATAAAAAAGGGTCATACAGATGGCTTCGGGCCTTGCCACAGGTGCAAAGGTCTCCTCAAAATTGATTCCTTCGATTTGATTGTAATCTTGGTCCACTAACCTAGTCTTGTTTCTAATACATTACCCGACTCATCTAACTTATTTCTAATGACCCATTTAGTACCAATGGTTGGTTTATCATTGGGCCTAAGTATAACCTTTCAAACTTGGTTATGCTCAAATTGATTAAGCTCATCTTGCATGACAAGTAACCAATATGAGTCGCCTTCGGTCTCGAGAATGTTCTTGGGTTCAATGTGAGAAATGAATGCATAATGACCGTAAATATCATAAAGTTTGGATCTAGTTGTTACTCTCTTTGATACATCACCTAAGATGAGATTTTTGGGATGAGTTCTAGCATATCTCCAATCTTTCAGAGGTGGTTGGCTTGGTTCCACTTCTACTTGAATTTCACCATTTTGATCTTCTCTTGACTTTTCTTATTCTCATGAGCCCTTCATAGAAATCTTCTCCATGTCTTCACCTAAGGAATCGATTTCACAATCTACACTATTCTTCAGAAGAGAATTAGATTCCTCAAACTTCACATGCATATATCCCTCAATAGTAAAAGTTAAACTATCGAAGAATCTATAAGCTTTACTAGCATTTAAATATCCTACAAAAATAGATTCAATGGCTTTTGCATCAAACTTTTCTAAATTTTCTTTGGTATTCTAAATAAAACATTTACATTTAAAAAGTTTGAAATAAGAAACATTCAATTTTCTCAAATGACAAAACTCAAAATGAGTTTTGTTTGAATTTTTACAAAAATAAACTCTATTTGCAATGTAACATGATGTGTTTACGGCCTTGGCGCATAAATATTGAGAGAGTCTGTATTACTAATCACTGTCCTAGCCATCTCTTGAAGAGTTGTATTATTCCTTTCGATGACTCCATTTTTTTGTGAAGTTTTAGGACATGAAAGCTCATGTTTAATTTTATTTTCTCACAATAAGTGATAAGAAATGGTTAACAAACTCACCACCTCTATCACTTCTAATGTGTAAAATCAAAAAACTCTTTTCTTTTTCAACTCATTTTCTAAAAACATTAAACTACGATAAAGCTTCATGTTCGAGTAAAATCGATCAATTCTAAACAACAATTCATGTTTAAGAAAAGAAAGTTGGTGATTAGAGTAAAGAGTATCATGTAGCCTAGGGCTAACGGATCGTATCCACGAGGAGAGATGCGATGAAAAATTTTCGGTATCTTTGTTTCGAAAACAAGTTTATATGCTTTTTTTTAGAAAAAACAAAAAGAAGATGATGAGATTGAAAGTTGGTTAGTTTTAAAAGAAAGTTTGTATTTTTATGAAGAGAATAAAACCAGGCTCACTATTCTACTACTCAACTCTATGTTTTCTCTTGAAAGTGTTGATGCGCCAACTAGATTATAGGCCAAAGATAAAACTTGATTTTTGAATTGTTCAAGCAAAATAGATGAGATAAATTTTTGAAAAGTTTACTTCTTTTTAAAACCATTCTTTAAATGGAATGTTAAATCATCAAGATTTTATCAAGTATGTAATTAAAAATAGTTTAAGAATCATTTTCAAAAGTGAAGATTAAAATAAATCCAAACCCCATTCTCATGTGCCTTCAAGAATACTAGCCAATATGCAAGGCTTAATTTAGGCATTTATATGATTTCATTGGGTTTCTTTTCACAGAAATCGGTCAAGAAGAATACTTATTGAAAAGGGAGAATAGTGAGCCCAGAAAACCGAATTAGCTACTCATAATCAACATAAAGTAAGAAAAGGTAATGATATAAGACATACCAATAAAAATGAGGTAGAGAAAAGCCTGTTGAGTCTTTATTGATGTTACTTCAAACTTTGATTACAACACTTTTTATCTCTCTCACTTGTTACTAGACTAAAGTAGAATGAAAACTAAAAATGAAAATTATAAATATTTGCAACTAGCCAACAAAAGTCCTAGCCTAGGATAAAATAAAACTTAATTCTAATCTTCATCCTTTCTGCTCTGAAAAATGCAGTATTTATAGCCAAAACAGATATGGGGAGAGTGTCTGAAGATAAGGGGAGCAAATGCTCCCCCAACAGTCAGAATAAAGCTGCGGATCCACGACGCCACGGATCCGCAGCCCTTATTTGGCCACTGGGCCAGATCCAGGGATTCTGATCCGTTGATCTCTGATACGCTTTTATCTTCATTCACTTTCTCTGTTTGACATTGCGATCTTCAATTTATCTGTTTTAATCCTTTTTTGAGATTAAAAAAGTCCTCCATAATCTGAATTAGTTGGACTAAATTCATGATGTTCTCCTCTCCTTTCATTAATCTCATCTGCATAATCAAGACAATTAGAACAAGTTAAACACAGGTTTATTACTAAATAAGTGTAGGAATGCAATAAAAAATGCACAAGTACGTGTATAATCACACCTCCATACATATCTGTTGCTCGTCCTTGAGCAACACAAGAAAATTAAACCAAAGAATATATTAGACCACTTTTGCAGGTCACGCAACTGCACTGAGTATATGTAGTAAGCCGTTAAATCTCTAAGTTACCTCTAGAGGATGCGATTTGTCTCGTGAAGATTTCAATGGATTACACCCATAGAATCCAAAAGAATCTAAAAAGTGTTAATCTTTTTGAAACTTCTTTTTAAGAGAGAGAAATATTTGACAAATTTTTGCAAAAACTTAAGTAATCTATAAGTCATAGGTTCACCAAATTGTTCATTTCTAAACTTAGTCTCTATTCAAAAACTTGTAATCATTAAAGACAAGAATTAAATTCATATTTCTTACTTAATCTATTATTTTAGCCTAAATCATATGCACCTTGAGGTGAATTTTGCTAGGAATTCTTCAACTCCAACTCTTATGCCTTATTATATATATTTTTAGTGATATTTCTTAGTTTTATTAGGTTTTCTAGTTTGCCTATGAAATGAGTCTTTAGTCGGGGACTTCCAAACCGGATGATCTTAGGGCATCGGGTAAGAAAACACCCCAAGGACTTAAGAACTCGAGTAAATAAGGTCACAAAACTAAGAATTTTATTTGTAGTGTGAACCACTTTTAGGCGTGAATACTTATACTTTATGAGGCACAAATACCCAGCTTAATTAAAGGATTTTTAATATATGTTTCTATAAGGCATAAGCCTGTTTTCTGTTGAACCCTAAGTGTGTGAGTGTATAAAGTATGTATATTTTATTAAGATAAAATTAAGACTAAATTACTTTTTCAATTTTTCTTCTTAAATCTAGAAATCAAACATATAATCTTATTTTGATCAAGTATAAGAAATCCTACTTATGATTCTCTTATTCCTTAAAATTAACTTAATTTTTGTACAAAAATAGATCAAAATACTGTTTCTCACTTTAAAAAGTATTTTTTTTCCTTTTTTTATGTTAAATGTTAGTGTTAAATATTAATGCTCCTCCCCCACACCTATCTCATGCATTATCCCTCATGTATGAAAGAAAAGTATAGATGCATGAAATAAAATGTGAAAGATAGATGTTACCGATACAGTGGGCCAAATAGACCCATCACCGACTCATTTACAGGCACCGCCAAGAAAGGCTTAAGGCGTTTTTTATTTACCTTAAAGTCATTCCCGTTCTTGGGGTTGTAGAAATCTATAGCACTTCGTGGGAACACAATTTTCACAATGAATGGCCCAGTCCATCTTGACTTTAACTTCTCTTAAAAAGATGAAGCCTAGAATTATAGAGTAAGACTTTTTATCCGGAAAAAAAAATTTCTTATGATAAACTTATCATGAAAGATTTTAACACTATTTTTTGTGATTTTTGTATTTTCGTAGGCCTCATTCCTCAACTCCTCAAGTTTAAAAATTTACAATTTTCGAAGGTCACCGACCTTGTCTAGATCAAAATTTAATTTCTTGATTGCCCATAAGGCCTAGTACTTTAACTCAACAGGTAGGTGGCAAGCTTTTTCAAAGACTAACCTATAAGAAGATATTCCTAGAATAGTTTTGAAAGCAACCCTATAGGACCATAAGACATCTCTCAGTTTGGTGGACAAGTCTTTCTGGTTTTGGCTCACAATCTTCTCCAAAAGAAGTTTTATTTGTCTATCAGAGATCTCTACCTGCCCACTGGTTTATAGATGATAAGGTGTGGATAGTCTATATGTTATGGCATATTTATCAAAAGATCAATTGCAAAAATAAGCACAATTATCACTAATTATGTCTTGCAGGGTTCCAAAGAATAAAAAAATATTCTCTTTTAAGAACTTAAAAACAACTTTGTTGTCATTAGTCCTGCTAGGAACGACTTCTATCCATCTGGATACATAGTCCAACCAACCAAGATGTACTGGTCTCCAAATGAGCTAGAAAAAGAATGTATAAAGTCAATGTCCCACACATCAAAAGGTTCTATTTCTAGAATTTGGTTGAGGGGTATCATATTTCATGTCAAGATCCTTCCTAACATCTGCCATCTTGGGCACATCTTGCAGAATTCAAAGGCCTCTTTGAATAAAGTGGGCTAATAAAATTCACTTTGTAACACTTTTTCAGCAGTCTTATGAGGACCAAAGTATCCACCACATACAAACTCGTGACAAAAATAGAGAACACTTTTAACTTCCTCATCGGGAATATATCTCCTAATGATTTGGTTGGTTGTATAGTACTTGAAATGATACAGTTCCTCCCAAAAAAACTATCGGACTTGAGATAAGAACTAGTAGACATCTTGTTTAGACCAATGAGATGGAGTTTGGTTTGTGACTAAGTAGTTCACTATGTTGGCAAACCAATGTTCTTTAAAAGCAACTAAGAGTTATTCATCGAAAAAATCATCATTAATAGGCAATTCATTGCAAGAAAAGTTTGGAATGCGAGAGAGATGGTCGGTGACAACATTTTCTGTGCCTTTTTTGTCTCGAATTTTGAGATTAAACTCTTGAAAAAGGAGGATCCAGCGAATGAGTCGGGCCTTGGTATATTTCTTAAGCATAAGGTACCTAAGCGTAAAATTATCGGTGAAGATTGTGGTTTTCAACCCAAGTGAGTGAGCATGGAATTTCTCTAAAGTAAACACTACTGCCAAGAATTCCTTCTCAGTTATAGTGGTTCAATTGGGCATCATTGAGAGTCTTACTTGAGTAGTAAATCATATGCTGCTTATTATCAATATACTGTTCTAAAACAGCGTCTATGGTAAAATCTAAGACATTGCACATGATCTCGAACGGCTTTGACCAATCCGGGACAGAAATAATTGGTTCAGAAATTAGCTCTTTCTTTAGCTTCTTCCAATACACTCGTTATCAAAAGTGATAGACACGTCCTTAGCTAAAAGATTAGTCAATAGTCTAGAAATCTTGCTAAAGTCCTTGATAAACCTGTGGTAAAATCGGCGTGTCCTAAGAAGGATCAGATATCTTTCATGCATTTGGGAATAGGAAGTTTAGCTATGGCATCGATCTTAGCTCATCCACTTTAATCTCTTTTCTTCAGATTTCATGTCTCGAGACAATTTCATATTTTACCATGAAGTGACATTTCTCCCAGTTTAGTATCAAATTTTTCTCAATACGAATTTGACGATAAGTTCTAAATGGGGAAGACACTGATCGAATGAATCTTCGTAGATGGAGAAATCATCCACGAGAATTTCTCGAAACCATTCTACCATGATAGAAAACAGACTCAACATGCAACATTGAATCATTATGGGGCGTTGCACAAGCCGAAAGGCATTCAGTGATAGGCAAAGGTCCCAAATGGACATGTAAATGTAGTCTTCTCTTGGTCCTCTAGAGTTCTAAGAATCGAATAGTACCTCGAGTAACCGTCCAAGAAACAGTAATTCTTGTGGCCAGCTAGATGTTCAAGTATTTGATCAATGAAGGGAAGAGGAAGTGGTCCTTACGAGTGGCAGCATTTAACTTTCTATAGTCAATACAAACTCGAATCTTTATGGGAAGCTGAGTTTGGATCAATTCTTTGTTTTCATTTTCCACCACGGTGAACCAGATTTCTTCAGAACTGCGTGGATAAGACTGACCTACTAGCTATTAAAAATGTAATAGATGATCCCATTGTCTAGGAGTTTCAAAGTTTCAGTACGAACAACCTCTTGCATTGTATAGTTTAATCTACATTGTGGGTCTCTCTTTGGTGTCGCCCTTTCATTAAGATGAATGCGATGTTGAAGTATGGCTGACTCAACCCCTTGATCTAGGTCATGGTCCAACCAATGACCATCCTATGTTTTCTGAGAATTGACATAAGGTTCTTTTTTTGCCTGTCAGTTAGATGAGAAACGATGATGACTGGAAGAGTCTCTTATTCGTCTAGATAGATGTACTTGAGATGCTTAGACAAAGCATTGAATTCTAAGGAAGGGGCAGACTCAATGAAAAGGGGAGACAAGTTTGTTTGCTTTGGATTTGGTGAAATAGGACTTAATGCCCAATTCACAGTAGACTCGACAATCTGATCAAGGTTGAAATCTTTAGATTTTAACTCGAACTCACACTCAGCTTCTAACTCTGTTTTCTCTCTATGCTGCTCGTCAAGTTCTCTATGAGGTTAACTACAAAATTTTGATCCTCAACATTACGGGATTGTTTTGCTAGGTTGAAGACATTGACTTCTCTAGTCATGTCTCCAAAAGTTAACCTCATGGATCCGTTCCTACAATTGATAATTGCATTGGAAGTAGTAAGGAATGGACATCCTAGGATGATTGGAATTTGAGACCTAGGATTGGACACAGGTCTGGTCTTAAGAACAATGAAATCTACGGGGTAATAAATTCCCCGACTCGGATGAGAACATCAGTAATTTTCCCCTTGGGAACTTTCACTGACGGTCAGCCAATTGGATGGTGACTCGGGTCGGACTAAGATCGCTCAACCCGAGTTGTTGATATACTAAAAAGGGGAGCAAATTGGTACTTACTCCCAAATCAAGGAATGCACGACTAATTTCAGTCTGTCCTATAGTGCAAGCAAAGGTAAGATAACTCAGACCCTTATACTTGATAGGGATCGGGTCAGATAGTAGCTCACTAATGTTAGTGGCTAGGAAAACTTTCTTTGGCACATTCGTTTTTCTCTTCTTGGTACACATGTCCTTAAGAAATTTGGCATATGAAGAGACTTGTTGGATAGCATCAAGAAGGGGTACATTAATCTTCACTTGATTAAACAACTTAAGTATTTTCTCTATGTGTGTGTTTTGCTTATTGTTACTCTTAGGCCTGTTTTGGAATGATATTATAGGCTTGTGCACCTGATCGGCTGACATGTCTTTTTTCAGACTTGATAGTTTTGAAAGAATTGGAGGTAGAAGAAGTGGATGCTTGTGTAGGGTTGTGCTGAATAGGATCTAGTGCAATCGACACTTAATTATTAACTTGTCTACCTGATCTCAATATATGAACCATATTACAATAATTTAACTGTTGATCTTTAGCCAAATGGACTTAACTAGAGGGTTTATCAACGACTGACTAGGCAAAGTACTTGGGCCTCTCACTTAGTGAACTAGATAGCTGACTAATCTGAACCTCTAACCTAGATATGGCTTGCTATTGTGGCTTACCAATTGTCTTGTATTTTGCATGAAGGATTCCATAATCTTCTCCAAGTCAGATTTTTTGTTAGCTGGAGGACTTTGGCAGGAAGAGTGTAGAACTTGGCTGGGAAAATGGTATTAGTTAGGAGAATTGTGTTGATAATTGGGAGATTGAAAGTGGTTGGGATGGTTTAACCTTGACTGGTTATAGTTATTTTGGCTCCATAAGAAATTTGGGTAATTTCTCTAACCGGGATTGTACATTTAAGCGTAAAGATTGTTGTGGGGCCTTGAGTAGGCCGTATTCATGTATTCAGGCAACATTTGTTGGGCATGGAGCACAGATACTTTTCAAACACATGGTTCATGGCTTAAGAGTAAATGCAGCCCAGATCCGTCGCAATCTTGAGAGATATGGGGGAACGTTTGCTCCCCATATCTTTAGACCCTCTCCCCCGTTCTGTGTTTGCTATAAATACTTGCAAATTCTCAGTGTATAGGGAGCGATTAGGCAGAGAAGGATTCTTAGGCTAGTTTTCATTCTTATTTAGTGTTGTTTTTCATTTTTATTTTATATAATTTTTATTTCTTTATAAGCATAGATTAGACTGAGATTTATGTAAGTAAGAGAGAGATTTATGTTGAGAGTGACACCGATGTAACCTCCTCCTCTCTTCTATCGTTTCTACAAGCAATCAAAGGTAACTTGTTTATGTTTATTTGTTTTTATGTTCTTCTTCTCTTTACTACTTTTTATTTTATGGTTTTTGATGAGTATCTAAGTGAACCTAATAGCATCGATATAGCTTTGTTGTGTCTTTGCCACTGATATTTCATGATGATGATAATCTCCTCCTCAAGATTCTGTATCATTTCATTCTTGTTCGTCTTGATGATGTGATACGAATGGGGACTGAGCTCGATCTTATGGATTATGCGTTGATCGTCTCTGAAGCAAGGTAAAAGTGCCAACGATCGATGTAAGTCATCAACCAAAGAAAGTAAGTATTTCTTTTAGGTTTTCTTTCTTTCTTTTAATCTATTAGTTTAGATCACCTCCAATCACCAAATTTTTACTCTTTTTATTTCTTTATTTAACTCAGTTTTCTTTTTTCTAAATCACCATCTTCTTTAATCTACCATTTTCACAATTTAACATAACTTATTTCTCTTTTCTTTCTAAAGAACAAAGAAAAACTTTAAACATTTTTAGTAAACTCAAAAAGAGATGAACTTACTAAAAGCTTTCATCGCTAGTCCCTCCTTGTGAATCACGACCTGCTTAGCCACATGCTATCGCGGTAGTATTGAGCATCTTGCACTATTTCTGAAATTCTGTATTTTTTGTGCAGGTTTAAGCTCAATCATTTTAGCAACTATGGATGATTTTTGGAATAGAGACCTCATTTGGAAGAGATAGGATTGTGCCCCTAGACTTTTCGGGAGTTGGTTCCCATTGGATGGTTTTCTTAGCTAGCTCCTCAAATAAATCCCACCCTTGATTTTCATCCTTTTGTAAGAATCCTTCTTGGTACATGGTTTTTAAGAGGGTCTTGGTTTGGTAGTCTAAACTATCGTAGAGAATTTGACATTATCGTCACTTCTTTATGTCATGATGAGGACATTGGGAAAGAAGGTCTTTGAAACATTCAAAGTATCTCCAAAATGGTTCACTAGGTTCTTACTTGAAATACAGAGTATTGTTCTTAAAGAGAGATATTTTGTAGATATGACAGAATTTCTTCAAGAAAATCCTGACTAAATCATCCCACGATGTGATGGAATCGACCGGTAGACTGTAAAGCCATTTCTTGGCTAGGTCCTTAAGGAAGAAAGGGACGAAAGTAACCTAACGACATCATCTCCTAACTGTGGTATTCTCATCATAAAGCGCACTTCCTAAAATTCTCATGTGAAGAAGTACGCATCTTCGAACTCTAGACCATAAAACTTTGGGAGAGTATTAATGAATTGTGGATTGAGATTGAAAATATTGCCATTAGCCTCTAGGAGCCGAATGTAAGATGGAAGGGATGTCCTAATGAGATAGAACCTATCCTGTAAAGATATTGGTAGATCAATAACCGAATCTGGTTTTGGCGGTGAACTGCTCCTGGTTAATCTAGATATTTTTTGGTCTCTCGACCAAGCTGACATGCACAATCAATACAAAAAGAAAAAGAAAAAGCAACAAGGCCTATTTTAAGGTAAACTTAGACCTAAATGACTCCAAACTATTGACTATCCGTGGGAGGTATATTGTAGCAATCTGACCACAAATTAATCGGTCAGGTAGGTGACAAGATCAGTAGGAGGTATTCATGATTAGAGAAACAAGTTTAATTATGCCAAAACATTGTTCTTTGAGGTTTCGCCTCTTAATCCCCTACCTTGACACCGATTTGACTAGAGTCAAATTCTAATAACTTTCTCCTTAAGTCAATCTCCTAGTGAGTCTGAGATGTCCCTAGGGCCAATGTCTATCAGATTTTAAATTAGGCTTAGGTTGTGAGTGCGCGGAGATGGTTTGTGGGCCAAGGAAGGGTAATGACTCCCCCACCTTCTATTGTATTTAGTTTTTGCCCTTAAGATTTTTTTTTGTGTGCAAGTGTGCAAGAATATAGCAAAAGTAACACTCAGAAAATAGGTAAATCACCCAAGAATGTTTTCTACGCTAGATGCTTATGCAAACGTACATTTTCTCCAGCTTTCTTTAACAGTAATTGAAATGAAATATAATTAGACAAATGCTTAGAATGCAAGTCTAAATGTTTTTTAAGCAATTTCAACAAGTGATTACTATTGGATTTAAAACAGGAGTCAATGATATTCAAACAAGAAAATTTAAACACAACAGAATATTTGTTTTGCAATGCAATATGTCCTGCAACAAAGATTTGTGAGTAGTCCCAAAAATTTGAATGGGCTCTTGTGCTCTACTTTCTAGAGTAAAGGTATAGAGCAACAATCTATCTTATGCAATGCACAACTTTTCAATTCTCTCTTGAACCCTGAAACAGACAACACACTTGTTAAATCTCAAAAATACTGTTCCCTCCCCGACAATGGCATCAAAAATTTGTTCGAGTAAAATGAAGCAATTCCAAACACCAATTCAAGTTTAAGAAAAGAAAGTAGAAATTGCGTGGTGATTGGAGTAAAGAGTACTGTGCAGCCTAGGGCTAATGAGTCGTGTCCACGGGGAGAGATGCGATGAAAGCTTTTCAGTGTCTTTGTTTTGAAAACAAGTTTATTAACCGTTTTTTAGAAGAAAATAAAAGGAAGATGGTGAGATTGAGAGTTGGTTTGTTTTAAAAGAGAGTTTGTATTTTTTATAAAGAGAAGAAATCTAGGCTCACTATTCTACTACTCAACTATGTGCTTTTTCTCTTGAAAGTGTTGATGCCTCAACTAGATCATAGGCCAAAGTTAAAACTTGAATTTTGAATTATTCAAGCAAAATAAATAAGATGAATTTTGGAAATAGTTTACTTCTTTTTACAATCGTACTTAAATGGAATGTAAATCATCAATATTTTCTCAAGTATGAATAAAAAACTAGTTTAAAAATCATTTTCAAATGTGCATATTAAAAATAATCAAAACCCATCCTCATATGCCGTCAAGAACACTCGCAAATATGCAAGGCTTAATTTAGGCATTCATATGATTCCGTTGGGTTCCTTTTCACTGAAATCGGTCAAGAAGAATACTTAAAAAAGAGGGAGAATAGTGAGCCCAGAAAACTAAATTAGCTACTCACAATCAACATAAAGCAAGAAGAGGCAATAATATAAGACATACCTACAAAACGAGGTGGAGAAAAGCTCATTGAAACTTTAATGATGTCAGTTAAAACTTCAATAACAACACTCTCTCTCTCTCTCTCTCACTTGTTGCTTGACTAAATTAGAATGAAAACTTGAAATGGAAATTTTAACTTGCAACTAGCTAACAAAAATCCTAGCCTAGAATAAAGCAAAACTTAATTCTAATCTTCATCCTTTTTGCTCCAAAAAATGCAGTAATTATAGCCAAAAAGAAGATGAGGGAGAGCGTTTGAAGATAAAGGGGAGAAAATGCTCCCCCAACAGCCAAAATCAAGCCGTGAATCTGCGGCGTTTGCCATAGATCCGCAACCCTGATCTGGCCATTGGGCCAGATCCGGGGGGCACTGATCCGTTAATATCTGATACGCTTTTATCTTCAGTCAGTTTCTCTGTTTGACGTTGTGATCTTCAATTTATCTGTTCTAATCTTCTTTTGAGATAAAAATTTCCATAATTTGAATTAGTTGGACTAGATCCGTGATGATTTCCTCTCCTTCCATTAACCTCATCTACATAATCAAGGCAATTAGAATAAGTTAAACACATGTTTATTACTAAATAAGTGAATTAATGTAATAAAAAATACACAAGTACATGTATAATCACTTCATATTTATATTCCAAAAAACGCCGAAGTGAATCTTGAAAAATCATCAACAAGAATGAAAACAAAATGATTACCACTCAAACATTTGGTTTTGATTGGATCAAATAAATTCATGTGTATTAGTTCAAATGGACGTGATTGTTTGGTCAGAAGAATGCAAAGTAAAATTCTTTTATATTGCAAAGAAAATTACAATTGATACGACCTGATTAAAAAAGAAGAGAGGATACTTGAATATCCTTTTTATTTAAGGCTGAGTTCTTCATGTGGCGATGGAGAGTGAATCTTGTTCTCCGTTGACCGGTTGAATGACAGTTTTTCTTGAATTGTTTTACGGATATAAGATAACTCAAGTAGGCACGGCAAGTGTTGGAGTTCTCCTTGTAAAGAAGAAAATTTCTCTCTCTTTCTCTCTCTCTCTCTCTCTCTCTCTCTCTCTCTCTCTCTTTTGAATGCCTAAAGTTTCTGAACTTTGTAGCTGTTTCTCTCCTTCTCCAAAAAAAAAACCCCCATTTAACAGCTTTCATGGCTATTTATAAGGGTATTCAGCAGTAAAATTATCCCCTAAAATCTTTCCATAATGGGAATCAACTCCCCACATTATGTGGGTGTTAATTGACCCAGTAATGCGGTAGTTACAATATAAACACGACTCTCATGGGTTCTGTTCTGTTATTAAAATGCAGAGCTCGCAGGCTCGCGTTTGAATTGATACACGAAATTTTCTAAGGTCCACGTTTGAGTTGGAACGTGACTTTGGCTGAGCTCTGCGTTTGATTTAGAATACGACTTTGATTGAGATCCGTGTTTGAACTGGAATGTGGAATGCAGGCTTGGTTGAGCTACGAATTTAAAGGAGAACGCTGGACATACTCAGGTCTACATTTACCATTAGATGTGAGGTTCGCGTTTGAGTGAAATACGACTTTCATGTTAGATTGATGTCCGCGTCAGAGGACTTGTCTTCAGTGATTTTTAGAAGCCTACAGAACCCCCTCCAAAATTTTAAAACTCCACGATTAATTGGGACGATTATGAAAATACTATGGACTTCATGTTGATTTGGACTCCCATGATTGGATTGACAATCTTTTGAGATATTCTGAGCTTGATCTTGTCTGAATTTCTGTCTTCGTGTGTGTACTGTCAAACTGCTTGAAGCCTCCAAGATAGATCGTTATAAGTATCTAGATACACAGTCTAGAACTTATCTGAGCTTTGATTTGTTTGTTGGTGTACTGTTAAACCGGTAGATTTGATGATTGATTTTGTTAGTATACTATTGAACTGATTGCAGAAGTAAGGACATACTCTGGTGTTGGAAAGAGAAAACGTGGCTCTTGTTGATGAAGATGCGAGTATCGCTCTTCGTCTTCTTGAAGACGCGAATCTTATCTGTTGAAGATGCGACTCTTGTCTAGCCTTGAAATGCATGGATCATGTTGGATGCTTTTGAACGTGAGCCTCGCATTGAGCTTGGTTGAAATGCGACTCTGGTGACACGCGGAGGTCGCATTGGACGCTTCTGGACGCGAGCCTCCTTTACTGGAAACGCGAAGGTCACTTTAGATCATTCTAGACACGGATGTCATCTGAAACATAGGTCTCCTTAGTGCCACATGTTAGCTCTATTTGAACTCAAAATCTGTGTCGCGTATCTCAGATGTTGATGAGCAGAATGCAGACTTGATCTTTGCGTTTCTATCTTGTCAACGTGACCTTCGCACCTATGGATTGGACGCGCGTCTGGTGAGCTCCATGTCTTGAGAATTCTGAACGTGAGTCTCATTATGAGACTCGCGTTTGAATCTCAGATCTTAGAAAAATTCATAAGTGTGAACTTCAGATGCGAGCTTCATATGAGTCTTGCATTTTATCTCATTGAACACGGGTCTCATGTGATTAGCCTCGTGTTTGATTTAAACACTTTGATGTTTCTTCTTGTTTTTCTAATCCTTTGATTTCTCCTCTTTGCAGTGAGGTATTCGTTGAATCTCTTGATCAATAGGAACCACTTTGGTCACATTGGCGGTGCTGACCCTAATTTTCTCTTCAGCCTGCAGAAGACAGTCCCCGCATTCACTAAAACAAATGAGGAGCGACAAGCCTGTTTAATCAAGGGCATTATCTCAACTTTGTGAGTGCTTATCTAGGACGAGAAGTTTGAGTCTACGAACCGACATCTATTCAGGAAATCGGTATTCTTTTTCGGAGAGGTCATTGATGAAAATGAAGAGGTTTTGTTTGACGGTAATATAAGTGGCTTCATCAAATCGGAGAGCGTCGCTTCTTTCTCCCCAACATGGAACGAATGCTTCCATTATCATACTTGCAGTTTATGTCTCTTCACTAGTACATGGACTGGGACTTGGTCAAGGTGCAGTCGGACGTTGCGATCGGGAGGATCTCCAATCGTGTCGCTTTCCCTGTCGGCTATAGTAGGGAGATCCTTGAGCTACTCCCAGGCACGATGAAGCAGGAGTTTCTAACATGCGAAACTCCTAAGCAAGCTGCGACCTTTATCAGCCGGTTCATGGAGGTGAAGGGCGAATTTCCCTAGTCTAACTTTCGGGTGCCAGGATAGGTGCACTCGACAACAACCTCTTGGTGGGTGAAGGTGATCTGCTTCATCCTCAAGGAATTTGAGGAGCTCGAGGCCGCCAATAGTTGGGTACAACAGGAGCTCAATGTCCACACCTCGAAGTTAGAAGCTCTTCAGGCACATCTTGCTGTGAGAAAGCTTTTATTAGATGAGGAGTTGAGGGTCCAAACCTTGGCCGAGGTTGAGGAGGCATGTCAAAGGGATATTCAGAGCCTTAAGGACCAAATAAAATCTCTCACTGAGCGAGATTAACTTTTTATCCTTTTCCCCTTTTGTAACATTCCATCGTATTGAATAAAAGGGTGTTTGTATCACTTTTACAATTTTGATATGTATATTAAAGGTGATAATTTTGCCTTCATCTTGTCTTTATTTTGTGTTTGAAAATCAGACAAATAAAAGCGATTGAATTTGATTGTTAGAGGTGACAATTAACGTAGGAACACAAAGTTCGGTAATTCTGTAAGGAAATTTGAGGGGATTATTGGCAGAGGTGTGATGTTAACTTAACAAGGGTTGAATCTGTAATTTGAACGAATTTTGTTAACTTACTATTATATTGATGAGAATAACAAGTAGAGTTTGATCCACTATGGATTTATGAAAATTTTTACCATCAGAAGTGTAATTTTAATGTGATGAATTTGGATTTATAGTTTGAGTAAATTGAATTGTCAGAAGTTTGATGTTAACTTGATAAGGATGTATGCTAGAGGTATGATATTGACTTAGCACCAAGAAGGTCTCATTTTTATTGAGAAAACTGAGAAAATCATTGTCATGGGCTTGTGTTAACTTAACAACGGGATGAATACTAGAGGTATGATATTAGTTTAGCATTGAACATCTTGGTTTCAATGAGAAAGCTCGAGAGAAGATCATTATCATAGGTGTGATATTTAACTTAACAATGAAATTGATGCTAAAGGTATAATATTTAATTTAGCATCAAAGATCTTGAAAATTGAGAAAATCACTATATAGGAGTAATATTAACTTAATAGGGATTTGTATTGTGATATGAGCAATTTTGATCAGTGGTGTAGTATTTAACTTGGCCGGGAATATTTTACAATTTGAACAATTTAAGTGGACTCGTCATTCTATTGACGAGAATTGACAAGTTGAAATTCTATCCTACTGGGGGTATGTTAATTTTACTATCAGAGGTGCAATGTTAACGTCACAAGTTCGATCTGTGATTATTACTGGGGAAACAATTAAAGCTTTTTTGGTCCTACTATTCCGTGGATGGGAATTGATATGGAATTTTAGAGGAGAAGGCGGAATAAGGCCTCTTTGGATTTTTAGCAAACCCTCATCTATCAAGGGATTTAGTATACCTTTACCAACTCCCGTTTGAGTTGGCTTAGTGATTGGTCACCCATATTGCATAAATAATATCACATTCCCATAATTATTGTCTAATATATCATGCATTTAGTCTTATTTTTTTTTATAAAATGCAGGTCCATGACTAATGGAGGAGGAAGGAAATTGAGCTCAAAAGCCCACTTTAATTCTGATTTAAATCTAGATTAAAGAAGGAACAAATATTCAGGAGGATAAAGACGATCCCAGCTGAAGATCAATGAAAATCAAGAAAGACAAAACCAGTTGAAAAACCAGTTAAAACAGATCTTTACAAATCAATTGGTTAAGCCGAAAATTAAAGAAGGTTTCGTCAGATCCAGGACCAAAATCTGAAAATCTAGCAAGAGATAAAAGAAGATCGTGAGACCAGGGATCTGCACCCCCGAGTGTGGCAATAGCGTACGAAGATAGGAGGCGCTCCCCTATCTTCGTACGCTCTCTCCCGTTTCGTTTTTGCCTATAAATACTGCATTTTACAGAGAAGAAGGGACTGAAGACAAGTTTAAGTTTCTTACTTTATTTTTTAGGATTTAGGATCATTGTTAGATAGTTTATAATATCTCATTTTTGTTTCTGTAATTCAGTCCAGAAATAAGTGAGACAGAGAGAGAAAGAGTGATTGTAATCCGACATTGAAGTGACATCAATAAGATTCAAGAGAACTTCCTTCTTCTCTAAACTATCTGGTATGTTACATTTATTTTATATGCTTTGTTTTACATTGACCATGAGTAGCTAAGTGTTTTTCTATTTTGATTAAACTAAGAAGGTATACGTATTATGAGTATGAAAATGTATTTTATGTACCCTTTCTTGTCTCCGCTATAGCATAAGGCTATACCGAGTCGAATCTCAGGGAGAGCTAGCGATGGAAGCGTTACGAATCGTGGTGAGAAATGCAAACGAAGTGTCTTCTATGCTTAAAAGAATGAATAAAACACGGAACAAGAAATGCAAGAAGTGGTGGAATTGTTCATGTGGAGAATTGAAAAGAGATCAAGAAACGGAAAGAAGCAAACCATGACTAGCTTACCTTAACTACCTTACCAAATCTTACCAAACTCCGTGATAGTGAAGGCGTGCCTCATGTTGTCACTCCATCGGCGTAGGTTTCGTCTTGCGTGTTGATCTAATTACTTTCTCACTAGGATGAAGGGTGGTTTAACCCGTCGGAGAAGAGAAGACCATCCAACTTGCAAGATGAAGTAAAGCGATCACCCATGAGTTGGTGAAGATGGCAAGGCTAGTGGTTAGCTAGTACATGGAGAAGGAATTAGCTACAAGCCATAACAAAACAAAAGCAAAGCATGAAATAAAAGCAAAGCAAGTAAAGAAAGCAAGTAAAGAAAGCGAGTAAACTAGAATCAAGCTTGAGTAGAATTGAAGAGAATGGATCAATCCTTGTATTGCTTCAAGTTGTCACTCCTTGATAGTACAAGCTCTCTCTCTCTTACAATATCTCTCTTGCAATGAAATCTAGGGAAGAAGAGGAAGGAGGACTACAACACAAAGAAAACCTAATACATGTAACTAAAACTAATCTCCTCCTCTTTCTGTTCAGTCCTTGCTCGCAGGTACAAATGAAGTATTTATAGGCCCAGGTGAAGGATCCAGAACCCAGTCTGTTGGCGCAAAATCTGGGGCTCAACGGCCCCAGATCTGCTGCCAGGGCGCGGCAAGGCGCGGCAACTGTATGGCCGTTAGCTAACAACTTTCTGGTACGAAGTTGTTACAAGTTTGTTAGCCACGTGGACCTTCTGGAATCTTCGTTTGTTGAGCGGATCTCTCTGGATCTTGGATTAGATTTGGGCTTTATCTTGGATTTGAAATTAATCACTTTAATTATTGCTAATTAAAGTGATTATTGGTTTTCTCTCCATTTAAGTGTATACCTGTAAATATATAGAGAAGATTAGTAAAAATCATGTATTTATTTGCAATATGCATGGGGATTATGTGGTAAAATATGCAATATTGTGTTACAATCACACCCCCACACTTATTCTTTTGCTCGTCCGAGCAAAACAAAGAAAAGAAAAGAAAATCCTAACTACCAATTTTATTACACCACTTTCGCAGGTGACGCGATTGCACTGAGCGTGTGCAACAAGCCGTTAAACCTTTAGGTTACCCTAGAGGAGGAGTGTTGTCTCCTGAGGGTTTTCAGCAGATTACACCCACAAAATCCATAAAGAAAGAAGACAAATGTTAATGTTTTGAAAATGCATTTTGAATAAGAGACAAGTTTACGAACTATTTTTGCAAAAATATAAGTGATCCTAGGTCATAAGTCCACCTATAATCATTCTTCCTTAAACTTAGTATCCATGCAAGATCTTGTTTTTAATTAAGGTAAGAGTTCAAAATTGGATTGAATACTTTATCCTTCATAAAACCTAGATAATATGCACACCGTGCTCTGTGAAAATTTCTGGGATTTCAACTCTAACCATCAAGCCATTTATTTATATATATTTATTTTTTTTATTTTTTTCTTTTTTCTTCCCTTAGTTTAGGCTTTCTAGTTCACCCTTGTAACGAGCCTTTAACCGATGACTCCCAAACCAGACGGTCTTAGGGCACCAAATGAGAAAACATCCCTCGGGTTTAAGGACTCGAGTGAAAAAGGCCACAAAACTAAAGGGGATTATTCTTAATCACCGTTAGGCGTGAATAATCATGCTTCTTGAGGCACAATTATCCAGCTTAATAAGTGATATCACCGTTAGGCGTGAGTAATCATGCTTCTTGAGGCATAATTTCCCAGCTTAATAGGTGATGTTTTATTATATATATATTATTTTTTTTCTTTTTTTTTTCTTTTATTTTTATGGCATTTTGGTCTTTGTTTCCCTCCCAAGAAATGTGTAAGTATAAAGTGCATATTATCTAAGGCAAAAAATTCAAGATAAAAATATCTCACCAATTTTTCTTACTTAGTAGCCTATAATTTTAAACAAGATCTATTACTTCAACTATGTTTAAGATGTCATAATTAAGGCTTTCTTAATTCCTAAGATACATCTTAATTTTCTTAAAAATAGATCAAAACTTTGTCTCTTATTTCAAAAAGTTTTTTTTTATTATTATTTTTTTTATTTCTAAAAGAAGTGTAAAAGAAAGAAAATCTAAAAACTCTATGTTAGTAAACCCTCCCCCACACTTATTTCATGCATTGTCCTCAATGCATCGTGATATATGTATGCATGAAACAAAAATGAAGAGGGAAGGAAAAAATTACCTTAAGGTGGTGGTTCCGGTGGTGGTCTGATTGGTCCACGAAACATGGCCCAATCATCTTTTCTTTGGGTTTTGAGGAACCCACCAGAAATTTCAAGAATATGACCCACAAGAATGATGTATGCATGGAAGATTTTTATTATGTACATGACCCCATCTAATTTCCAAATTTTTAAAATAATTTTAGAGTCAAATTTATCAAGATCCTTGTCCCAGAATGGTGTATGAAATGATAGGACAGTTGACTTGGACTCAGGAAGGACAGGAATTGATACCGACTCAGGAATGTGACTTAAGTCAAGTGATGGTGCAGGAGTAGGAATGAGTTCGAGAATTGGGTCCAAGTCAAGAAAATGAAGCTCTAGTCCACAATCATTGTCCAATGATGGAATGTGACTTTCTAAAGGTGATATCTCTTTACTTCCAATATTAAGGAATTCAAGCTCATCGCCATACAATTCTTCAAAACTAAGGTCAATGTTTTCCGTCAGAATTGTACAATCAGTTTCAGAAGTAAAGAGATTGAAAAAATCAAGGTCACATTCCTCATGTAGTTCAATAAAGGGAGAACTTGCCAATTTGTCAATAGGATTATCAAAAGTGTATAATTGGTCAAGTTCAATGTGATCCTCAAAGATGGGTGATTCAACTTCATTATGAATTGGGACAGGATCCAATGTAGACTCCGGGAAAAGATTGAAGTCAGGTAAAGATACCGGAGTCATTATTGAATCAGGAAAAAGAATTGAATCAAGAAGTTGGGGTTCAAGATCACATTCCTCATGTAATTCAATTCCACAAAAATGTGAACTTGCCAATTTATCAATGGGACTTTCAAAAGTATGGAATTGGTCAAGTTCACTATGATCATCAAAGATTGGTGATTCAATTTCAAAATGGATAGGCACTGGATCCAATACTGACTCGGGAAATGGAGTGAAATCAGGTGAAGACACCGGAGTCATAATTGAATCAGGAAGGAAAATTGAATCATCAAGTGGAAGTTCAGGATCATGTTCAAGTTCAATTTCAGGAAATGGAAAACTTGCCAAAATGTCAGAAGTTTGGACAAGTTCAGATTTAGGAGATGAAAAACTTGCCAAAATGTCAATGGGATTTGACGTTTGGACAAGTTCAACTTTAGGAAATGAAAAACTTGCCAAAATGTCAATAGGATTTGAAGTTTGGACAAGTTCAGGTGAATGTGCTGAAATTGAATCTGGATTTCCAAGATGACAAGAGTCTTGAGTCATATCAATAGAGTGTGGTATAACTGGATTAGTCAAATGTTGATAGGATAGAGTTTCCTCTTTCCTAAGAAGGTTATCCAATTGTTCTTTCACACTATTGAAAGACTCGGCACGTGTTGTTTGATATTGTAAGAAAGACTCTTGCAAGATGTCTATACTCTTTTCTAGATGTGATAGGTCTACAGATGGCTGCTCTAGAATGGGAGTATAGGAATCTTGAAATTGGAAATTTTGTGAATAGTGTGAGTCACAAATGTGTGATGATGGAAGAGTGGACTCACACAAGAAATCTTTACTCGTTTCCTTGACAAGTGGTTGTCCATTAGGAAAAGGTGGAACTGAGTAAGACTCTTGAAAATACTGTGAAATTGGAGAGACAAATGGTTTTTGAAGTTGTTGCTCGACTCTCTGTAAATTGGCTTCTATACTCCTTTGTAACTCAGATTTTTCTTCAAATGGTGTTTCAGAAAAAGGAGTATATGAAGTGGACTCGGGAAATGAATATTGTGGACAAGGTGAATATGGTGGACAAGGAATTTGAGAATTTGACTCGGGGGACTGGAATCCCCAATGACTCGATGAAGAGTTGAAATTATTTTGGACATTATAATTGTTAGATGGGGGGTATGGGTCATATTGATTCGGATAAGGCCAACCCGGTGTATTTGGTTGTTGCATATTGTAAAACACCGGGTTGGAATTATCCGAATATAAAGTCGGTGTGAAATATGGATTATTATTGAAAGAATTGTTGAATGCCATATCACACAATCACAAACAAAAACAAACAAACAAACAATCAAACAAAAGAAAAAAAAAATTCTAACCTAAGTTAGGGTAGACTTAGACCTAGACGACTCCTAACTGATAGACTGTCCACGGGAGGTTTAGTGCAGACTCTAACCACAAGCTAATCAGCCAGGGAAGGGTAAGGTTGGTGGGAGGTTTTCCGTCCGGAGACGTTCCTTAATTAAGTAACCAGCAACCTTCGGGCTTTCGGCCCTCAACCCCTTTCCTAGACACTGATTTTGCAAGAGTTAAATTCCAACACTTTTCCCCCTTAGGATAATCTCCTAAATGAGTCCGAGATATCCCTAGGGCCAACGTCTATTTTTTTATTAAATTAGGCTTGGGTTAGTGAGTGCTTGGATTGTGGTTTTCGGGCTAAGGAAAGGGTAATGAACTCCCCCACCTTATCTTATTTACGGGTATGCCCTTAAAATTGAATTGTGCAAGTGTACAAGAAATATCACTAAGATTCACTCAAAGCATGAAAATCAAGCAAGAGATGATTCCTAGTCTATATGCAATGCTTACGTACCTTGCCTCCAGCACTCTTCAACAGTAAAGTTAAAAGAATTGAAAGACACGTGCGTAGAATGCAAATGTCTAAACAATTTTTAACAATTTCAACCAACTTTTTACTGTTGATTAAATTAGCAGGTAATAGGTGAAAAATACAGGATTTCAATTATATCAGCAGCTGTGTTTTGCAGAATCAGAGCCCCTGCAGAAAAATTGTAAGTAGTTCACTCAGAATTGCCGCAGATCCGCGGCAAAAACCTGGATTCCGCGGCAAAACTGAGGGATCCTGGTCTCTGCTTTCGAGAGCAGAGGCCCAGGTCCACTTATATGTCACTGCTATGCAAGGTTTTGTGTTTCTTCAACCTGTAACCTGCAACAGAGAAGAAAATTCGTTTAGATTCTCACTTCAAAGAAAATTCGTTGCTCTCCCCGGCAACGGCGCCATTTTGATTAAACTAAGAAGGTATACGTATTATGAGTATGAAAATGTATTTTATGTACCCTTTCTTGTCTCCGCTATAGCATAAGGCTATACCGAGTCGAATCTCAGGGAGAGCTAGCGATGGAAGCGTTACGAATCGTGGTGAGAAATGCAAACGAAGTGTCTTCTATGCTTAAAAGAATGAATAAAACACGGAACAAGAAATGCAAGAAGTGGTGGAATTGTTCATGTGGAGAATTGAAAAGAGATCAAGAAACGGAAAGAAGCAAACCATGACTAGCTTACCTTAACTACCTTACCAAAGCTTACCAAACTCCGTGATAGTGAAGGCGTGCCTCATGTTGTCACTCCATCGGCGTAGGTTTCGTCTTGCGTGTTGATCTAATTACTTTCTCACTAGGATGAAGGGTGGTTTAACCCGTCGGAGAAGAGAAGACCATCCAACTTGCAAGATGAAGTAAAGCGATCACCCATGAGTTGGTGAAGATGGCAAGGCTAGTGGTTAGCTAGTACATGGAGAAGGAATTAGCTACAAGCCATAACAAAACAAAAGCAAAGCATGAAATAAAAGCAAAGCAAGTAAAGAAAGCAAGTAAAGAAAGCGAGTAAACTAGAATCAAGCTTGAGTAGAATTGAAGAGAATGGATCAATCCTTGTATTGCTTCAAGTTGTCACTCCTTGATAGTACAAGCTGTCTCTCTCTTACAATATCTCTCTTGCAATGAAATCTAGGGAAGAAGAGGAAGGAGGACTACAACACAAAGAAAACCTAATACATGTAACTAAAACTAATCTCCTCCTCTTGCTGTTCAGTCCTTGCTCGCAGGTACAAATGAAGTATTTATAGGCCCCAGGTGAAGGATCCAGAACCCAGTCTGTTGGCGCAAAATCTGGGGCTCAACGGCCCCAGATCTGCCGCCAGGGCGCGGCAAGGCGCGGCAACTGTATGGCCGTTGGCTAACAACTTTCTGGTACGAAGTTGTTACAAGTTTGTTAGCCACGTGGACCTTCTGGAATCTTCGTTTGTTGAGCGGATCTCTCTGGATCTTGGATTAGATTTGGGCTTTATCTTGGATTTGAAATTAATCACTTTAATTATTGCTAATTAAAGTGATTATTGGTTTTCTCTCCATTTAAGTGTATACCTGTAAATATATAGAGAAGATTAGTAAAAATCATGTATTTATTTGCAATATGCATGGGGATTATGTGGTAAAATATGCAATATTGTGTTACAATCACTTGCTAATCTATCCCTTCTACCCCTCTTCTCTTGTTTGGCTTTAATGAAAGCATCCCCACTTGAAACATTAGTATGCCTAAGTCAAGCTCTATTCTTGAAGGCACATGAGGATGGGTGTTAAACTTTAAACATTTATTTCAAAAACAAAGCTATTTTAAATCATTTTTATTCCATACTTGCTTCCTTTCTTGATGGTTTATCATTCTATTTTTAATATTGTGTAAAGAAAAGTTTTAGTCTTTAAAATAAAACCATCTTATTTGTTTTACTTGAACACTCAAAGGAGACTTCATGTTTTGCCTATGATTAGAGTGAGGCATTAAAACTTTCTTGAAAAACTTAAATAGTTGAGTTGAATATTAGCGAGCCAGGATCTTTTTTATAATTTAAATAACAACAAAATCATTCTCAAAATATTTTCTAAAAAGTCATCTTCTCCACAACCTTCTCCATATGTTTAAGTTTTCTTTAAATTACTACTCTACTCTCCATTTTATTTTCAACTAAAAAACACCAATACTAATCTTTGTTTTTAAAACAAAACATCGAAACGCTTCCATCACATTCCTCCTTGTGGACGCGACCCGTTAGCCCAAAGCTACATGGTAATTCTAACTTCTTTTCTCGCAATTAATTTTTTGCGCCGTTGCCGAGAAGAGAACGGTATAATTATTTTTTTAACAAGTTTGGTGTTTTGTTTCAGGGCCATAAAGAAATCAGATTTAGCACTCAAGTATTACAGGAGAAGACTTGCTATTATGTGCTCCTACTTTAAAGTAGAAAACAGAATTCCAAGAAATTGCAGCGCAAAAGCTTGAAAATTTTTGGACTAATAAAAACTTTATTTTTGCAGGACATATTGCTTTGTAAAAGTACAATTTTTTGTTGTGTTATTTCTGCTATATCTAATATTCACGTACCTATTTTTAATCCAATAGTAATCTGATTGATTGCCAATTGCTTAAAAAAACATTTAGACTTGCATTCTAGGCATTTGTCTAATTACGTTTTTTTACAATTACTATTTAAAAAAGCTATAAACAAGGTACGTTTGCATAGAATCTAGCATAGGAACATTCTTGGGTGATTTATTTGCTTTTTGATTATTACTATTGCTTTATACTTGCACACTTGTACAATCTATTTTAAGGACAAAACTCGAAACAAGATAAAGTGGGAAAGTCATTACCCTTTTTTAGCCCACAAACCATCTCCAAGCATGCACAGCTTACGCCTAACTTAAAAATCTAATAGACGTTGGCCTTAGGGACATCACAAACTCATTAGGAGATTATCTTAAGGGGGAAGGTGTTAGAATTTGACCCCTGCCAAATCAGTGTTAAAGGACAGAGATTGAGGGATGAAACCCCGAAGGCTGATGGTTTGGCTTAATTAGGCCCGCCACTTTTGTGCGAATACGTCCCACTAATCTTGACCTGACCTAACTGATTAGCTTGTGGTCAGAGTCTGCATTATACCTTCTATGGACAATCAACCAGTTAGGAGTTGTCTAGGTCCATACCTCAGACTAGGCTTGGTTGATTTTTCTCGTTGACTATTGGTAAACTTGTTTATGGTAGTGTTTGTGTATGTAAGTGTGGTTGAGAGACCCAAATTCATCTAGGTTAACTAGAAACACATTACCACCCAAGATTGAACAAAAATCAGATCCGGTTATAGCTCAACTGACTTCATTGTAGGATTGGTTCTACCCTATGAGAAGCCTACTTCCATCTTGCATCCAACTCCCATCGGTTAGTGAACACAACTTTGAGCTCAAGCCTCAGTTCATCAACACACCCCCTAAGTTTTATGGCTTCCGAAGATGCTTATTTCTTCATAAGAGAATTTGAGGAAGTATGTTTAATGATGAGAATCCTACACCTTATAGATGATGCTATTAGGTTAAGATTTATCCCATTTGCTCATAAGGACTTAGTCAAGAAATGGCTTTACAGCTTAGCGGTCGGCTCTATTACATCGTGGGATGGTTTCATTAAGGTCTTCTTGAAAAATTCTATCCAATCCATAAGACCGCTCTCATTAGGAAGAACATCATGCAGTTCAAGTAAGAACCTAGTGAACCGTTTTAAAGGTACTTTGAATGCTTTAAAGACCTCCTTGTTCAATGTCCTCATCATGGAATAGAGAAATGGCGACAGTACTAAATTCTCTATGATGGTTTAGACTACTCAACCAAAACCCTCTTAGAAACTATGTGCCAAGGGGGATTCTTGCAAAAGGATGAAAATGAATGATGGGATTTATATGAGAATCTAGCTGAAAAGACCATCCAATGGGAACTAACTAATGAAAACTCTAGGAATTCAAACTCCATCTCTTCAAAAAGAGGTCTCCATTCAATTGAATCATCCATAGCTGCCGAGGCTAGGATAACAAACCTAGCGAGTAGACTAGAAGCTTTAGAAATTAAGGAAGCAAGTCCAGTCAACCAAGTCAGCAAACCAATTTCTAACTCCGGGCTATACTTACTGTCAAGCCATGAATCATGTATTTGAGGAGTATCTAGTGTTCCAAGCTCAGCAACAATTTCCTGAACCGATGAATGCGCCCTTTTCAAGGCCCAATAATAATCCTTACGCATAAATGTACAATCCTGGCCGGAGAAATCACCTAAATTTCTCATGGAACCAAAACAACAATAACCACTCACGATCAAACCATTCAAACCACTTCCAAGATTCCAATAATATTTCAATCATCAACCCAGCTTTTCAAATTGCCAACACAATTCTTCCAACCATCAACCCCATTTTTAAAATTATCAATAAAACTTTTCCAACCAAGCTCCACAATCTTCCTTCCAAAATCCTCTACTTGAGAAGAGAATGAGTGATTTTAAGAAAAACATGAAAAGGTACATGAAAAACCAAGAGTCCCTCATGTAAACAGTACAGAGGTTAGAGGTTCAAATGAGCCAATTAGCCAATCTACAGAATGAGAGGCTAAAGGGTAACTTGCCTAGTCGCTAGTAACGAATCCTAGGAATTCTCAACAAGCCCATTTGGCTGAGTATCAACCGTTGAGTCAATGTAATACTATTCATGCATTGAGGTCAAGAAAGAAAATTGATAATCAAGTGTCAACACCATCCAATTCCATTCAGTATAACCACACACAAGCATCTACTTCATCTAGTCCCAATCCTTCTAAATCTGATGAACTTGAAAAGGATAAGTCAACCAGTCAGGTACACAAGCCTATAGTATCATTTCCTAATAGGCTAAAAAATAACAAGCAGAATCCACACATGGATAAGATAATTGAGATATTCAATCAAGTGAGAATAAATGTGCCACTTCTTGATGCTATCCAACAAATCTAATCCTATACAAAATTTCTTAAGGACATGTGTACTAAGAAGAGAAAGACTAATTTTCTGAAGAAAGTCTTCTTAGCCACTAATATTAGTGAGCTATTGTCGGGTTCGATCTCTGACAAGTATATGGATCCGGGTTACCCTACCATTGCCTGCACTATAGGACAAGCCGAGATTAGTCGTGCACTTCTTGACTTGGGCGCAAGTATCAACTTGATCCTCTTCTCAGTTTATTAACAACTTGGGTTGGGTGATCTTAGTCCAACTCGAGTCACAATCCAACTGGATGACTATTTCCCAATGGGGAAATTAATGATGTCCTTATCTGGGTTGGAAAGTTTATCTACCCCGTTGATTTCACAGTTCTTGAGACACAACCTGTATCCAATCTTAGGGCTCAAACTCCCGTTATCCTAGGGCGCCCATTCCTTGCTATTGCCAATGCTATTATCAACTGTAGGAATGGTTCTATGAGGTTAACCTTTTGGGACATGACTAGAGAAGTCAATGTCTTCAACCTAGAAAAAAAATCCCATGATGTTGAGGGTCAAACATTTGAAGTCAATCTCATTGAGAACTTGACAAGTGAACATAGAGAAGATTTAGAATTAGAAACTGAATGTGACCTCGAGTTAGAGTCTAAAGACTTTAACCTTGATCAGATTGTCAAATCTGCTGTGAATTGGGCCTCGAACCCTATTTCACCAAATGTAAAGCCAATAAATTTGACACCTCCTTTCAGTGAGCATTCCCCTTCCTTAGAGTTGAAAGCCTTATCGGCGCATCTCAAGTACGTCTATCTAGGCGAACAAGAGACCTTTTTTGTCATAGTTGCCTCCCATTTAAATGGCAGGCAAGAAGAGAATCTTAAAACAATTCTTGGAAAACATAGGGAAGTCATTGGTTTGACTATGATCGACGTAAAGGGATTATGTCCAGCCATAGTTCAACATCGCATTCATCTTAATGAATAAGTGACACCGAAAGAGACTTGCAGTGTAGGTTAAACTCTATAATGGAAGAGATTGTTCATACTGAAATTGTGAAACTCTTAGACAATGGGATAATCTATCCTTTTTCTGATAGCCAATGGGTCAGTCCTTTCCATGCGGTTCCAAGGAAATCTGGTTTCACTGTGGTGAAAAACGAGAACAAAGAGTTGGTCCAAACATGACTTTCTACGAAAATTTGAGTTTGCATCGACTATAGGAAGCTTAATGCAGCAACTCGTAAGGACCTTTTTTCGCTTTCCTTCATTGATCAAATCCTGGAACGTTTGGCTGGCCACGAGTATTATTGTTTCTTAGACGGTTACTCGGGGTATAATTAGATTCTCATTGCTCCGGAGGACCAAGAAAAGACTACTTTTATATGTCCATTTGGGACATTTACTTATCGTCAAATGCCTTTAGGCTTGTGCAATGCCTTAACAACGTTTCAACATTGCATGTTGACTCTTTTCTCTGATATGGTAGAATGATTCTTAGAAATCTTCATGGATGATTTCTCTATCTAGGAAGATTTATTCACTCAATGTTTTTACCATTTAGAACTTGTCCTCTAACGTTGTGCTGAGAAAAATCTGACACTTAACTGGGAGAAATGCCACTTCATGATAAGACATGGAATTATCTTGGGTCATGAAATCTCTAAGAAAGGAATTGAAGTGGATAGAGCAAAGATTGAGGTTATAGCTAAACTTCCCATGCCCAAATGCGTGGAGGATATTCGATCCTTCTTAGGACACACTGGTTTCTACCGAAAATTTATCAAGGACTTTAGCAAGATTGCTAGACTCTTGACTAATCTTTTAGATAAGAATGTGTCCTTCACTTTTGATGATGAATGTATAAATTCTTTGGATAAGCTTAAGAAAGAGCTTATTTCTGCATTAATCATATCTGCACAGGATTGGTCTAAGCTGTTCGAAATCATGTGCGATACTTCTGATTATGCCATAGGCTCTATCCCAGAATAGCGCATTGATAACAAGCAGCACGTGATTTACTACTCTAGTAGGACTCTCAATGATGCTCAACTGAACTACACTACAACCGTGAAGGAATTCTTGACAGTAGTGCTTGCTTTAGAGAAATTTCGCTACCTACTAGGGTTCAAAACCATAATTTTCATCGATTATTCTGCGCTAAGGTACCTTATGATGAAGAAGGATGCCAAGGCCTGACTCATTCGTTGGATCCTCCTTCTTTAAGAATTTGATCTTGAGATTCGAGATAAGAAAGGCAAAGAAAATGTCGTTGCTGACCATGTTTTTCAAACTCTTCATGTAACGAATTGCCCATAAATGATGACTTTTCAAATAAAAAACTCTTAGATGCCTTTAGGGAATCTTGTTTTGATGATATAGTGGATTACTTGTTGGCCCAAAGACCCATCACTCTAGTTTTGATGATGATTAACTCATGTAGTTATAGTACTAATGATCTTGTGTTTAATTAGTCTCAGATATTTGATCAAGATCTTAGTAGGTGTTTAAGCTTCAACAAAGGATTTGAAGTCAAGTTTTGAAGCTAGCACCTGTTAATTCAAGAGCTCGCGCATCAAGATCACATCAAGTACTCAAGAGGAGTCTAGCTCATTGGATTAGGGTTAGGACCAAGTCAAGAAGGAGAAGAAAATTTTTAAGAAGACTTGTGTCGGTTTGTAAGTGTCAAGATTTTATTTTAGATAAAATGTAAAGGATAGATTAGTTGGTGGATTGCTCAAGTTCATACACACACAAAATTTATATGAGTTTTCATAAGAGAGTTTTTGTTTTAGAAAATACCGTTTTGATTTTTAAGCTTCAAAATATACTTGTGATTTACCAAAACTTATTTTAGAGCTTAATGTCAAAAATATAGATATTTTATGTGTAGTGGATCATATCGATACACACTAAGCTTCAAAAGTATTTAAAATATCTTATTTTTGTATTTAGAGAAGTTTTAGAAAAATCATTTTTCAATTTGGAGATAGTTTTTGAAAAATACAGATTTTTGTTTAAGCCAAAATTTTCTTATCACAAAAATAGTTCAAAATGTTTGTAATGTGTTTTGATTTTTAATCAAACATGTTTGTATATCAAAGTATATTAATGAACTTATTTTTGTAGAATTTAGGAGAATTTATGGGATTTTATTGATGGAAAAAAGACCATGTTTTAATCCCTAAAAATTGGTGACCTGGCCTTCTGCTGGTCGACTGGATGGTCGACCGAGATAGAAGTCGGTCGACCGGTCCGGTCAACCGATGTGCACAGTGCACAGCCACTTTGGCTGGTGAGCCGGTCGACCGCTAGGGAGCTCTGCTCTCTGGACTGGCCCCGGTCGACCAGGTGGTCGACCGGCAGAGAGCTTCTGCTCTCTGTATCCAGGCATCGGTCGATCGGGCGGTCGACCTGTGCGTCAACAGTCAGAAATCCGACTGTTGGCGGTCGACCGGCGGTCGACCGGCAGCATGGAATCCTGCTGAGTTGGACCCCAACAACTATATTTTTTAGGCCTATAAATTGGGGCTGTTTTGAGCTATTTTCTATAAGATTTCAAGAGAGATTTTGGGCTAGTTTTTCCTACCTATCTAAGTGTTTATCTCCACTTGTTTTAGAGAAAATACTTCCATATCAAATGGAGAGTTTTTCAAGAGTGTTTTATAAAAGAGATTTCTTTAGTTTTTCATCACAAATTCATCCTTGTTTTTCTTACACATACTTAAGCTTTCTATTGCCATATCTATCCTATAGGAGAGTTGTTGTGAGAGTGTTTCTAGGTGACCAAAGTGTTTCATCTTATATTTGAGGAGGCGAACTTGCGGGTTCGTGTTGTTTTGAATATGGGAGCTCGGTGTTTAGATGCGGCCTCGGCAAGGTAGTGTGCTTGCGTGTGTAGTTCTTGCAGGAACAAGAGAGGGACTAGTGAGTCCAAGAGTTTTAGGTGAACTCCTTATAGGTGTTGCGGTACCAAGTGATCCGGTGGGATCAATTCTAGTGAAAATCCTTCATAGTGTTGGAAAGGCGGGGACGTAGAGCAAGGGTGCTCGAACCTCAAAACAAATCTCCCGTATTTGCGATTGCTCTCTCTATCTCTCACTTGTGTTTATATCTTGCATGTTTATTGCTTTCTTCTTTATATGCTTAATATATATTTGTGCTCAATTGTTATATATATGAGATTGTTTGCTCACAGTTGTATTCATCCAAGAGAGCCATAGCGGCACCTCAACTCTTATCTAGAGGAATCTTGAGGATAGTCCAGAGCCCGTCACCGGGAATTCGGCTACACTCTTAGGTTATACCTTATGTGTTTAGCTTAATAGCTTTTAGTTTGTTTAAATAGTTTTAATTCTACATTAATTCATCATTAGAGTAGCTAGTCACTTATTCACCCCCCTCTAGGTGATTTCAATTGGTATCAGAGCTTGGTGCTCTTGATTTGGGTCTAACAACCTAGAGTCAAAGATCCTCATTTTAGCTAATCACAATATTTGTTTACACACACATGGATTTCATGACACCTCCCATGTTTGATAATCTTAACATCCAAACATGGAAAGTTAAGATGTCAATGTACCTCAAAGCCCTAGGGATTCATGTTTAGTTTGCCACTATTAAAGATTCTTATTGTTTAAATGGCAAACATCTAGAGGCTAATGCAAAAGCCATCCATGCTTTAAAATCACCCCTAAATGATGAATATTTATCTAGGGTTTCTAACTTTGATTCGACTTTTATAGTATGAAATACTATAGTCTCCCTTGGCGAACAAAAGCAATACTATGTGGAGAGTGACTCGAATGATGAAAGTGATGCTTTAACATATGCTACATGGTCCAAGGGGATAACCCCCTTGAGGTAAATTCCGAATCCGAGCTTGATGAGGATGTTGACATGTCATATGGCGATCTTGCTTCATTTTGTCAACAACTTCTTGAAAAATATGATTTACTCAAAAGGATAATAAAAGATGGAAAAAGAAATATGATTCAATTTTAGAAGAAAAAGTTCTTTATAAAATAAATTGGAAAACATTTCTAAAGAAAATGAAACTTTGAAAAAGGAGAATATTTCCTTGTTTTCTAAATTAAATGATCTTTGTGAAGGAAATAATTTTTAAAAAATAAAATTAATTTGGTGAAAAAAAAATGTTTTAGAAGAAAACAACTCTTTGAAAAGAAAAATTGTTGAAATAGAAAAAGAAAATATTACTAAGAAGAAAAAGATTGTTGATTCTCATGCTTGCCATGCTCTTCATGCTACTATTGATAAAAATGAGATTCAATTTTTAAAAAATAGAATAAATTATTTGAGCTCAACTTTAAGTAATTATGCATTCAATCATAATAGATTGGAAACCTTGTTTCAAAAGAAATAAGCTCCATATGCACATGCACATCACCCACGGCATACATATGCACACTTTGCACATCAAGTTCACACTCATTCGCATGTGCATTCTAGAGTATAGAAATGTACACATTGCAGCCGCAAAGGTCATTTAGTAAGGTTTTGTTATTATAAGGTAAATTCTATAAATTTTACTAAAAAAAATGGTTGGGTTCCATTTGATGCTAAGCCCCGTGGACCCAAAAGAAAATGGGTACCAAAGTCCCCACCTCTTGTATTTGATGTAGGTGTGGGCTCTCACATGACGTGAGAGAATTGGTGCCTTGATGGTGGATGTATGGGCTAGATGGACATACAATTGATGCACCGCTATCAAGAAAGTTTGGTGGGAAGGCTACCATATTTTGGAGACTTAGAGACTAGTGCATTTAGTTTGGTAACTATCTCTAAACTCCTATTTTAGTTTACATGCTTTTACATATATTGATTTTTAACATATTTTTGGTTAGTGTTAAAATAATCATGTTTTGAATTTCATAAGGTGAATACTTGTTTAGATGAATTTTTTATTAAAACTTGTGTATATACTTGTACAAGTAGTGAGCAACAATTGATTCTTATATGTTTGTACTTCATTACTCATGTGTACTCATTACATGTTCATGTATAACCTAGTTTTGATGATTCTTTCACTTACACATATTTTCCCTATTCTTGAATATATTTTTGCTTCATGTATATGTAACTTTTGTCCAAAACTAATATATATGTATACCCTTCAGTCACTTGCCTTCATGCAAATTACATTTTAAACTCTTTTGTGTTTAGGATATGTATATAAATTGTTAGTTTTGATAAAACATACATATACCTTGAGGTTTGTTTTTAATGAAAAATAAAATTTTATGATTTTCATATTTGGTTGATAAAAAGAATTTCATGTTTATTTGAGTTTTATTGATTATTTCATGAATATGCTATTCACATAACCTTTGTACACTCACATCATTTTTTGTTTACTGATGATTTTGTTTCATGAGCACATTTTTAAGCTTTATAGATTTTGAGTGTCAATTTTTTGTGTATTTGGTATATTTCATGAAGTATACATGATTTGGTTTCATATTTGAAGAATCTTTAACTAATTTTTTAAAAATTACTTTAACTAGTTATTTATTCTTCATTTGGTAGTTTTTTTAATTTACAACTATTTTCAAATCATATTTTTGAAGACTTCTACCCTAAAACGGCGGATGGATGGGCGACCGTGCCTTGTATGTGCCTAATTGAAAATCTATTTAAACATGTGTATGAATAGGGTGGATAGCTATGAGTTATACACATGTTCTTCATGGAATTCTACTTTTGTATACTCATACATATATATATATATATATATATATATATATATATTATATATGTATATATATATGTATGTATGTATGTATGTATGCCTCAAATTTCAAATAATATCAATTTCAATTGGTATTTTCATTTTCATGCATATATATGTTTTGATTGTGCTTGATTTAGAATATCCTTACTTGTTTAAAGTACAAATTATGTTTATGCTAAGCTTGACTAATTTTTAAATTATAATTGGTATCTTAATGAGCTTATGCATTATTTTCAATTGATATTTCAATTGATATCAAAATATACGTCTATTTTACCTTTTAATTGGTATCAAAAATTTACAATGTTTTAATTTCAATTGGTATCATGTTTCAAAACTCTTTTATTTGTATCTTAAAATTTTTTTTATTTACAAGTGGTACGAAAATTTTGTTTTAAGAAATTTCAAAGTTTTGCTTTAAGTATTATCAAAATTTTGTTTAAAGATTTCTTGATATGTATTGCCTATATGCAAGGGGAGCTTAACATCTCTTCTATATATAGATTCATGTTGAGTGTATCTTATATTGAGAAGCTTGACATCTCGTCTTTATGTGGTACATGTTTGTAGGAGGAGCTTAACATCTCCACTTATATATTGTATGTTATGCTTTATGTGAGTTAGGGTTTTGTCATCCCTTCTTTATGTAATGCATGTATGCAGGGGGAGCTAACTTCACGTCTCTCTTCCTCATGAATGTATATCGCATATGTCTTTATTATTTTATTTATTTTTGCCCCTTTGTTGATGAATTGACAAAAAAAGGGAGAAGTATTTGATCAGTTTATATATGCATGCTTATTTCATTTCCCTGTTTTATACAAAAAGGGGGAGAAAGATTTTCTATTTTTTGTTTATGCATATACGTTTTGTTTATGCAAAAAGGGGAGAAGAATTTGGTGAGTTGATGCATATTTATCTCCTTGTTTATGCATACATTTTTTTTAGTTTTATGCACTTTATTGAATATCTTATTGTTTATTGTTATGCATGAGTTAAGGAGGGCTTCTATGAAGCTTAACTTTAATCCATGTAAAAATAACTCCATGAGTCTTGTCATCATCAAGAAGGGAGAGATTGTTGGCCCAAAGATCCATCACTCTAGTTTTGATGATGATTAACTCATGTAGTTATAGTACTAATGATCTTGTGTTTAATTAGTCTCAGATATTTGATCAAGATCTTAGTAGGTGTTTAAGCTTCAACAAAGGATTTGAAATCAAGTTTTAAAGCTAGCACGTGTTGATTCAAGAGCTTGCGCATCAAGATCACATCAAGTACTCAAGAGAAGTCTAGCTCATTGGATTAAGGTTTGGACCAAGTCAAGAAAGAGAAAAAGATTTTCAAGAAGACTTGTGTAGGTTTGTAAGTGTCAAGATTTTGTTTTAGATAAAATATAAAGTATAGATTAGTTGGTGGATTGCTCAAGTACATATACACACACACTCACACACAAAATTTATATGAGTTTTCATAAGAGAGTTTTTGTTTTAGAAAATACCGTTTTGATTTTTAGCCTTCAAAATATACTTGTGTTTTATCAAAACTTATTTTAGAGCTAATGTCAAAAATATAGATATTTCATCATATATGTGTAGTGGATCATATCCATACACACTAAGCTTCAAAAGTGTTTAAAATATCTTGCTTTTGTATTTGGAGAAGTTTTGGAAAAATCGTTTTTCAATTTGGAGATAGTTTTTGGAAAATACATATTTTTATTTTTCAAAATGTTTGTAATGTGTTTTGATTTTTAATCAAACGTGTTTGTATATCAAAGTATATTAATGAACTTATTTTTATAAAATTTATGAGAATTTATGGGATTTTATTGAAGGTAAAAAGACCATGTTTTAATCCCTAAAAATTAGTGACCTGGCCTTCTGCCGGTCGACTGGACGGGCGACCGAGACAGAAGTCGGTCGACCGGTCTGGTCGATCGATGTGCACAAACGTGCACAGCCACTTTGGCTGGTGGGCCGGTTGACCGACCCGGTCGACCGCCAGAGAGCTCTGCTCTCTGGATCTGACCCCGGTCGACCGGGCAGTCGACCGGCAGAGAGCTTCTGCTCTCTTATCCAGGCCTTGGTCGACCGGGCGGTCGACCAGTGGCTCAACGGTCAGAAATCTGACCGTTGGCGGTCGACCGCCTGGTCGACCGACAGCAGGGAATCCTGCTGAGTTGGACCCCAACGGCTATATTTTTTAGGCCTATAAATTGGGGCTATTTTAGGTTGTTTTCTATAAGATTTCAAGAGAGTTTTTGGGCTAGTTTTTTCTACCTATCTAAGTGTTTATCTCCACTTGTTTTAGAGCAAATACTTTCACATCAAAAGGAGAGTTTTTCAAGAGTGTTTTGTAAAAGAGATTTCTTTAGTTTTTCACCACAAATTCATCCTTGTTTTTCTCACACATCTTGAGCTTTCCATTACCATATCTATCCTATAGGAGATTTATTATGAGAATGTTTCTAGGTGATCAAAGTGTTGAGATCACCAAAGTGTTTTATCTTGTATTTGAGGAGGCGAACTTGTGGGTTCACGTTGTTTCGAGTTCTTGTGGGAGCTCGATGTAGAGGTGCGGCCTCGGCAAGCTAGTTTGCTTGCGTGTGTAGTTCTTGCGGGAACAAGAGAGGGACTAATGAGTCCAAGAGTTCTAGGGTGAACTCCTTGTAGGTGTTGCGGCACCGAGTGATCTGGTGGGATCAATTCTAGTGGAAATCCTTCATAGTGTTGAAGGCGGGGACGTAGAGCAAGGGTGCTCGAATCTCGAAACAAATCTCCCGTGTTTGTGATTGCTCCTCTCTATCTCTTACTTGTGCTTATATCTTGCATGCTTATTGCTTTCTTCTTTATATGCTTGATATATATTTGTGCGCAATTGTTATATGCTTGGGATTGTTTGCTCACACTTGTATTCAACCAAGAGAGCCATAGCAGCACCTCAACTCTTATCTAGAGGATCTTGAGGAGATTGTCCAGAGTCCGTTACCGGAAATTCGGCTACACTTTTTAGTTATACCTTATGTGTTTAGCTTAATAGCATTTAGTTTGCTTAAATAGTTTTAATTCCGCATTAATTCATCATTAGATTAGCTAGTCACCTATTAACCCCCTTTAGGTGATTTCATTACTTAGTCACAAACCAAATTCTATCTCATTGGTCTAAAAATAATGTATACCAGCTCTTATCTCAAGCTCGGTATTTCTTTTGGGAGGAACCGTATCTTTTTAAGTACTGTTCTAACCAAATCATTAGAAGATGCATTCCCGATTAAGAAATTAAGAGTGTTTTGTCTTTTTGTCATGAGCTTGCATGCGATGGACACTTTGGTCCCTGCAAGACTGCTGAAAAGGTACAACAAAGTAGGTTTTATTGGCCCACAAAGATACTTATGAATTTTGCAAGACGTGCCCTAGATGCCAAATGGTCGAAAGGATCTCGAAACGAGATATGATGTCCCTCAACCCAATTCTAGAAATAAAACTCTTTCATGTTTGGGGCATCGACTTTATGGATCCATTTCTTAATGCATTTGGAAACCAATACATATTGGTTACCGTGGACTATATGTCCAAGTGGATAGAAGTCATTCCAAGTAAAACTAATTATAACAAAGTTGTCATAAAGTTTTTGAAAGAGAATATTTTCTCGTGCTTCAGAACCTCTTGTGCTATCATCAGTGATAATGGTACTCACTTTTGTTTAGATCCTTTGAAGCTCTTATGTGAAAGTATGCTATAACTCACAAGTTATCCACACCTTATCATCCTCAAACTAGTGGGTAGGTGGAGATCTCCAATAGACAAATCAAGCTTATTTTGGAGAAGACTATGAACCAAAATCGGAAAGATTGGTCCACCAAAATTGTAGATGCCCTATGGGCCTACAGGACCGCTTTCAAGGCGATTTTATGAATGTGTCCTTATAGGTTAGTCTTTGAGAAGGCTTGCCACTGAGTTAGAGCATCAGGCCTTATGGGCGATAAAGCAGCTAAATTTTAATTTGAACAAGGCCAGTGATCTTCGAAAATTACAAAATTTTGAATTAGAGGAGTTGAGAAATGAGGCCTATGAAAGTGCAAAGATCACAAAAGAGAGAGTTAAGATTTTTCATGATAAACATATCATAAGAAAAATATTTGTCCCTGGACAAAAAGTCTTACTCTATAATTTTATACTTCATCTTTTTCCAAGAAAGCTAAAATCAAGATGGATTGAGCCATTTGTTGTTAAATTCGTGTTTCCACACGCTGTTGTAGAGATCAGTTACACTAAAAATGGAAATAACTTTCAGGTAAATAGTTAACGCCTTAAACCTTTCTTAGAATCGGTGTTGGTAAATGAAACAACTATGAGTTTTTTGACCCAGTGTATCGGTAACTATACCTCTTTTACATTCCATTTCATGCATCTATATTTTTCTTTCATGCATTGGGGACAATGCATAAGATAGGTGTAGGGGAGGGTTCTAACATGATTAACATAACTTTAAATAAAAAAATTAAAAATATATATAAAAAGATAAAAAAAACTTTTTGAAAAAAGAACAATATTTTGACTTATTTTTTGTAAGAAGTTAAGTAAATTTTAAGGAATAGGAGAATCATAATTAGGATTCCTTATACTCAGTCAAAATAAGATGACTTGTTTGATTTCTAGGGTTAGGAAGAAAATTTGAAAAAGTTAATTTAGTCATAATCTTTACCTTGATAAAATATATACATTTTATACACTTACGCACTTAGGGTTCAAAAATAAAGATTCTTATGCCTTATAAAAAAAAGAAAAAAGAAATAGAAAATTTATATATATATATAAAAAAATCCTATGATTAAGCCGTTACTTGTGCCTCATAAAGCATAAATATTCATGCCTAAAAGGGGTACATTTTATAAACAAAAATCTTTAGTTTTGTCTCCTTGTTTGATCAAGTATTTAAGTCCTTAGGGTGTTTTCCCCGGTGCCCAAAGACCGTCTGATTTGGATATCACTGACTAAAGGCCTGTTACATGGGAAGATTAAAAAGCCAAATAGAATTAAGAAATAATATTATAAAAAATATAAATAAATAAGGCATAAGAGTTAAAGTTAAAGAACCCTTAGTCAAAATTTCACAGTCACGAAGGTGCATATGACTTAGGGTAAAGTAATAGACTAGATGAGAAATACAATTTGACTCCTTATTTTGATTGATAATACGTTTTTGAAAAGAGAAAGTTTAGGAACGAAAAATTCAATTTTCCTATAACTTATAGGTTACTTGAACTCTTACAATAATACCTCAAATATTTTTAATCTTTTCAAAATGCTTTTCGAAAATACTAACACTTTTCTTTTTCTTTATGGATTTTGTGGGTGTAATCCACTAAAAACCCTCACGAGACAAAACTCGTCCTCTAGGGGTAATCTAGAGGTTTAACGGCTTGTTGCACATGCTCAGTGCAATCGAGTGACCTGCAAAAGTGGTCCAAATAATTTCATAGGATTAGTTTTAATGTTCTACTCGAGGGCGAGCTTAAGATAAGTATGGGGTGTGATTGGTCACCTATATTGCATATATAATGTCACATTCCCTTAATAATTGTCTAATATATCATGTATTTAGTCTTATATTTTTCTTTATAAAAAGCAGGCCCATTACTAATGGAGGAGGAAGGAAATTGAGCCCAAAAGCTCACTTTAATTCTGATTTAAATCTAAATTAAAGACGGGACAAATATTCAGGAGGATAAAGATTATCCCAGCTGAAGATCAATGGAAATCAAGAAAGATAAAACCAGTTGAAAAGCTAGTTAAAACAGATCTTCACAAATCAATTAGTTAAAGCTGAAGATGAAAGGAGGTTTTGTCAAATCCAGGACTAAAATCTGAAAATCCAGCAAAGATAAAAGAAGATCGCGAAATCAGGGATCTGCACCCCCGGGTGTGGCCGCTTGGCCGCACCCAGGCCGCAAAAATGCGGCCAAAGCCGTATTTTCGCGGCTATCTAAAGGAATCACGGGAGCATTTGATCCCCCTATTTTCGTACGCTCTCCCCCATTTAGTTTTTCCCTATAAATACTGCATTCTACAGAGAAGAAAGGATCGAAGACTAGCTTAAGTTTCTTGCTTTATTTTTAGGATTTAGGATCATTGTTAGATAGTTTATGAGCAGTTGTATCTCTTTTTTTTTGTAGTTCAGTTCATAAATAAGTGAGAGAGAGAAAGAGTGATTATAATCAGACATTAAAGTGACATCAATAAGATTCAAGATCTTCCTTCTTCCCCAAACTGTCTGGTATGTTACATTTATTTTATATGCATTGTTTTACATCGATCATGAGTAACTAAGCATTTTTCTGGGCTCAGTAATCTATCTCTTCTACCCCTCTTCTCTTGATTGGTTTTCATGAAAGCAACCCCACTTGAATCATTGGTATGCCTAAGTCAAGCTCTGTTCTTGAAGGCACATGAGGATGAGTGTTAAACTTTTAACATTTATTTCAAAAACACGACTATTTCTAAATCATTTTTATTTCATACTTGCTTCCTCGCTTGATGGTTTAATATTCTATTTTTAATATTGTGTAAAGAAAAGTTTTCAGTCTTTAAAATAAAACCATCTTATTTATTTTACTTTAACACTCAAAGGAGAATTTGTATTTTGCCTATGACTAGAGTGAGGCATTAAAACTTTCTTGAGAAAATTAAATACTTGAGTTGAATATTAGCGAGCCAGGATCTTTTTCATAATTTAAATCACAGCAAAATCACTCTCAAAGCATTTTCTAAAAAGTCATCTTCTCCTCAACCTTCTCCAAATTTTTAAGTTTTCTTTAAATCACTTAGCTACTCTCCATTTTCTTTTCAACTAAAAAACACCAACACCAATTTTTTTTAAAATAATATATTGAAATGCTTCCATCGCATTCCTCCTCGTGGACAAACCTGTTAGCCCAAAGCTACACGGTAATTCTCACTTCTTTTCTTACAATCAGCTAGTGATGTTATTCCCCTCAGCATGATGAGTTGTCGAAGATTATTCGTTGGGCTTAAAAGCTAATTATTTCCTCTATCCTTTAGCCGACTTTAAGTAACATGGTGTACCTTCTGAGTTTTCACTCATCAGATGATTTCTAGAATCCTGTCAGGGATTAAGAAAGTGAATATGAATTCGCGGGGATTTTATCCAGAGATTAACATTTCACGTGGAGTCCTCTCTGATCCTCATTCGGTCACCACACTTTGATATGAATGTGGAAGCACTAGAAAGGTTTTGCAAAGATGTGTCACGAACCTTCTGTTTGGTGGGAAAATTGAGGGTGTGTGAAATTCTTTATTTGATTGTAAAGAAAATTATAACAGATCAATAATCCTATTACAAGAGAGGGAAGATATTCAAGCTTAAATCTTTCCTTTGTTTAGTGTCGGGTTCTTGATATGGCGATGGAAAGTGAATCTTGTTTTTGTTGACTGGGTGAACGTAGAGACCTCTCGGGAATCTTCTCTTTGGACGGTGGATGAAGTAACATAGATTCTGTCTAACATGATCTCAAAGAGACTTTAGGAAAGAACAAACTTGAACTCAGCAAGTTGTTAGAAGAGTCAAACTCTCTCTCTCTTTTTTAGCTAGAGATCTTGGTCTTTCTACGGCTTATGGCCGTAGTTCTTCTGACCAAAAAAAATTCGACCCCTCTTTCATAGCAAACTAGGCTATTTATAGAAGTTTCAGGGGGTAAAGTGTCCCCTAAAAATACTCCATAATGGGGGTTAACTCCCTCATTTCGTGGGCAGTAATTGACCTAGTAATGAGGGCAGTTATAACCAAGACACGGGCTTTGGGCCTCGCGTTTAATTGCTGAAGTGATGCTTGAGAAATGCGAATTCCCAGTTCTGCGTTAAGCTTCAAGTGAGACGCGGACTTCGGGCCTTGCGTCTGGGTAGGATGTCTGAGATGCAAGTTTCAAACTCTACATCTTGGCCATTGAAGTAAGGCAGAGACGCGGGTTTCGACATTTGCATCTTGGTACTACAGTGGTGCTGAGACACGGCTTTTGAGCTCTGCGTCTTGGTTATTAAGACGCGGGTTGTCTTGATGCTACGCTAGTGGCTGTGCCGCTTTGCGTCTGGAGTTTGGATTTCGCTTTCTGATGACTTCACTCTAGTGATTTTTGAATAGTCTACAGAACCCCCTCCAAAGTTTTTAATATTCCGCGATTGACTGCGACAGATTTTGAAATGCTTTAGACTTTGGTCGAGTTCATACTTCTCATGATTGGACTGACAATCATTTGAGATGCCCTGGGTTGATCCTGTCTGAAATTTGGTCTTCGTGAGTGTACTGTAAAACCCTTTGAAGCTACCAGAGATGATCGTGGTGAGTGTCTAGATACGCAGTTCATACCTCCTTAGTGCTCTGAGCTGGTTGTTGATGTACTATTGAACTAGGGGTAAACAGTCGTCTGCTCGTGTCAGTGTACTGTTAAACTGATTGCAGAAGTAAAGACTGAATGCAAGTCTTGTAGACGCAGGGGTCGCATTACTCTAGAGGCGCAGTCCTTACTCAGAGTGGAGATGCATCTATTAATTTGCTGAAGAAACGCAGCATATAGAGGGACGCGATATTTGAAGTGAAGACGCAGCTCTCACCTTGTTGACTAGACGCAGCTTTGGACTTGCTGAAGAGACGCGACCTTTGGAGGGACGCGGCTTTGTTAAACGCGAGTCCTGTGTTTGAGGCGCGTTGTCACGTGTCTGGCGGAGTTGAGGGGACATCTTTCCCTTTTAATGCGCGAAATTCGCGTCCATTTAAGACGTTTGCCATCCATTGGGCGAGGATTAGCCGTCGAGACACGCGCCACGTATCTCTGCGGATCACTGTGCCTATAAAAGACAACAGTCTTTTAAGAGTCATCATTAGACTCTTCTTCTTCTTCGCTGAGCTTTGTATCAAGGGTTAAGAAAAGCTTAAATGCTCTTTTTCAATTTTATCATCTTCAGCACCGATTTCACGGTCGAAATGGCACCGAAGACCAAACCTGCTTCTTCATCCTCGAGCGCTATCGCTCCAGAGATTCAAATGGTTGGTTCTTCCACGTAGGAGGCCCCCATTTCAGGTAATAAAATTGCATCTGAACTAGTTTCCACCATTAAAGAGGCTTAAAGAGTTCTCTTAACTCTTAAGTCTCTTTTGAAGGTGAACCGCCAACACTAGGCTCATGCCCGTATTTGATTTTCAGACGCGGCTCTTGAATTGGTAGGCAAGACACGGATTTGACGACCTCGTGCTTTCGCTTCATCAACTTGATTCTGTATCTGTTTGTTGAACGCGAGCCTCGTTGAGCCCTGCGTTTTGAGCTCAATACTTAAAATTTTTTTTTAAGTGTTGGAGGTTCAGACGCAGACTTCCTATGATCTTCGCGTCTTCAAGATCAGGCGTAAGTTTCACTGATCTCGCGTCTGAGTCTGAGACTTAGAAAAATTTCTAAGTTATAGATTTTGAAATGCAGGCTTCATGCAGGCCTTGTACTTTTGAGTCTAGACGCAGATTTTGCTGATTCTCGCGTCTGGATTCATTCCTGCGTTTGAATTTCAAACATCTAGCCATTTTTTCAGATATTTGACTAAATGTTGTCTTCTTAGCAGTGTGATACTCTTCTAGCCCGCTGTCTAAGAAGTGCCACTTTGGATACGTGGGTGGCGCTGATCGTAATCTGACCTTCGTACTTCAGAAGACTGCTTCTGTGACTACTGGTAAGTCAAAGAAGCGAAAGGAGAGGATCTCCAAAGCCAGTATAGTGACCTTTGGGAGATTATCTCTGACGGGATGTTCGAGATGGATTCCCGTACTCCGCTATGGAAGCCTGCTTTCTTCTTTGGTGACGCCATTGATGTGGATGATAGTATTCTGGATGACGGAGATTATAAGTGGCTTCATCAGATAGGAGACAGGAGGTTCTTTATTCCCAATATGGAGAGGATGTATTCCTTGTCCTACTTCAGCATATGTCTGTTCATCGCACGATGGAGCAGGATCTTTCTCGGTTTGTCTCTGGCGTGTCTCTCGGCAGATTAGGTGCCAAAGAAGTATATCCTGCTGGCCAGAAAGATGTCTTCAGTTTATTTTCTGGGTTAGTCAGGCCTAAGTATCCGAAAGGAGAAACCCTTCAGCTTGCCGCCACCTTCATCAATCAGTTCTTGAAAGTTAGGGGTGATTTTTCCGTCGACTTTCGCCCCCTCAGATGGGTCCATTCTAATGACAAATCATGGTGGGGTAGAATGGTCGGATTTGTTCTTGTTGAGCTTGGGACTCGGCTGCAACAGGTGGGGTTATTCCATTCGGTTAGGGCCGTACAGTATGGTCTCCCACAGAGTTCCACAATTTTTATGGCATCTTGGAACATTATAATCCTCTGACAAGCACATCTTTTAACCCAATCAGAGAGATAGGGCTCACTCTTCATGAGCTATATGAAGTTTCGGGCTAGTTATAGGGGATGCCCCTTATGAAGAGTACGTCCCGACATCTGAGAAACTTCACCTCTTGAGGAAAGAGGACCCCCAGGTGTATGAGACATACTAGGAAGTGTTGTGGCACTTTCACATCTGCGGGCAGATATCCTCCTGGGGGAACAATGGTGTGCCTGGGCGAGCTATCTGTTCAACGGCATAAATGAGAAAGATAGTCTGGTGACTAGTATGGCCCCTTGCACTGACGAGAAAATTGCTGAGAGGGTTAATGCCTCTACAAGCTCCTACACCACCGAGTCGAATGAGGATACTTTAAGACCTGATACGGTTTTTGAAAGTTTTCATCACCAGGCCCGAGTTCCCATTTCTGACCGGGCTCTATTGGCGGGCTTCCTAATACTATGGCTGAAGCGTTGTGTGGTGCTAACGCTGCCGCATGAAGTAATCGATGCCGATGTGGTGCACCCGGCGGTCTTGCTTGCCTACGGGAAGTCTATCGCTCTCCTTTCAACGATGGTAGCAGCCAGAATTTAGAGTGGATTACGGGCTCTGGTCAAAAGCCTGTGCCAGGTGGAGGCCATTGTAGACTCCCAGGGCAGGCCAGTGGTAGATTCAGAAGGAAGGTCGGAAGTGAAGACCCCTAATCCCATAATCGAGTTTCCCTATATGCACTGTCCCCCACTAATGACAGCAGTGCCTTCCTCCAAAGGCTTCGTTCCCTTCGTGCAGAAGCTTGAGAATTCGAGCTGGTCTTATTACTATATGTTCATGCTCGGAATTCCATTTTGAACAGTTTGAATTACCAGCTCGATCATTGCTTCCCTAAGATTTTTGGTGCGTCCTACCATGATAAGTGTGCCGACCTTGTAGGACCAGATGACTTCACAAGGCTGCCATCAGGAATCTTCTGGTAACAAATTAATATTCGGCCTAGATACCTGATCTTCCGGCAAGGAGATTCATGTACGATGAGCCTTACGTGCCTAGTCGTTTTGTTCGGCAGTTCGGCTATGATCAATTATATGTCGGCAACCCTAACACTGGCCTCTGCTTCAGCGAAAACTTGTTCGAAGGTGCTCGGGCGCGGTACTATAGTGTAGCTAGAGGGACAAAAGTTATTTTCAGCCTGCCTCACAAGACGCCGAATTGTCACACCAGCCTCGGTTTCTGCACGTGATACTTCCTTGCTAGGAGGATGTTTGGTTTTGAAATAAATACCTCTTGCATTAGGAGCATCAAGGAATCTTACAAAACCAAGTTGGAGTCCAACAAACGTATGCAAGGTATGAACGAGCATCAGGAAGTTAAGAGGGAATCAGGAGGGAAAGCATGATGGAACCAAGGACAGTAGCACCTAAGGGGCAACTCGCTAAAAAGAGTCGACAGGCCGTGGCTAAACGTTCCCGTGGCTCTACTTCCAAGGGTGAGCCTAACCCGAAGAAGGCCAGGGGGAATATTAGGCTAAAGCTTCGATGCCTGAAGTAGTTCCTCCTGGTGTTGAGGAGCATGGGGAGGAAGAAGAAGAGAAGGAAGAAGTCCCCTCCTTCACTCCTGAGGTCTGCGCAGTAGGGGTCCCATGATCCTAGATGTGGGATAGCTCGCGGGTGAACCTGTCATGGCTGAAGAGGTCGAGCGACCCGAAGTCGACTTGGTGAGGAAGGATAATGTTGAGATTGTGCGAGTCTCGATTCAGCCTGGACCTTCTTCAGCTCATGGGGGAAAGGTGGAGGTGCAGCAGCCTGGGTCTCCCAGTGCATTGATGCCCACCTCGTGGGTTATCGAACCCAGCCCTACTACCAGGGTCTTCAGCGGTAAAGCCTCGATCGCTGAGATTTCCTGTGTCGAGTTATCGTCATCCTCGTCCGAAGAACATGGCTATTATTCTGGCGAGGAAGTTGATTTTGGTAATGAATTCGCTCTTCCTGACACAAGCAAATTCTTGCATATCTTAGAGGAAGAGATACAAGGATACGTCCTTGTGATCGTTTCACCGATAGTATGGATTACCGCTATTGAAGGTATTTTTCTATCCTCCTAAACTGGTTCTCCATCAAGTTAGGAATGAGTTCTAATATTTCCTTTTGACTTTCTTCTACAGGGCTGGCTGCCGGTAGTGAAGCCATAACTTCTTCTCATATTGAGGAGATAATCCAGGAGCTGGCCCAGCAGGAGGGCCTTGAAGTTTCCGCTACCGGGATGCCTCATGAGGGTGTAACCGCCAAGGTCGGGGAGCCCTCATCCCCAAGTGGCTTATCCAGGAATTTGCCATCTTCAGATCCTCAACTTGGTAAGAGAATACTGACGTGTTGTATACTCTCCTTTTCATCATTGCCACTGACATTTAATGTTATGGTTTACAGAGAGCATTGGGGTAGCTCAAGTGGAGGATCCTGCGGAAGAAGATAGCGCAGTTCAAACTTCAGCTAGGGAACCCAGAGAGTTTGCTGTTGCTTCTGTTGTTATGGAAGTTGCTTCCACAATAACTGTCCCGGAGGTATTGGCGACGACCTCAGTGTCGACGAGCCTGTTGTCGGCCTCACCCCTGCACAAGTTGAATTGGTTCCCGTCTCTCGTTCTATCATGGAAAGGGGGTCCGGGAGTACATCAGAAGGGTTATCTCCTGCTAATGACATCATGGAAGAGCTAGCACGTCAAATGGTGTGACAATTTTTTGCTTCCATGAGGTCTTGTATTGACTTGGTCTTTTCCGGGGGTAGTTCTTTTAAATTTGCCCGGATGCTTCTCGAGAATCAGATCGAGAACATAAGTCAAACTGGGAGTCCTTCGCAGGTTAGGGCGTGCCTAGTGCTATTTGAACAACTGGGGAACCACCTGAAGGAGCTCAATACCCTGGAGAATGCTGGCTCAATAGATGAGGCTCGGTCGACACTGAGTAAGCTCCTTGCCGCTCAAGAACACGAGCGAAAAGAGATAGAGAAGCAAATGGCTGAAGAAGCCTGCCATCTCTAGCACTTTCAAGTTGATTACCAAAAACTGGTTAGTGATTCAAAGGAATCCGAAGTCGTCATCTAAAGCGCGGAGCAAGTTATCGCTACTGCTCAGATTACTATTGCTAAGGCGCAAGCCTTGATTGAAGTCAACGAGCAGAAACTTGTGTTTTCCATTAATTTGCAAAAGGGGAAAACTTACAAATAAAAGTTTGAGGAGCTAAATTACAAGTATTCTCAAAAGATTACAAGTAGATCTCCTCAGAGATTCTGGAGAAGTGTGCCGATAGGAGTCTGGTCAGCGCGCGGACCACTTTGTCCTTTGACGATGCGAGCGATGAGATTCCCTTCTCGCCTGGTTCCGGGAATCAGAGAATAGAGGGTTGGTAGAACCCTCTTGCTGCTTCTCAAAATCGCCTTCAATTAGGAATTCTTCTCGCCTGGTTCCGGAGATTCCTTGAGAAGAAGAACGATGATAGGGCATCAACACCCTAGATAGAGAAAGCAATTCTCTAAAAGGTCTCTGAATTCGAGAACGCACGGTGCGTTATGAAGAAGCCTCGGTTGAAGAAGTTGATTGATCGATTCTCGTGATCAGAAGGCGATTGATGGCTCCTTCCTCTGCGATCCCCCTTTTTCCCTCCTTGTACCCATGGCGGGTTATTTATAGGGAGAGCAAGGGTATAATCGTCCCCTTGAAGATATGGAAACAGATTGAACCGAATCTGTTTGAATCTGGAAAGTAGCCTTGCTGCGAGGCTAGGATAGCTTCCGCGGAGCTAGAAAATGGCAAGTCGGTTGATCTTTCTGATTTGTTATGATCCTTTCCATATCGTTGAAGGATTTTCCTGATCCTCTTACTCGTTTCAAGAGAGTCAAGAGATTGCGGCAATCACCTGCCTTATTTGAATCCCGATTGGATTTGATTAGCTTAGATCTGATCTCATCAGGAGATTTGATTGGTCAAAGGCTGACCATAGCAGGCTGATGGCGGAGTTGCCCGCTTTGAAGCTCATAGCGGAGCTAGAGGCAATTCCTGGCGAAGTCCGAAAAGAGGCTTTTCGGCGAAGCTGTCAGTTAGCTTCCTGGCGATGCTCTGGATGATGTTAGCCTCTCACACGAGGCTATCTCCTTGGGCTAATGTAATGCTAAATGCTAGCATTTTAGACCTGCTGAGGTCTGTTTAGAAACAATCCGGGTTCACTGTTCTGCTTGCTGGATCAGTGGAGTCCAAACTGCTTCCTTGTCCCTTGGAGGTGGGTGAAAACTGGTCTTCAGCTTGTCTGTCCCTTGTCTTTTGTAAATGTCAACAAGTTTAGACATCGTTCGGACCAATGAGAATCTTGTCTTTTTTAAGTGTCAACAAGACCCCCTTCAAAGTTTTCGAGAGTCTGCAATAGCTCAGACTCCGAAACACTTTGAACTGCTGTGATGGTATGTGGAGTATGAACGTCGCCATGATGGTTGAGTTCAGCTTCGCCTTCAATCCTGCTTGGGATGAATTCGCCGAAGAATTGCACTGGTTCGCGAGTGTTCGCGTCGGGGTGGGTAGCTCCGCATCTGGGCTTTCAAGAAATAAGTTCGCTTTGGAACTCCTGTTGCCTTTTCAAGGCCAACTGCCATGGGGCGGTTACGAGGAGGATCATTCTTCTTTTGCGCCAATCGAGAGAGATGTTCTCCGATTCGCCCGTTTCTAAGGGAGGATACTCCCTTTCTTCAAGGCGCCATAAATGCCTTTTTATGAGGGAGACGTTTTCTTCCTTGTACGGTTCCAATGGGAACCGTCCCTGTTATCAAGGCGCAATCAATGCCTTAAGTGCGCTCGTGCTTCCATGCTTGAGGTGGTTGCGCTCAGGCCATGGGGCCTATAAATAGGACACTTGAGGTCCTCTGAAGAGAAGTGCCTTGCCTTTCTTCTTCCCTTCTCTTGGTTGAAAGAGATACTCAGATCTCTGAATTAGTGGGAAAACCCACTCTGGTTGTCTAACCGGCCAAGGACCAGTAAGTCTTGATCATTTAAAGACTTCACCGCTTTTAGGGAACTCTTCTCCCTTGATTTAGCTTTGACAGCTCGCTTCAGGGATTAGCTTCCCTGATTCTCATCTTACACTTGGCTGCTGCAGAGAAAGATCTCATCATAGCTTTCTGTGAAGCTATCATTTTGGCTCGATCGGTGAAAGATTGTTGCTTGTTAAGTCCGCTGCGCAGGCAGGACTTGGGACCTGGCTTCTTCAATAGTTGAGCCAGTCTTGCCATATAGGCGAATGTTGAGACTGTTTCTCACAAGATCAGTCTGACTTTGCCTTATAGGTGAGGCTAGGACTTGGTGTTTGCTGAGCCAGCCCATGGTTGCTGTGCAGGTGGAGCTTGTCCTCTGCTGAAGTCGGATTGCTTTAGCCGCTGAAGAATATGACTTAATGTTTTTGCAGCTCTTTCTGTGTTTAACTGCTAACTTGCTTCAATTTGTATTGCAGTGAGCTGTACTTACCAATCTGGTAACTTGATGGAAGAAACCATGAAATTGCCTTATGCTTCCCCGGTTGAAGCTTTACTTTAAGCAGGAGGAACAATTCGGGGGGGCAGCGAGTGCGCGTCCCAAGGGCTGTTGGCAGCCTCTTATCCGAGATGATTCGATCTGAGGTGAGGCTGGCCGCCGCCTTTATCGGAGAGGATCCGCTTCAAGATAATGGGCGTCGCCTGTGGGATTATCGGCACCATTGCCGACTTTCAACTTTGGTGGCCTTTGATGGCGATCCACTTCGGGAAAGTGGGCATCGCGCCTGTTAGATCACTGGTATCACTGCCGATTCCCATTATACGTGATCTATCGTGTTGGCGGCGATAGGTTTTTATTGCCAGGTTTCAACAAAATGGCCTGGTAAGATCTGCCATTTTGTGGAGAAAAATGACCGTGTCCTTGTGGCAGAACTGGTTACAGCCTTGTGCAGGAGGAAGACCTTTCTTGTCCAGTTGATCTGGTCTGGAAGCAGATAAAACCGCTTGTATGCCTTTTATGCAAATGGCCTTGCTAGGCAACTTGGTGTGTTGTATGAAACACAACTTTGATGTAATATCAAATGTACTCTTGCTTTTAAATCAATGAAAATTCTTTGTCTGATCATTTGATTTTTTGCTTGCTTCACTGAGAGTTCGGCCATTGCTGGGCTAAACTGCGCACGGGGCTAAGGACATAGCCCTTCCTTTGAATGATCTTCGCGAGGCTGTCATGTCAGCGCCTCTTTAGAGGGCTAATTCAAACCTTTCGGTTAAGTCCTGGAAGGATTGCGCGAAGTCCGCACTTTGCTCTTGTGCGGAGTTAACCCTTTAGTGGGATTGAACCGTCGCTTTTGGGAAAGCGTCTCAGGCGCTTCGGGCACTGTTTCGAATTAATTCGAAACGGCGGCATGTGCCCTTTTTTGAGGCCTCGATTTAGGCGCTGATTGGCCTATAAAAGCCCGATCGGGCTGAGAGAAAATCATCAATTCTCTTTGAATTTTCCAGAGTACTTGACTCTTCTTCTTCCTTTTCTTCTTCTTCAAGAGTTCAAAAACTCCTGTAATTCTTCAATGGCGCCCAAGAGACGAGCGGGAAAGGAAGCAGCGACTTCTGCAGCGGAGGGCCCTCCTCCTCCGTTCATTGAGCGACCGATCGCTGGTAAGAGACTCTCCAATCTGATTAGAGAGTGGTCTTCATCCTTTGGAGTCGATACTCGGCTATTAGGACGATCGAATATGATCTGTCCTTATCAGGGAACTCGTTTCCCTTAACTTCCCTATTTTGCTTGCACCAGGGAAGTAAGAACTGAACAGTTCTTCTCTTGGGCTTCCATAGGAAGCCATTGCTTGGGCAATCTTCATCCTGTTGAGGAACAGGATAGGTCGCGTGCTTCAGTCGTGGCCACGAAGGGTGACTGTTAACCATAACGTCCTTTTGATGACGTCAGCCCTTAGGGCTATGCCACTTCCTGCAAAGATGCAGTCTTATCTGTGAAGCGAAGCTTTTTATCAAAGCTATTATCCCGCTGTTCCTGCTTACTGGGCGAGGCTATGCCTTAGCGAATTTTTATGTCTTCGCATCCATTTGATTGGTGAACTAATCATAGTTCATTTTTTTTTTTTTTTTTTTGCAGTACATTACGCCTCCGGCCTCCAGAACAGTCTATTTGGCGTAACCAGTCGAGCAGGCGGGAGCATCAGCTTGCAGTTCATCGGGCAGGCTTCCTTGTTCAGTGAGCCGAGCTCCCTTGTACGGGATACGCTCATTCAGAGCGGTGGCCCGCAGGCCATGCGGAGCATTTTGACTACGGCTCCGTTTGAAGATATCGACCGTCAGGCTTACAAAAAGCCTGACTTCATGTTCGGGGATGCTGCACCTGATCCCGATCGCCAGCTGCAAGCCGGCGAAGGCCAGTGGATCTTCCAGTTGGATGGCGAGAGATTCTATCTCCCGTCTACTAAGCGGCATTTCGCTTTGTCTTCTTTCGCGAGCGTGACTCGGGCTCGGAAGATGGCGTGGGGCGTGAGCCTAAATGCCGAGTCTATAAGTGTCGGGAGGTTGACTTTCCAGACCGGCTATTCGAGGGCGGGCCCTCCTCGTAGCATAATGGGGCTATACCCTGGGAAGGTGCGCGGGACCTTCCAGTAGGAGAGAATCCAGCTGCGGCGCCGACCTTCGGCACTCAGTTCTGCGAAGCTGACGGGAACTACCCCGCCACAGATTTCAGGGCTCCTGGTTGGGTCCACCCTCCTAGGTCATGGTGGGCGGAGTTGACCAATTATATCCTCAATCATTTTGAGGGGGAATTAGAGAGGTTGAACCTCTATGAGGCCGTCAGGGCGACCTGCTATGGCATTGAGATGAAGGTGGCGTGCTTCTACGCCATTCTTGAGTTGTACTGCCCAGCCTCGGGGACTTTCTTCACCCTGGTTGGTGAATTGGGCATGGCCCTGCATGAGATGCGAGAGATCTCTGCTTTGCCCTTCGGGTCTCTTCCATATGAAGAGTATTTTCCGTGTGAGGCGGAGTTGGCTCTCTTGGAGAAGCAAGAGCCTGCTTTGCTTGAGACATATCGGGAATTGATGTGCCACCTGCACATTTGTTCCAGCATCCACACTGGTGGTAAGGGTAGCTCGAAGAGCTTGAAGAGCTGGGGGAACTACTTGTTCCCGGATATGACTAGTGCGCCCGAGGCAGCTCATTGCGGCGTTGTTGAAGAAGACATCTTGGCGAGGATGGAGGTGCGTGCTGAAAAGGACATCGTCGTGACAGAAGATGATGGTCCTTTCGAGAAGGGTGATGTTCTTCGGAGCTTTCACCATCAGGCCCGTTGGCCTATGTCTCGCAAGGCGTTGCTGGCCGGATTCTTAACCATCTGGTTAAAGAAGTGTGTCGTGCCTTCTTCTTCGGGTGACATTGTCCACCCGAATGTGCTGCTGCCTGCTGTCCGCTTGGTCCATGGTCACCGCCTGGGTCTCCTTCCGGCCATGGTATGTTGTATTCAGAGGGGCCTTCGTGTACTGACGGAGGCTTTCTGCAGGCCGATGGCGTCAAGGCGAGGGAAGGGTGCCGTCCTGCCTTGTGACGGACCCAATCCTAGGGTAGGTTTACCGTACACCTACTTGATGGCGTGGTTCGCCTTGCACTGTCCCAGTTTGATTGGAGCTGGGGAAGACCCACCGCAGGGCGTTCAAACGGCGCTTCTCCGTCGTTTTGAAGGCTGTCTGTGGCAGAAAACTTATGTGGCCGAGGCCCGTAAGTTAGTGCGTCGTTATGACGCTTATAGCCTGTTCCGTTATTTTCCTCGCCTGCGGGGTGCAGGATACAACGAGGAATTCCATGATGAGGAGTCAGGTCGATCTCCCATGAGTCGGGGTGTTTTCGAGTGGCTGGTCTGTATCCGGCCCTCGCATTTGCTGTACAGGAGTGGGGATACCTGCTACATGGAGCCCTACATCCCGAGCCGGTTCGCCCGCCAATTTGGGTATGACCAGTTGTATGTGGGCAACCCCAATCCGGACCTGGCTTTCCTGGGGAGCCTTATTGATGGGGCTCGTGCTTGGCGGTTCTTTACCGCGGATGACACTGGAGCGTGGCTACGCACGCCGTTGAGGGATCCCGGCCTATGGACGACCCTGTGTTTCTGCCAATGGTATGCAGCTTCGAATTCCACGCCTCCTGGATTCAATGCCAATAGTTCAGGTGTGAAGTTGATTTCTCATCGGATGAGGCAGAAGGCTTTGGATAAGAAGGAGGGCAAACGAGTCCGTGTTCCTGGCATAGAGGAGTTCATCGCTGTAGATGACAGCGAGGCTTCTGATGCGGGGAGCCCTCGCTTCGAGGCAGAGACAAGGGCTGATGCCCACGAAGCTGCTGCTCGTGAAGCCGGGTCTGGTGTAGTGGGGACAGCTTCCTCACAACATGTGGAAGAAGTGGAGGAAGAGGACTCTGAGGTCCACTTCAAAAGGAAGCGTGGGAGTGGATCCCGTAGGAAGTCGTCGGCGAAGAAGCCCCGTCGCCAAACTCCTACCATTGTGGTGGAGGGCGAACTCCCTACGGCGCCTCCTTCTGCTGCTCTATTAGTGGCTGAGCCGTCGGTTGCTGAACCGACTACTGGTAAGATTGGTCCCATCTAATATGCCTTTAGCGCGCTTTACATAACTCATCATTTGCTTTTGTTGCAGGAGCTGAGGCAGTTGGAGAGCAAGGGGAGCACTACGATCCCCTGTTCACTTATGGAAGTGCAGCTGGTTCCTTTGCTCGCTCGGAGGAGTGTAGGTGATGCGGCCGATATTGGCCCTTCGGGCGCTGGGACTTCTAAAGGAAGTCCTATGGCATCCAGCTCTGCCGGGTGGTCTGCGGAGGAATCGGCGAGTGGGCCGGCTATCCGCGTTGAGTCTGGTAAGAACTTTCCGATGGGACCCTTGGATTCCGATGCGGCTGACGAGGTGACATCGGCCTTCGGTATGACTAAGATCTCCTGATCCTCGCCTATTTGTTGCGTCTCCTTTTTGACCTTGGTTTTGTTGCAGGCATTCGTCCCCAAGGTGCGTCAGCTTCGAAAGAAGCGGAGGGTTTTCCTGAAGGGTCAAAGGGCGATATGAGCGCTTCGACCGGGGCAGACGCTGCTGTGTTAGACGCGCTGTATGGCGACCTGCCTTTTTATCAGCCCAAATCAGCGGAGGGCCCTGAGGTTGAAGAGGCGGCAATCCCGGAGGTACCCTCACTTCCAGTCACATCAACGAGTGAGGTGCAGACTGTTTTGCCGAATACGGCACTGAGGGTGATTGTGAGCCCTACCTCCCCGACGCTGGTAGTTGAGCCTGCTGCTCAGGAGGTGGTTGCCAGTCCTACCTCCGCGGTGGCTGGCGTGCTGGTGTCGCTGAGGACTCCGCCGAGGTCACCTTTGGCTTGCCCTGCTGCAGTCGATGTTCCCGCTTCTTCTTCCGCGGTGGTGTCGACTAGGTTGGTAGATTGCTCCGAGGTTGTCTCAAGGGTTGATGAAGCTGAGAATGACTTTATCGGTAATCTGGTCGACAGCTTCTATAATAGTTTGGAGCAGACTATCGGTCTAGTCTTGAAGGGCTCGCCTGTGCCATTTTCGAAGCTGAAGATGGTTCTCTCCCGTGGCATTGAGTGTATTCGGGACTTTGAGGGGTACCATCAAGCTACTGCTCTGGAGCTCCTGGTAGATGACCTTGAGAAGGACGTGGAGGAATGGCGCCATTTCCATCGTTCCGACGCAGCGTCTTTGGCTGATGAACGGCTCTCACATCTTGTCGCCCAGAGGCGCGAGGCTCAGCTCGCCGCTCAAGAGGCTACTGAGGCTATCTCCACTGACTTGAGGTCCTTGGAGACAGAGGAGGCAGAGGTTGGGAGTGCAATTGACGCTTCCAACAGTGCTCTTCTTGATGCTGAAGATAAGGTTAAGAGGGCTGAAGAGATGATCCGAAAGGCAAATCTCCTCTTGTCGAAGGCTACACAGATGCGTCATGAAGAGTCTGCGCGGCTTAAGCAGCTCAGGGCTCGAAGTGAGGAACTGGCGGAGCGGAAGTCATCACAGAGGGCGACTTTGGCGGAGACCGAGGCTCGTCTGGCTCAGGCGGTGGACTTCGATGAGGCGAAGCTAAGATCACAGGCGCTGGCCCAGGCTGAAGACGACAGGGGGCGCGGCTAGCTTCGCTCGGAGATCGGATCCGATCTTATCATGTACGCCTATAGGCTTCCTCCATGTATCCCATCCTTCTGGATTAATAGAAAAATTTTTCTTTTGTCGTCTGTTGTTTAGATAATGAGACATGACTGTCTGTTGGTTCAGAGGTTGCAGTAACATAACCGAATGGGACGTTGCCAGTCTCGAGGTTAGCCCTTTGCGGGGCTTAAAAGGAAGGGAGATACTTGCCTTTTGTAAATGTCAGCAAGCATCGAGATTGAGACTTAGCTGTCAGCTGGTTCAGAGGTCGCAATGACATAACCAATTGAGACGCCACTAATGCTCAATGGTGGATGAAACTTGGCTATCTGCCAGTTCAGAGGTCGCAATGACGTAACTGGTTGAGAAGCCACCAAGCTTCAATCAATAGGTGATACTCGTCTTTTGTAAATGTCAACGAGTATCGAGACCTATCTTTTGTAAATGTCAACAGGGCTCGGGATTGAAACTTAGCTGTCTGCTGGTTCAGAGGTCGCAATGACATAACCAATTGAGACGCCACTAAGCTCAACGGTAGATGAAACTTGGCTATCTGCCAGTTCAGAGGTCGCAATGACGTAACTGGTTGAGAAGCCACCAAGCTCAATCAATAGGTGATACTCGTCTTTTGTAAATGTCAACGAGTATCGAGACCTGTCTTTTGTAAATGTCAACAGGGCTCGGGATTGAGACTTAGCTGTCTGCTGGTTCAGAGGTCGCAATGACATAACCAATTGAGACGCCACTAAGCTCAATGGTAGATGAAACTTGGCTATCTGCCAGTTCAGAGGTCGCAATGACGTAACTGGTTGAGAAGCCACCAAGCTCAATCAATAGGTGATACTCGTCTTTTGTAAATGTCAACGAGTATCGAGACCTATCTTTTGTAAATGTCAACAGGGCTCGGGATTGAGACTTAGCTGTCTGCTGGTTCAGAGGTCGCAATGACATAACCAATTGAGACGCCACTAATGCTCAATGGTAGATGAAACTTGGCTATCTGCCAGTTCAGAGGTCGCAATGACGTAACTGGTTGAGAAGCACCAAGCTTCAATCAATAGGTGATGGGGTCTCGTTTTCACGAGGGAACCGTTGTCATAGGTTTAATGTTAACATAACAGCGGAATATATGTGGTCCTACCATTCTATGGATGAGAATTGGTAGGTGATTTTGGAGGTCTCATTTTCACGAGGAGAAATGAGGGGACTGCTGTCATAGGTTTAATGTTAACGTAACAGCGGAGTATATGTGGTCCTACCATTCTATGGATAAGAATTGGTAGGTGATTTTGGAGAGGGAATCAAATGGGAGCAGGTCCCTTAGGATTTTTAGCAAACCCCCAGCTATCAACGGGTTTGATATGCCTTTACCAACTACCGTTTGGGTTGGGCTAGCCATGCTATTCCCCTCAGCATGATGAGTTGTTGAGGACTCATGTTGGGCTTAGAGGCCAACATTTTCCTCTATCCTTGATCGTTAAGGATGTCGAATTATCAGGTTGATGTCTGCACAACCTCGATTGTCTTCTAGGGTGACTGGTGCATGGCCAGGTCCCAGTTGATCCATGGCCGTATAGTCTTGCTTGGAGGAAGAGAAAGGCTCTCTTTGTGCGCATTCGGACGCACGGATCTCGATCAGAGGTGTAATGTTAACTTGATCGAGAGAAGGATCTTGATTAAGGATAATACTTCTTTAAGAATTTGCCATTGATCGGCATCATGAGTAGGTCGCCACCTGCATTCATAAGGCGGTATGCTCCGTTTGAATAGACTGTCTCTATTACAAACGGTCCTTCCCATTTAGGCTGAAATTTGCCTTTGGTCTTGTGCGTCATAATCATCGGTCGTCTGACGGCTAAGACCAAGTCTCCTTTCTGGAAGATTCTCTGCTTGACCTTTTTATTGAAGGCTTTTGACATCCGAGCCTGATATAGCTCGATGTGTTGCTGAGCTTGTAGCCGCTTTTCGTCTAGGGCTTCGAGCTCTTGAAGACGCAGGCGATCATTGTCTTCTGATGTCATCTTAGTAGTCAAGGCTACCCGTAATGATGGCACCTGGATTTCCAATGGGATAACTGCTTCGCACCCATATACCAGGGAAAAAGGCGTATTGCCTGTCGGTGTCCGCACCGTAGTCCGGTAGGCCCAAAGGCATTCACCGAGCTTTTCGTCCCAATCTCGCTTATTGAGGAGACGAACTTCTTGAACAGCTTGATGATTGTCTTGTTGAATGTTTCTGCTAAACCATTGGCGGCAGGATTGTAAGTTGTTGAAGCCACATTCTGAATTCGGTATTTATCGCAGAATCGACAGAACCCTTGGCTTATGAATTGAGGACCATTGTCATGGATGATCCGCCTGGGGACACCAAATCGATGGATGACATGTGTGTTTGATGAAGCTAACCAGATGGGAGGTTTTGACTTCGGCCAATGGTATGGCCTCTGCCCATTTTGAGAAGTAATCGGTTATTGCCAGGATAAACCGGTGACCTCTTGCCGAAGAGGGACTGATTGGCCCTACGACATCAGTTCCCCACGCTTCAAATGGCCATGAAGCAACAGTAGGGTGGAGCAACTCCGAAGGTTGGTGTATGAAGTCTGCATGGACCTGGCACGCCTTACACCTTCGTGCATACTGGGTGGCATCGGCCATCATGGTCGGCCAGTAGTACCCAAGTCTGTGCAGCCTGTCTTTAAGCTTTGGACCCGGCTGGTGAGCTCCGCAAATGCCATCATGTGCTTCTTTAAGCACTTCTTGTGCCTCTGAATGAGAAAGGCAACGGAGAAGGGACCATCATATGAACGACGGTAAAGTGTCTTCAAAGCGGGATCATAGTAGAAGCGGGGCGACCTTCGTCTGATGGACGCCGCTTCTTTGGGATCATCCGGGAGCAGATCATGCAGAGCATAGTCAATGAGAGGGAAGCGCCAATCCCTCGGCTCAAGATCCACGGAGGTATTATAGACTTCTTGGATCTTTAGCATATACTTGGAGCATACGAGATGCCGGGTTGCGACTGTGAGGTGATACTCTGTGTCGGTCGGTAAGGCTAGCGTCGTCGCTAGTGCAGCGAGAGCATCCGCCTTGGTATTCTGAGATCGAGACACATGCCCGATGTAGAAGCCTTCAAATAAGCTAGCCAATTCGATGGCTGTATGATAGTAAGGCACCAAGTCCTCATGGCGGACTTCATATTCGCCTTTTACCTGGCTAATGATCAGCTTTGAATCGCCATAAGCTTCAAGATAGCGTACCCCCATTCCGTGGGCGAGCTGGAGGCCATGAGCAGAGCATTGTATTCCGCTACATTATTAGAGCATGACTCTGTCAAGGAGAACGCCTGGGAAGGATATGATCCTGTAGGGAGATGAACACAACCCCCACTCCGGCAATAATCTTTCCTTTGGGGCCCATCCGCGATGCTCCGTCAAAGAACATCTGCCATACTTCCTCTACTGAGGTTGCATTAGATTCGAAGACCTCATCAGGGATGTCTTCGTGAAGCTTTGAATGTTCCGGGACTGGATGCGCAGCCAAGAACTCTGCAAGGGCTTGGCCTTTAACCGCCTTTTGAGGGGTAAAGGTTATGTCATATTGGGACAATAGCAGTGCCCATTTAGCCAACCTTGAGTTCAACGACCCTGGCTTCGTCATGAGAAGACGTAAAGGGTTTACCCTGGAGATGACTTGTATGGTTTGGCCAACCAAATAATGCCGTGTCTTCTGGACAGCGAAGACGAGAGCTAAACACTCTTTTTCAATAGGATTGTAGCGAGATTCCGCTCCTATGAGAGTTCTACTCAGATAGTAAATGGCCTGCTCATGGCCATTGTCGTCCTTTTGAGCGAGGAGGGCGCCGAGGGAATAATCCAGGGCTTTCACATAAAGCAAGAATGGTTTCCCTGATGTAGGGGCCACCAAGACTGGAGGTTTTGTGAGATACCTCTTAATGTCTTCATAAGCTTCTTGACAAGCTTGATCCCATATGAAGGCAGTACCCTTCTTCATTAGTCGGGTAAATGGTTGGCAACGGCCCGATAGATTTGCTATGAATCTTCTGATATAGGCTAACCTGCCTTGTAAGCCTATGAGCTCTTTGAGGTTCCTTGGTGGATGCATGTCCTGGATGGCTTTGACTTTGTCTGGGTCTAGATGGATTCCTTTTGATGTGATTATGAACCCAAGGAATTTGCCGCTGGATACTCCTAAAAAGGATTTTGTCGGGTTCATTTTCAACTGATGAGCCCGCATTATATTGAACATCGTCCTCAGATCGCGAAGATGTTCATCTTTGCGGCGACTTTTGACAGCAATGTCGTCAACATAGCACTCCACCGTCTTCCGGAGATGATCGCGGAAGATCATGCTCATTGCCCGCTGGTAGGTTGCCCCGGCGTTCTTCAGTCCGAAGGGCATTACAGTGTAGCAGTATACCCCCAAAGGCGTTCGGAAAGAAGTATGCTTCTCGTCGTCGGGATACATCTTGATCTGGTTGTACCCTGAGAAGCCGTCCATAAAAGACATCCTCTCGAACCCGCATGTGTTGTCAATCATGACATCAGTGATGGGCAGTGGGAATTCATCTTTGGGACAGGCCGTATTGAGGTCACGGTAGTCGATGCAGATCCGTATTTTCCCATTCTTCTTGAGGACGGGGACTATGTTAGCCACCCAATCTGGATGTTGTTCCTCCCGGATGAAGCCACAAGCAATGAGCTTATGAACTTCGGCTTCAATAGCCTCCATGATGTTTGGGCGGAACCGACGTTGTTGTTGCTTGACTGGCTTAACGTCGGGCTTGATGTTTAGACGGTGCATAGCGACCTGTGGATCGAGTCCAGGCATGTCTTCATAGCTCCAGGCGAAGACATCTATATACTCTTTTACGAGCATTATCAATTCTTCTTTTCGATAAGTGATAAGCTTTCACTTATGAAAATAGGCTTGGGGTGATCTTGACTGCCCAAGTTGACTTGGATCACCTTGTCTTCGGTAGGTGGCTCGCGCAGCTCGAACCGCTTTTCCCATTGGCGACTTAATTGCTGGGCCCAAGGTTCCTCATCAGCAGCTTCCGCAGGTTCCAATTGACTGCCCGAGGTCATTCACAGTGAGACCGTTGAACATTCCTCCTATGCTGATGTCAGAGTCCCATTCGGCAGATGAGTCTGACTGTGATGGAATTGGCTCGTCGTCTTTGACTTGAACCGTTACTGATGATGTGGGTGTAACATAACCCAACCCTCTGTGTGTACTATCATAGTAATTTGCAGGTTTCCCTTTTCGGGACAGCATTACGCATCAGACCGCGTCTTCCCTTTCCGAAGTTCAGGCCGCCTGCCTGCTTTAAGTCATATCCCATCTTCTCCATAATATGGCGTGCCGGTTGCGCATAATGGAAGAACTGTGGGGCTTCTGAGTCCGAGCTTGAATCTGTAGGTGCAGGTCTCCGTGGCTGGGTTCTACCGAAGATTATCGGCAACTGACCTTGTTGGATGGAGGGATCACCAGCGTGGCCCCTTATAACCTCCACAGATGTAGTAGCCGAACTTGGCTCATGTACGGGCATGTGAAGAGAGCCATCCATGATGGATTTAATTGACTCGATGCTCGCAGGATAATCAAAAGAAATATTATCATTAATTATCCATTCGCCTTCCTCATCAGAAGGGATCTTACATCGGGCTACTATTGGCTCGCCAATCAAAATGGCTGGCGTGCCCATTTCGGATTCCGAATCCGCCTCATTGCCACTTCCATCACTGTCTGGCAATGGTTCTCCCGGCGTTCCACTAGCCTCTTGATATAGGAGAGCATCTGTGAAATAGTTTTCCACCCCCTTGAAGGGCTGCTTCTCAGCGAAGACAGTTCGTACTGTCGCATCATCCTCAACATACTTGAAGCACTGATGGAGAGTGGAAGGAACGATCCAGTTGGCATGGATCCATGGTCGTCCCAGTAGCAGGTTGTATGATGTGTCCGCGTCAATGACATAGCATGTCACTTCTGACTTCAGGCTTCCGATTCTGCAGCGAAGCCGAATCTTTCCAAGCGGATGGCTGCTCCCGGCGTTAAAAAGTATATTGTAGTGGTGGTCGCAGACAACCTGTACAGTGGTATGCCGAGGAAGTAGAGGAGCCTTTTGGGGATGATGCTGAGCGCAGACCCTTGATCGACTTGTATCCTTTCAATGCAGGTTGAACCGATATATCCGGTATAGTACAGAGGTCGATCATGCTTGTTGTCTTTGAGAAGCATATCTTCCGCCGTGAAGGTAATGGCAGGTACCTTTGACTGTGCGTGATGGCACTCTGAGCAGGAAGGGCGCATCTCATCACCAGGAATCTCGGGCATGCATGTCAGAAAGGACTCCGAGTTGGCTAGCGCATCTCTGAGTGCCTCTCTTGTCTCTTTAGAGAGACGAAGGAGCTCGTGTATTGTGATACGAGCCGGGATATTGGCTAAGTGGGCCAATATATCAAAGCGAAAGGGCGTGGCTAGCCCTTGGCTTGGTGGTTTCTTCAACACCTGGTCGAATCGCACCTCCTTAGGTTTTTCCCTCCTTTGGTCAGGACTGGAGCGGATGTCGGCATTGGTACTGACGTTGTTTGCTGTGGTACCTCGTCAGTAGGTTTGTCATACTGCCTTAGGTATGACTTTCCAGACGGGTGCCCGTCTGTTGAGGCGCATCTGCCTGCGCTGTACAGGCATGCTTTTCTTCTCAGAATCGTTGAGGGAAGCCGAAGTAAGATTACCATCGTCTGGCAGAACAGAGACGACATTGCAAGACTTGCCCTTTTGCTGGAGTCCTTCGACGTCTGCTGTATGTCTTGGACGAGGTCGGGGTGTATCCATATAACTTCCCCTGTCTCCAATGTCAAAGGGGCGAAGCCCTTGTTGTTTTGAGTCATGGCTGGAGGATGCTTGACTTCCAACCGCGGCATCGGGGCTGGATAGGTCCCGTCAGGAACTGTGACCTTCTGGGCAGTGCCGAACTCAAGAGTCACCATATTGGCAGTGACTTTCTTCTGTTCCGTCTTTAGTGTGAGGACGCGGCATCAATCAGGGCTTGTATCCTGTCCTTGAGGACATAGCACTTGTCAGTAGGATGATGGACCATCCTATGATAAAGACAGTATTTGGGGTCATTTGTGCGCCCTATCTCATTAGGACGCCGAGCATCTGGCAGCTTCATCTTATTCCCTTTATGGAGCAGATGGAATATCGTGACCACCTGATCATCTCTGAAGGAGTACTGTTTAGGAGGGAACTTGGGCTCCTGATTGTTGAAGCTGCTCTTCTTGGCCTTGACTGCATGTCCCCGGTCAGCTCGACGGACATAATTTCCTTCCCCTTAGCTTGGGAAGACTGTGGGAGATCGCTACGCCCTTTGTTGTTCGCACCCCATTTGCTTCTAGGGACGGACGGCTCGAACTTCTTAGCCGACTTCTCGGCTATCTCAGCTTGTTCGACCAATTCTTTCCAAGTATGGGCTTTGACAGCCCCCATGCGAACTTCTACTTGATCCAAGAAGTTGTGTCTGCATGTCTGTAAGAGCATGGGTAAAGGCATCCCTGCTGGGCACATCAGAGATAGATTTCTGAACATCTCAATGTATTCACGGACAGATTCGCCTTTCTTCTGCACGGTAGAAAGGAGCTTGTCCATGGTCACTTCGGTGTCATCCTTATAGAAGCGAGAGAGGAACCGAGTTTCCAGGTCGATCCAGGAATTGATAGAGCCTGGGGGGAGACTGCGAAACCAGTCAAATGCCACCCCTTTCAAGGTGCCGATGAACAACCTAGCCATGATGGCGTCGTTGCTTAGAACATTACCGGTCTGGGACCGGAAATAGTAGATGTGCTGATTGGGCGAGCTCTTACCATCATATGCATGCAACGTTGGTGGTTTGAACTTTGGCGGATATGACACCGAATCCCATTCCAGTGGGTAAGGACGGACTACCCCCACTTTCTTCAATTCATCCTTCTGAGCCAGGGATGAAATTTGAGCTTGAAGGCCTTTAAGGACTTCGGCATCCAGGGAAGAGCCTCCCTTAGATCTCTCCGTTTGGGCGGATCATTGCTGAGGTGTCCCTCCTCTCATGATTGCTCCCGGTATCGTCATCTCGGTTGTTGAGGAGCTGAGCTAGCATCTGTTGGATATTGTCCAGGGCCTCTTGCTGAGTTCTAGAGGTCTGCTCCTGAGCTTCCAAACGCCGACGAAGGTCGTCGTTGGCGTTCTCGGCCATATTGACCGATGCTTTGTCCGTCCGTATAGAACTGACTGTTGCTGAAGAGGCATACTCGCTGTCTCCATCTTCTCCATCAGATGATTGGGGTGATCGTCTGGGCTGTGGCGAGATCAGGGTCTTTGAGGAAGAAGGCTGCTCATAGTTATAGGGTATTGCCACCCTAGACCTGGTGTTTCGAAAAACACCTTCTTCACGCACCAAGACTTCACCTAAGCCTGGGCAGTAGTCTGGATCTGGGGAGCCGAAAGGGGTGTCGTCAGAGGCTTGACTTCTTCCGCGCGGCTCTCGCCCCCTTCCGGTCATGTTGACGGATGCAGAGGCTGGATCCGGTGGCCCGCTCCTTTTGGGATGCCTCATCGGGACGCGCGCAGACAGTCGATCAAAGACTGATGGCCGGTATGGGGAAGTGGCGAGGGTCGGTCGTAACCGACACTGCATAGAAGGACCATCACCAACTGGCATTCACATCGTCGAAGACAGGAGGAAGTAGTCTGGAAATGCTTCAATCTCCGCTTGTCCGCCAAGAATTCTCGCAGGTCGGCCCTGTAGGGGCCTGAACAATCTGGTATATGGGACAACGCATCGTTCCCCTTATTCCTGCGGAAAGGATCAGCACCGCATAGTGCTCTGGTTCTAGCCTCGCGGCTGTAAACCCGATGAGTACGCCGAGGTACAATAGCCTTGCTTGTGAGGACAGGGCTAGCAGTAGGCATTGCTGCTCTAGGCGACGGTATGATCGCCGTCTGACTTACTTTATGGTTGGCAGCATTGTTGGCGCAGGCGGGCATCTTGCCTTTTTCTTCATAAGAGAGGCGCGGATTTGGCGTGGCTACGCCTGAAGCTTCAGCAGAGGACCTCTGTTTAGGCCTCCATATCCGTTTTGGCAGAGGATGCATAGGTTCGCAAGGAACCTGAATAGCCACAAGCGGGGCTGTGGGGTGTTGGCAAAATTCTGCCTCTGGTTTCTGATTTGAAACCTTGGTCATGAAGACCTTCCCGTGCTTCCGTGCTCGAAGCGTTAGGCCACCCCCAGAGAGGACTTCTTCAAATCTTCTTTGATCGATCTGGATAACCAGGTTCTCAAAAGTGCAGGATCTGGGCTGCGGACATGTTCCTTGTTGCGCCAGAGAACTGCGGCAGGTTTGCAGAGAACCTTTTCCGTCTCCGCAGAGACTTTGCTTGAAGATTTAGCCAGAGAAGATCTGGCTGCACCGGCTTTTCTGAATTCAGAGATAGACCGAAGGTCTGTTCGTCGCATTGCGACACTTGATTCTCAGCAGAGGAGAATACATTCTCCAGCGGAGTCGCCACCTTGTTTCCCATTAATTTGCAAAAGGGGAAAACTTACAAATAAAAGTTTGAGGAGCTAAATTACAAGTATTCTCAAAAGATTACAAGTAGATCTCCTCAGAGATTCTGGAGAAGTGTGCCGATAGGAGTCTGGTCAGCACGCGACCACTTTGTCCCTTTGACGATGCGAGCGATGAGATTCCCTTCTCGCCTGGTTCTGGGAATCAGAGAATAGAGGGTTGGTAGAACCCTCTTGCTGCTTCTCAAAATCGCCTTCAATTAGGAATTCCTTCTCGCCTGGTTCCGGAGATTCCTTGAGAAGAAGAACGATGATAGGGCATCAACACCCTAGATAGAGAAAGCAATTCTCTAAAAGGTCTCTGAATTCGAGAACGCACGGTGCGTTATGAAGAAGCCTCGGTTGAAGAAGTTGATTGATCGATTCTCGTGATCAGAAGGCGATTGATGGCTCCTTCCTCTGCGATCCCCCTTTTTCCCTCCTTGTACCCATGGCGGGTTATTTATAGGGAGAGCAAGGGTATAATCGTCCCCTTGAAGATATGGAAACAGATTGAACCGAATCTGTTTGAATCTGGAAAGTAGCCTTGCTGCGAGGCTAGGATAGCTTCCGCGGAGCTAGAAAATGGCAAGTCGGTTGATCTTTCCGATTTGTTATGATCCTTTCCATATCGTTGAAGGATTTTCCCTGATCCTCTTACTCGTTTCAAGAGAGTCAAGAGATTGCGGCAATCACCTGCCATATTTGAATCCCGATGGATTTGATTAGCTTAGATCTGATCTCATCAGGAGATTTGATTGGTCAAAGGCTGACCATAGCAGGCTGATGGCGGAGAGCTGCCCGCTTTGAAGCTCATAGCGGAGCTAGAGGCAATTCCTGGCGAAGTCCGAAAAGAGGCTTTTCGGCGAAGCTGTCAGTTAGCTTCCTGGCGATGCTCTGGATGATGTTAGCCTCTCACACGAGGCTATCTCCTTGGGCTAATGTAATGCTAAATGCTAGCATTTTAGACCTGCTGAGGTCTGTTTAGAAACAATCCGGGTTCACTGTTCTGCTTGCTGGATCAGTGGAGTCCAAACTGCTTCCTTGTCCCTTGGAGGTGGGTGAAAACTGGTCTTCAGCTTGTCTGTCCCTTGTCTTTTGTAAATGTCAACAAGTTTAGACATCGTTCGGACCAATGAGAATCTTGTTTTTTAAGTGTCAACAA
>JAVJIF010031606.1:0-105880 GCA_038442645.1 Agave tequilana | reverse complement strand
TGGCAGGTCCCGTTAACATGGCCGTATAGTCTTGCTTGGAGGAAGAGAAAGGCTCTCTTTGTGCGCATTCGGACGCGCGGATCTCGATCAGAGGTGTAATGTTAACTGATCGATCGAGAGAAGGATTCTTGATTAAGGATAATACTTCTTAAGAATTTGCATTGATCGGCATCATGAGTAGGTCGCCACCTGCATTCATAAGGCGGTATGCTCCGTTTGAATAGACTGTCTTATTACAAACGTCCTTCCCATTTAGGCTGAAATTTGCTTGGTCTAGTGTGCGTCATAATCATCGGTCGTCTGACGGCTAAGACCAAGTCTCCTTTTGGAAGATTCTCTGCTTGACCTTTTTATGAAGGCTTTTGACATCCGAGCCTGATATAGCTCGATGTGTTGCTGAGCTTGTAGCCGCTTTTCGTCTAGGGCTTCGAGCTCTTGAAGACGCAGGCGATCATTGTCTTCTGATGTCATTTAGTAGTCAAGGGCTACCCGTAATGATGGCACCTGGATTCCATGGGTAACTGCTTCGCACCCAATATACCAGGGAAAAAGGCTATTGCCTGCGGTGTCCGCACCGTAGTCCGGTAGGCCCAAAGGCATTCACCGAGCTTTTCGTCCCAATCTCGGCTTATTTGAGGAGACGAACTTCTTGAGCAGCTTGATGATTGTCTGTTGAATGCTTCTGCTAAACCATTGGCGTCAGGATTGTAAGTTGTTGAAGCCACATTCTGAATTCGGTATTTATCGCAGAACCGATAGAATCCTTGGCTTATGAATTGAGGACCATTGTCATGGATGATCCGCCTGGGGACACCAAATCGATGGATGACATGGTGTTTGATGAAGCTAACCAGATGGGAGGTTTGACTTCGGCCAATGGTATGGCCTCTGCCCATTTTGAGAAGTAATCGGTTATTGCCAGGATAAACCAGTGACCTCTTGCCGAAGAGGGACTGATTGGCCCTACGACATCAGTTCCCCACGCTTCAAATGGCCATGAAGCAACAGTAGGGTGGAGCAACTCCGAAGGTTGGTGTATGAAAGTCTGCATGGACCGGCAGCCTTACACCTTCGTGCATACTGGGTGGCATCGGCCATCATGGTCGGCCAGTAGTACCCAAGTCTGTGCAGCCTGTCTTTAAGCTTTGGACCGGCTGGTGAGCTCCGCAAATGCCATCATGTGCTTCTTTAAGCACTTCTTGTGCCTCTGAATGAGAAAGGCAACGGAGAAGGACACCATCATATGAACGACGGTAAAGTGTCTTCAAAGCGGGATCATAGTAGAAGCGGGGCGACCTTCGTCTGATGGACGCGCTTCTTTGGGATCATCGGGAGCAGATCATGCAGAGCATAGTCAATGAGAGGGAAGCGCCAATCCCTCGGCTCAAGATCCACGGAGGTATAAGACTTCTGGATCTTAGCATATACTTGGAGCATACGAGATGCCGGGTTGCGACTGTGAGGTGATACTCTGTGTCGGCCGGTAAGGCTAGCGTCGTCGCTAGTGCAGCGAGAGCATCCGCCTTGGTATTCTGAGATCGAGACACATGCCGATGTAGAAGCCTTCAAATAAGCTAGCCGATTCGAAGGCTGTATGATAGTAAGGCACCAAGTCCTCATGGCGGACTTCATATCGCCTTTACCGGCTAATGATCAGCGTTGAATCGCCATAAGCTTCAAGATAGCGTAACCCCATTCCGTGGGCGAGCTGGAGGCCAATGAGCAGAGCATTGTATTCCGCTACATTATTAGAGCATGACTCTGTCAAGGAGAACGCCCGGGAAGGATATGATCTGTGGGGAGATGAACACAACCCCACTCCGGCAATAATCTTTCCTTTGGGGCCCATCCCGCGATGCTCCGTCAAAGAGAACATCTGCCATACTTCCTCTACTGAGGTTGCATTAGATTCGAAGACCTCATCAGGGATGTCTTCGTGAAGCTTTGAATGTTCCGGGACGGGATGCGCAGCCAAGAACTCTGCAAGGGCTTGACCTTAACCGCCTTTGAGGGGTAAAGGTTATGTCATATTGGGACAATAGCAGTGCCCATTTAGCCAACCTTGAGTTCAACGACCCTGGCTTCGTCATGAGAAGACGTAAAGGGTTTACCCTGGAGATGACATGTATGGTTTGGCCAACCAAATAATGTCGTGTCTTCTGGACAGCGAAGACGAGAGCTAAACACTCTTTTCAATAGGATTGTAGCGAGATTCCGCTCCTATGAGAGTTCTACTCAGATAGTAAATGGCCTGCTCATGGCCATTGTCGCTTCTGAGCGAGGAGGGCGCCGAGGGAATAATCCAGGGCTTTCACATAAAGCAAGAATGGTTTCCTGATGTAGGGGCCACCAAGACTGGAGGTTTTGTGAGATACCTCTTATGTCTTCATAAGCTTCTTGACAAGCTTGATCCCATATGAAGGCAGTACCCTTCTTCATTAGTCGGGTAAATGGTTGGCAACGGCCCGATAGATTTGCTATGAATCTTCTGATATAGGCTAACCTGCCTTGTAAGCCTCTGAGCTCTTGAGGTTCCTTGGTGGGCATGTCCTGGATGGCTTGACTTGTCTGGGTCTAGATGGATTCCTTTGATGTGATTATGAACCCAAGGAATTTGCCGCTGGATACTCCTAAAAAGGATTTTGTCGGGTTCATTTTCAACTGATGAGCCCGCATTATATTGAACATCGTCCTCAGATCGCGAAGATGTTCATCTTTGCGGCGACTTTTGACAGCAATGTCGTCAACATAGCACTCCACCGTCTTCCGGAGATGATCGCGGAAGATCATGCTCATTGCCCGCTGGTAGGTTCCCCGGCGTTCTTCAGTCCGAAGGGCATCACAGTGTAGCAGTATACCCCTAAGGCGTTCGGAAAGAAGTATAAAGAAGTATGCTTCTCGTGTCGGGATACATCTTGATCTGGTTGTACCCTGAGAAGCCGTCCATAAAAGACATCCTCTCGAACCGCATGTGTTGTCAATCATGACATCAGTGATGGGCAGTGGGAATCATCTTTGGGAAGGCCGTATTGAGGTCACGGTAGTCGATGCAGATCCGTATTTTCCCATTCTTCTTGAGGACGGGGACTATGTTAGCCACCCAATCTGGATGTTGTTCCTCCCGGATGAAGCCACAAGCATGAGCTTATGAACTTCGGCTTCAATAGCCTCCATGATGTTTGGGCGGAACCGACGTTGTGTTGCTTGACTGGCTTAACGTCGGGCTTGATGTTTAGACGGTGCATAGCTACCTGTGGATCGAGTCCAGGCATGTCTTCATAGCTCCAGGCGAAGACATCTATATACTCTTTTACGAGCATTATCAATTCTTCCTTTTCGATAAGTGATAAGCTTTCACTTATGAAAATAGGCTTGGGGTGATCTTGACTGCCCAAGTTGACTTGGATCACCTGTCTTCGGTAGGTGGCTCGCGCAGCTCGAACCGCTTTTCCATTGGCGACTTAATTGCTGGGGCCCAAGGTTCCCTCATCAGCAGCTTCCGCAGGTTCCAATTGACTGCCCGAGGTCATATTCACAGTGAGGCTGTTGAACATTCCTCCTATGCTGATGTCAGAGTCCCATTCGGCAGATGAGTCTGACTGTGATGGAATTGGCTCGTCGTCTTTGACTTGAACCGTTACTGATGATGTGGGTGTAACATAACCCAACCCCCTGCGTGTACTATCATAGTAATTGCAGGTTTCCCTTCGGGACAGCATTACGCATCAGACCGCGTCTTCCCTTTCCGAAGTTCAGGCCGCCTGCCTGCTTTAAGTATATCCATCTTCTCCATAATATGGCGTGCCGGTTGCGCATAATGGAAGAACTGTGGGGCTTCTGAGTCCGAGCTTGAATCTGTAGGTGCAGGTCTCCGTGGCTGGGTTCTACCGAAGATTATCGGCAAATGACCTTGTTTGGATGGAGGGATCACCAGCGTGGCCCCTTCTATAACCTCCACAGATGTTGTAGCCGAACTGGCTCATGTACGGGCATGTGAAGAGAGCCATCCATGATGGATTAATTGACTCGATGCTCGCAGGATAATCAAAGAAATATTATCATTAATTATCCATTCGCCTTCCTCATCAGAAGGGATCTTACATCGGGGATCATTAAAGCATGCTACTATTGGCTCGCCAATCAAAATGGCTGGCGTGCCCATTTCGGATTCCGAATCCGCCTCATTGCCACTTCCATCACTGTCTGGCAATGGTTCTCCCGGCGTTCCACTAGCTTTGATATAGGAGAGCATCTGTGAAATAGTTTTCAACCCTTGAAGGGCTGCTTCTCAGCGAAGACAGTTCGTACTGTCGCATCATCCTCAACATACTTGAAGCACTGATGGAGAGTGGAAGGAACGATCCAGTTGGCATGGATCCATGGTCGTCCCAGTAGCAGGTTGTATGATGTGTCCGCGTCAATGACATAGCATGTCACACTGACTTCAGGCTTCCGATTCTGCAGCGAAGCCGAATCTTTCCAAGCGGATGGCTGCTCCGGCGTTAAAACTGTATATTGTAGTGGTGGTGGCAGACAACCTGTACAGTGGTATGCCGAGGAAGTAGAGGAGCTTTTGGGGATGATGCTGAGCGCAGACCCCGGATCGACTTGTATCCTTTCAATGCAGGAGGTTGAACCGATATATCCAGTATAGTACAGAGGTCGATCATGCTTGTTGTCTTTGAGAAGCATATCTTCCGCCGTGAAGGTAATGGCAGGTACCTTTGACTGTGCGTGATGGCACTCTGAGCAGGAAGGGCGCATCTCATCATCAGGAACCTCGGGCATGCATGTCAGAAAGGACTCCGAGTTGGCTAGCGCATCTCTGAGTGCCTCTCTTGTCTCTTTAGAGAGACGAAGGAGCTCGTGTATTGTGATACGAGCCGGGATATTGGCTAAGTGGGCAATATATCAAAGCGAAAGGCGTGGCTAGCCCTTGGCTTGGTGGTTTCTTCAACACCTGGTCGAATCGCACCTCCTTAGGTTTTTCCTCCCTTTGTCAGGACTGGAGCGGATGTCGGCATTGGATACTGACGTTGTTTGCCGTGGTACCTCGTCAGTAGGTTTGTCATACTGCCTTAAGGTATGACTTTCCAGACCGGGTGCCCGTCTGTTGAGGCGCATCTGCCTGCGCTGTACAGGCATGCTTTTCTTCTTCAGAATCGCTGAGGGAAGCCGAAGTAAGATTACCATCGTCTGGCAGAACAGAGACGACATTGCAAGACTTGCCCTTTTGCTGGAGTCCTTCGACGTCTGCTGTATGTCTTGGACGAGGTCGGGGTGTATCCATATAAACTTCCCCTGTCTCCAATGTTAAAGGGGCGAAGCCCTGTTGTTTTGAGTCATGGCTGGAGGATGCTTGACTTCCAACGCGGCATCGGGGCTGGAATAGGTCCCGTCAGGAACTGTGACCTTCTGGGCAGTGCCGAACTCAAGAGTCACCATATTGGCAGTGACTTTCTTCTGTTCCGTCTTTAGGTGTGAGGACGCGGCATCAATCAGGCTTGTATCCTGTCCTTGAGGACATAGCACTTGTCAGTAGGATGATGGACCATCCTATGATAAAGACAGTATTGGGGTCATTTGTGCGCCCTATCTCATTAGGACGCCGAGCATCTGGCAGCTTCATCTTATTACTTTATGGAGCAGATGGATATGCGTGACCACCTGGTCATCTCTGAAGGAGTACTGCTTCGGAGGAAACTTGGGCTCTTGGCTGTTGACGCCGCTCTTCTTGGCCTTTGACTGCATTTCCCCGGGCAGCTCGACGGACATAATTTCCTTCCCCTTAGCTTGGGAAGACTGTGGGAGATCGCTACGCCCTTTGTTGTTCGCGACCCCATTTGCTTCTAGGACGGACGGCTCGATTCTTAGCCGACTTCTCGGCTATCTCAGCTTGTTCGACCAATTCTTTCCAAGTATGGGCTTTGACAGCCCCCATGCGAACTTCTACTTGATCCAAGAAGTTGTGTCTGCATGTCTGTAAGAGCATGGGTAAAGGCATCCCTGCTGGGCACATCAGAGATAGATTTCTGAACCGCTCAATGTATTCACGGACAGATTCGCCTTTCTTCTGCACGGTAGAAAGGAGCTTGTCCATGGTCACTTCATCGGTGTCATCTCATAGAAGCGAGAGAGGAACCGAGTTTCCAGGTCGATCCAGGAATTGATAGAGCCTGGGGGGAGACTGCGAAACCAGTCAAATGCCACCCCCTTTCAAGGTGCCGATGAACAACCTAGCCATGATGGCGTCGTTGCTTAGAACATTATACGGTCTGGGACCGGAAATAGTAGATGTGCTGATTGGGCGAGCTCTTACCATCATATGCATGCAACGTTGGTGGTTTGAACTTTGGCGGATATGACACCGAATCCCATTCCAGTGGGTAAGGACGGACTACCCCCACTTTCTTCAATTCATCCTTCTGAGCCAGGGATGAAATTTGAGCTTGAAGGCCTTTAAGGACTTCGGCATCCAGGGAAGAGCCTCCCTAGATCTCTCCGTTTGGGCGGATCATTGCTGAGGTGTCCCTCCTCGTCATGATTGCTCCCGGTATCGTCATCCCGGTTGTTGAGGAGCTGAGCTAGCATCTGTTGGATATTGTCCAGGGCCTCTTGCTGAGTTCTAGAGGTCTACTCCTGAGCTTCCAAACGCCGACGAAGGTCGTCGTTGGCGTTCTCGGCCATATTGACCGATGCTTTGTCCGTCCGTATAGAACTGACTGTTGCTGAAGAGGCATACCCGCTGTCTCCATCTTCTCCATCAGATGATTGGGGTGATCGTCTGGGCTGTGGCGAGATCAGGGTCTTTGAGGAAGAAGGCTGCTCATAGTTATAGGGCATTGCCACCCTAGACCTGGTGTTTCGGAAAACACCTTCTTCACGCACCAAGACTTCACCTAAGCCTGGGCAGTAGTCTGGATCTGGGGAGCCGAAAGGGGTGTCATCAGAGGCTTGACTTCTTCCGCGCGGCTCTCGCCCCCTTCCGGTCATGTTGACGGATGCAGAGGCTGGATCCGGTGGCCGCTCCTTTTGGGATGCCTCATCGGGACGCGCGCAGACAGTCGATCAAAGACTGATCGCCGGTATGGAGAAGTGGCGAGGGTCGGTCGTAACCGACACTGCATAGAATGGACCATCACCAACTGGCATTCACATCGTCGAAGACAGGAGGAAGTAGTCTGGAAAATGCTTCAATCTCCGCTTGTCCGCCAAGAATTCTCGCAGGTCGGCCCTGTAGGGGCCTGAACAATCTGGTATATGGGACAACGCATCGTTCCCCTTATTCCTGCGGAAAGGATCAGCACCGCATAGTGCTCTGGTTCTAGCCTCGCGGCTGTAAACCCGATGAGTACGCCGAGGTACAATAGCCTTGCTTGTGAGGACAGGGCTAGCAGTAGGCATTGCTGCTCTAGGCGACGGTATGATCGCCGTCTTGACTTTATGGTTGGCAGCATTGTTGGCGCAGGCGGGCATCTTGCCTTTTCTTCATAAGAGAGGCGCGGATTTGGCGTGGCTACGCCTGAAACTTCAGCAGAGGACCTCTGTTTAGGCCTCCATATCCGTTTTGGTAGAGGATGCATAGGTTCGCAAGGAACCTGAATAGCCACAAGCGGGGCTGTGGGGTGTTGGCAAAATTCTGCCTCTGGTTTCTGATTTGAAACCTTGGTCATGAAGACCTTCCCGTGCTTCCGTGCTCGAAGCGTTAGGCCACCCCCAGAGAGGACTTCTTCAAATCTTCTTTGATCGATCTGGATAACCAGGTTCTCAAAAGTGCAGGATCTGGGCTGCGGACATGTTTCCTTGTTGCGCCAGAGAACTGCGGCAGGTTTGCAGAGAACCTTTTCCGTCTCCGCAGAGACTTTGCTTGAAGATTTAGCCAGAGAAGATCTGGCTGCACCGGCTTTTTCTGAATTCAGAGATAGACCCGAAGGTCTGTTCGTCGCATTGCGACACTTGATTCTCAGCAGAGGAGAATACATTCCCCAGCGGAGTCGCCACCTTGTTTTCCATTAATTTGCAAAAGGGGAAAACTTACAAATAAAAGTTTGAGGAGCTAAATTACAAGTATTCTCAAAAGATTACAAGTAGATCTCCTCAGAGATTCTGGAGAAGTGTGCCGATAGGAGTCTGGTCAGCGCGCGACCACTTTGTCCCTTTGACGATGCGAGCGATGAGATTCCCTTCTCGCCTGGTTCCGGGAATCAGAGAATAGAGGGTTGGTAGAACCCTCTTGCTGCTTCTCAAAATCGCCTTCAATTAGGAATTCCTTCTCGCCTGGTTCCGGAGATTCCTTGAGAAGAAGAACGATGATAGGGCATCAACACCCTAGATAGAGAAAGCAATTCTCTAAAAGGTCTCTGAATTCGAGAACGCACGGTGCGTTATGAAGAAGCCTCGGTTGAAGAAGTTGATTGATCGATTCTCGTGATCAGAAGGCGATTGATGGCTCCTTCCTCTGCGATCCCCTTTTTTCCCTCCTTGTACCCATGGCGGGTTATTTATAGGGAGAGCAAGGGTATAATCGTCCCCTTGAAGATATGGAAACAGATTGAACCGAATCTGTTTGAATCTGGAAAGTAGCCTTGCTGCGAGGCTAGGATAGCTTCCGCGGAGCTAGAAAATGGCAAGTCGGTTGATCTTTCCGATTTGTTATGATCCTTTCCATATCGTTGAAGGATTTTCCCTGATCCTCTTACTCGTTTCAAGAGAGTCAAGAGATTGCGGCAATCACCTGCAATATTTGAATCCCGATTGGATTTGATTAGCTTAGATCTGATCTCATCAGGAGATTTGATTGGTCAAAAGGCTGACCATAGCAGGCTGATGGCGGAGTTGCCCGCTTTGAAGCTCATAGCGGAGCTAGAGGCAATTCCTGGCGAAGTCCGAAAAGAGGCTTTTCGGCGAAGCTGTCAGTTAGCTTCCTGGCGATGCTCTGGATGATGTTAGCCTCTCACACGAGGCTATCTCCTTGGGCTAATGTAATGCTAAATGCTGGCATTTTAGACCTGCTGAGGTCTGTTTAGAAACAATCCGGGTTCACTGTTCTGCTTGCTGGATCAGTGGAGTCCAAACTGCTTCCTTGTCCCTTGGAGGTGGGTGAAAAACTGGTCTTCAGCTTGTCTGTCCCTTGTCTTTTGTAAATGTCAACAAGTTTAGACATCGTTCGGACCAATGAGAATCTTGTCTTTTTTAAGTGTCAACAGAGGGCTCGGAAGATGCAGTGGCAAGTGAGTCGGACTACTGAATCCGTTCACGTAGGGAAGTTGATATTTCCTCACCTGGTTACACAAGAGCGGGGCCTCCTCGTTGCATAATGGTCTCCACCCTGGGAATGTACTCCCATACATCCCAGTAGGAGAAAACCCTGCGGTGGCGCAGACCTTTGGGAATCAATTCTTTAAGGTTCGTGGTAACTATCCAGCCACTAACTTCAGGACTCCAGGGTGGATTCACCCTCCGAAGACATGGTGGAGGGATTTGACTCTATATGTCCTTGCTCATTTCGAGGAGGATCTGGAGAGGCTGAATCTTTATGAGGCCGTCAGGGCGACCTGTTATGGCATTCAGATGAGCGTAGCGAACTTCTACGCCATCTTTGAGTTATACTGCCCGCTACAGGAACCTTCTTCACCCCTATTGGCGAATTGGGCATGGCTCTGCACGAGATGTGGGAAGTCTCTGCTCTGCCTTTGGGATCTCTCCCATACGAAGAAAATTTTCCATGCGAGGCGGAATTGGCACTTCTGGAGAAGCAGGAGCCCGCCTTGTTTGAGACCTACCGGGAGTTGATGTGCCACCTGTACATTGCTCCAGTATGCATGGGAGCAGTAAGGGAGCTTCATGCAGCTTGAAGAGTTGGGGAAATTATTTGTTCCCAGATATGGAAAATACTCCTGAGGCGGCTCATTGTGGAGTTGCTGACGAAGACATCTTTCGCCGGATGCAAAAGCATTCTCAAGGGGATCTAATTCTGGAAGAAGATGACGGCCCCTATGAAAAAGGCGATATTCTTCGGAGTTTCCACCATCAGGCTCGTCGGCCGACGTCCCGAAAGGCACTTCTGGCTGGTTTCTTGACGGTCTGGTTGAAGAGATGCGTGGTGCCATCTTCATCGGGCGATGTCATTCATCCGACTGTCTTGTTGCCTGCCGTTCGTCTAGTCCATGGTCGCTCTCTTGGACTTCTTCCGGCCATGGTGTGCTGTATTCAGAGAGGTCTTCGCACATTGACGGAGGCTTTCTGTAGGCCACCAACGACGAAGTGGGGAAAGGGGACTATTTGCCCTGCGACGGACTAAACCCCAGAATAGGTCTGCCGTATACTTATTTGATGGCGTGGTTTGCCCTTCACTGTCCCTCCATGATCGAAGCCGGAGAGGACCCCCCAGAAGGTGTTCGAATGGCGCTTCTCCGCCAATTTGAGGGATGTTCATGGCTGAAGACTTACGTGGCTGCGGTCCATAAGTTGCTGTCCGCTATGACGTCTATAGCCTTTTCCGCTGCTTCCCCTATATTCGGGATGCGGGCTATGGTGAAGAGTTCAAGGACGTGGGGGAAGGCAGACGACATTGAGCCGGGGAATTTTTGAGTGGCTGGTCAGCATTCGGCCCTCACATTTGTTGTACAGAAGCGGAGATACCTGCTACTTGGAGCCCTATGTTCCAAGTTGGTTTGCCCGTCAGTTTGGGTATGACCAACTATACGTGGGTAATCCAAACAGCAATCTGGCTTTCATAGGGAGCCTCATCGATGGAGCCCGTGCCTGGCGGTTCTTTATCACTGGCTGTACCGAAGCGCGGCTGTGCATGCCGCTAAGGACTCCGAACCTTCTGATGACCCTAGGATTCTGCTAGTGGTATACGACCTCAAACTCCACACCCACCAGATCTCTATTAATTCTTCTGGTGTGAAGTTAATTTCTCAGCGGCTGAAATGGAAGGTCACTGAGAAGAGCGAGGGTAAAAGGGTTTCGCGTCCCAGGCCTCGGGGAGTTCATTGCCGTTGATGACAGTGAAGCCTCGGATGCAGGAAGTCCTCGCTTCGAAGCGGAAACAGGTGCTGAGGCTCCAGCAGCTGCTTCTGGCGTGGTGGGGACAGCCCCCGTAAAACATGCTGATGTTGAAGAAGTGGAGGAAGAAGATCCCGACGTCCACTTCAAACGAAAGCGGGAGGGTGGATCTCGTAGGAAGAGAGTAGTGAAGAAGCCTCGTCGCTACGCTCCTACAGTTGTTGTAGAGGGCGAACCATCTGCAGCGCTTCCTCCTCCTGCCCCATTAGCAACTGAATTGTCGGCTCCTAAACCGACTACTAGCGAAGCCGCTCTGGACCGGGTAAGATCAGCTTCGTCCTTGCAATACACTTTTTATGCATTCCGGACAGCTCATTATTTGCTTTGTGATTCAGGCACCGAGGCGGTGAGAAGCCCGAGAGCTGAAGCTATCGGAGAACAAGGGGAGCATTATGATCCCTTGTTTGCTTATAAGGAGGGCGATGAGGCTGGCTATTTTGCCATCTCAGAAGAGTCCGGAGATGATGCGGCTGATGTAGGTCCTTCGGGCGCTGGGACCTCGAAAGGAAGTCCCGAAGCTTCTAGCTCCTTTGGGTGGACCACGGAGGGTTCGGCAAGCGAAGGTGGGCCGGCCATTCGTGTTGATTCCGCTAAAGATTTTCCAATGGAGCTTGTAGAAACTGATGCAGCCTCCAAGACGATTGAGGCGACATTATATTTTGGTACTGCTTTGATCTTTTGATTCTTACTATTTGTTATGCCCTGCCTAAACAAAGTCTTGTTGCAGGTGTTCCGCCTTTGGGTGCATCGACTTCAAAAGAGCCAACCAATCTTCCTGAGGGAACCAGGGGTGAAGCAAGTGCTTCGACCGCAGTGGATGCTGCTGAGTTGGATGCTTTGTATGGCGACCTGCCCTCTTATCAGCCTGAACCAGCTGGAAGAACTGAAACTGAGGGGACGGTAGTCATGGAACCGATCTGACTTCCAACTATATCGATGAGTGAGTGCCATCAGTTTCGCCAGCGCCATCTATCTTGCCAGGTGCGGAGCTGAGGGTGATTACCAGTCCTACTTCCCCAACGTTGGTGGTTGAGCCCGCTCTCCCAGAAATAGTCACTAGTCCGACCTCGATTGTGGCTAGTGTACTGGTTTCAATGAGGACTCCTCCGAGATCACCGATGACCTCTCATGTTGCTGCAGCCATTGCTTCTACTATTCTTCCACAGTGGTGTCAATAAGCCAGTGGAATCTTCAGGGGCTGCTCGTCTGCCAGGAGTGATTGAGGCCGAGAATGAATTTGTGGCTGAGCTAGTCGATAGCTTTTATAAGAGTTTGAAGCGATCCATCGCTTTGATTTTGAAAGGCTCGACTACCTCATTCTCTGCTTTGAAGGTGGTCCTCTCCCGAAGCATTGAGAGTATCTGAGACTTTGGAGGGGATGACCAGGCCGCTGCATTGGAACTTCTGGTGGACCAACTTGAGAGGGATGTAGACGAATGGCGCCGTCTTAGTCATTCAGACCTGGAGTCTTTGGTTAACGAGCAGCTTGCGCACCTTATCGCTCAGATGCATGAAGCTCATCTTGCCGCTCAGGAAGCCGCTAAGGCCATTTCTTCTGACTTGAAATCCTTGGAGACAAGGAAGGTAGAGCTCGGGGACGCAATAGATGCTTCTAGCAGTGCTCTTCTTGACGCTGAAGATAAAATTGAAAAGGCCAAGGAGATGATCAGGAAGGCAAATCTCCTTTATCCAAGGCTGAACCAGTGCGTTTTGAAGAGACTGCCCGGCTTGAGCAGCTTAGGGCTCAGAATGACGAACTCTTGCGCAAGAGCTAGCTCAGAGGGCAACTTTGGTGAAGTTGAAGCTCGCTTAGCCCAGACGGCGAGCATTAATGAGGCTGAGCTGAGGTCGCAGGCGCTTGTCCGGCTGCTGATGATAGGAAGACAAGGCTGGCCATTCTTGAAGGGTGGATCAAATCTTATGAAGCACCATCATAGCTTGTAATATATGTGCCTTCATGTATCCCTTCTTTTCGGAATCAATAGAAGTAATTTTTTTTTGACTCCTCTGTCGTATTTCCAACTTGTTTTATCTTTTGAACTGTTGTTTTCAAGCTGTACTGCAGCCATCTGAGAAAACAGTCCGTACTGTACTGAATAATGAGACTTGGCTATCTGCCGGTTCAAAGGTCGCAATGACGTAACCGATTGAGAAGCCACCAAGCTCAATAAAGTCCTTGTCAGACTAAAAGGTGAGACTTGGCTATCTGCCGGTTCAGAGGTCGCAATGACGTAACCGGTTGAGAAGCTACCAAGCTCGAGATAGTCCTTGTCGGACTAAAAGATGAGACTTGGTTATCTGTCGATTCAGAGGTCGCAATGACATAACCGATTGAGAAGCCACCAAGCTCAAAGTAGTAGTTCTTGTCGAACTGAAAGATGAGACTTGGCTATCTGCCAGTTCAGAGGTCGCAATGACGTAACCGATTGAGAAGCCACCAAGCTCAATAAAGTCCTTGTCGGACTAAAAGGTGAGACTTGGCTATCTGCTGGTTCAGCGGTCGCAATGACGTAACCGGTTGAGAAGCCACCAAGCTCGAGGTAGTCCTTGTCGGACTGAAAGATGAGGTTTGGCTATCTGTCGATTCAGAGGTCGCAATGACATAACCGATTGAGAAGCCACCAAGCTCAAAGTAGTAGTTCTTGTCGAACTGAAAGATGAGACTTGGCTATCTGCCTGTTCAGAGGTCGCAATGACGTAACCGATTGATAAGCCACCAAGCTCAATAAAGTCCTTGTCGGACTAAAAGGTGAGACTTGGCTATCTGCCGGTTCAGAGGTCGCAATGACGTAACGGTTGAGAAGCCACCAAGCTCGAGGTAGTCCTTGTCGGACTGAAAGATGAGACTTGGCTATCTGTCGATTCAGAGGTCGCAATGACATAACCAATTGAGAAGCCACCAAGCTCAAAGTAGTAGTTCTTGTCGAACTGAAAGATGAGACTTGGCTATCTGCTGGTTCAGATGTCGCAATGACGTAACCGATTGAGAAACCACCAAGCTCGAAGTAGTCCTTGCCGGACTGAAAGATGAGACTTGGATATTTGCAGGTTCAGAGGTCGCAATGACATAACCGATTGAGAAGCCACCAAGCTCGAAGTAGTCCTTGTCGGACTAAAAGGTGAGACTTGGCTATCTGCCGGTTCAGATGTCGCAATGACATAACCGATTGAGAAGCCACCAAGCTCAAAGTAGTAGTTCTTGTCGAACTGAAAGATGAGACTTGGCTATCTGCCGGTTCAGAGGTCGCAATGACGTAACCGATTGAGAAGCCACCAAGCTCGAAGTAGTCCTTGTCGGACTGAAAGATGAGACTTGGCTATCTGTCGGTTCAGAGGTCGCAATGATGTAACCGATTGAGAAGCCACCAAGATCGAGGTAGTCCTTGACGGACTAAAAGGTGAGACTTGGCTATCTGTCAGTTCAGAGGTCGCAATGACATAACCGGTTGAGAAGCCGCCAAGCTCAAAGTAGTCATTGCCGGACTGAAAGGTGAGACTTGGCTATCTGCCGGTTCAGAGGTCGCAATGACGTAACCGATTGAGAAGCCACCAAGCTCAAAATAGTCCTTGTCGGACTGAAAGATGAGACTTGGCTATCTGTTGGTTCAGAGGTCGCAATGACGTAACCGATTGAGAAGCCACCAAGCTCGAGGTAGTCCTTGACGGACTAAAAGGTGAGACTTGGCTATCTGTCGGTTCAGAGGTCGCAATGACATAACCGGTTGAGAAGCTGCCAAGCTCGAAGTTTTGATGGGATTTGGAAAAAGGTCTCGTTTTCACGGGGAGAAACGAGGAAATCACTGTCATAGGTTTAGTGTTAACATAACAGTGAAATGGATGCCAGAGGTTATACTGTTAAACATAGCATGAAAGGGTCTCGTTCTCACGAGGAAATCACTGTCATAGGTTTAATGTTAACGTAACAGCGAAATAGATGCCAGAGGTTATACTGTTAAACATAGCATGAAAGGGTCTCGTTCTCACGGAGAGAAACGAAGAAATCACTGTCATAGGTTTAGTGTTAACGTAACAGCGAAATGGATGCCAGAGGTTATACTGTTAAACATAGCATGAAAGGGTCTCGTTCTCACGGGGAGAAACGAGGAAATCACTGTCATAGGTTTAGTGTTAACGTAACAGCGAAATAGATGCCAGAGGTTATACGTTAAAACATAGCATTAAAGGGTCTCGTTCTCACGGGGAGAAATGAGGAAATCACTATCATAAGTTTAGTGTTAACTTAACAGCGAAATGGCTGCCAGAGGTTATACTATTAAACATAGCATAAAAGGGGTCTCGCTCTCACGGGGAGAAACGAGGAAATCACTGTCATAGGTTTAATGTTAACGTAACAGCGAAATGGATGCCAGAGGTTATACTGTTAAACATAGCATGAAAGGGTTTCGTTCTCACGGGGAGAAACGAGGAAATCACTGTCATAGGTTTAATGTTAACGTAACAGCAAAATGGATGGAAAGATCTTTATATGTGGTCTTACCATTCTATGGATGAGAATTGGTAAGTGATTTTGGAGAGGGAGTCAAATGGGAACAGGTCCCTTAGGATTTTTAGCAAATCCTCAGCTGTCAACGGGTTTGATATGCCTTTACCAACTACCGTTTGAGTCGGGCTAGCCATGCTATTCCCCTCAGCATGATGAGTTGTCGAGGACTTATGTTGGGCTTAAAGGCCGACATTTTCCTCTATCCTTAACCGTTATAGGTGTTGGATCATTTGGTTAGCGTATGTGTAACCTTGATTCTCCTTTGAGACAACCAGTGTATGATCAGGTTCCTACTGGTTTATGGTTGTATGATCCCATTTGGAGGAAGACAGAGAGCTCTTTATGTGTACCTTGGATTTGAAGGTTTTGATTAGAGGTGTAATGTTAACTTGATCATGAGAAGGGTCCTTAATCAAGGATAATACCATTGATCGGCATCATGAGTAAATCGCCATCTGAAGTCATAAGGCGATATGCTCCATTTGAATAGACTGTTTCTATTACAACGGTCCTTCCCATTTAGGCTGAAATTTGCCTTTGGTTTTGTGCGTCATGATCATCGGTCGTCTGACGGCTAAAATCAAATCTCCTTTCCGGAAGACTCTTTGTTTGACCTTCTTATTGAAGGCTTTTGAGATTCGAGCTTGATACAACTCGATGTGTTGCTGAGCTTGTAGTCGCTTCTCATCTAGGGCTTCGAGCTCTTGAAGACGCAACCGATCATTATCCTCTGATGTGATCTTAGTGGTCAGAGCAACTCGTAATGACGGCATCTGGATTCCAACGGTATGACTGCTTCACACCCGTACACTAGGAAAAAAGGCGTATTGCCTGTCGATGTCCGCACCGTGGTTCGGTAGGCCCAAAGACATTCACCGAGCTTTTCATCCCAATCTCACTTATTCGAGGAGACGAACTTCTTGAGTAACTTGATGATCGTTTTCTTGAATGCTTCCGCCAAGCCATTGGCAGCGGGATTATAGGCAGTTGAAGCGACATTCTGAATTCGGTATTTATCGCAGAATCGATAGAATACCTGGCTTATGAATTAGGGACCGTTATTATGGATGATCCGCCTAGGGACACCAAATCGATGGATGACATGGTGTTTGATGAAATTAACCACGTTAGAAGTTTTTGACTTCAACCAGTGGTATGGCTTCTGCCCATTTTGAAAAGTAATCGATTATCGCTAAGATAAACCAGTGACCTCTTGTCGAAGAGGGCTGATTGACCCTACGACATCGATGCCCCATGCTTCAAATGGCCATGAAGCAACAGTTGGATGGAGCAACTCCTGAGGCTGGTGTATGAAGTCCGTATGAATTTAGCATGCTTTACACCTTCGTGCATATTGGATGGCATCGGCTATCATGGTTGGCTAATAATATCCAACCCTATGCAATCTGTTTTTAAGTTTTGGACCTGGCTGATGAGCTCCGCAAATGCCGTCGTGTGCTTCTTTAAGCACTTCCTGTGCCTCTGAATTAGAAAGGCAACGGAGGAGGACACCGTCATATGAACGACGGTAAAGTGTCTTCAGAGTTGGGTCATAGTAGAAACGGAGAGACCTTCGTCTGATAGATACTGCTTCTTTAGGATCGTCTGGCAACAGACCATGTAAGGCATAGTCGATGAGAGGAAATCGCCAATCTCTCGGCTCAAGATCCGTCGAGATATTATAGACCTCTCTGGTTCTTAACATGTGTTTAGTGCATACAAGGTGTCGAGTCGCCACTGTGAGGTGATACTCGGTGTCGACTGGCAAGGCTAACGTTGTTGCTAACACGGCAAGAGCATCTGCCTTAGTATTCTAAGATCGAGACACGTGCCTAATGTAGAAACATCAAACAGATTAGCCAATTCGATGACCGTGTGATAATAAAGCACCAAGTCTTCGTGGCGGACCTCATATTCGCCTTTAACCTGATTGATAATCAGTTTTGAATCGTCGTAAGCTTCAAGGTAGCGTACCCCCATTCCGTGGGCGAGCTGAAGGCCAATAAGTAGAGCATTATATTCTGCTACATTGTTAGAGCATGATTCCGTCAAAGAAAATGCTCTAGGAAGGACATAATTCTGTGGAGAGATAAACACAACCCCCACGCCGGCGATGATCCTGCCCTTAAGACCTATTCGTGACGCTCCATCGAAGAACATCTGCCAAACTTCATCTTCTGAAGTTATATTAGATTCAAAGACTTCATCTGGAATGTCTTCATGAAGTTTTGAGTTTTCCGGAATCGGATGAGCAGCCAAGAACTCTGCAAGTGCCTAGCCTTTAACCGCCTTTTGAGGGATAAAGAGCATGTCGTATTGAGACAAAAGAAGTGCCCATTTAGCCAATCTTGAATTCAGTGATCCTGGCTTCGTCATGAGAAGACGCAAAGGGTTCACTCTTGAGATGACATGTATGGTTTGGCCAACCAGATAATGTCGTGTCTTCTGAACGGCAAAGACAAGAGCTAAGCACTCCTTCTCGATAGGATTATAGTGAGATTCCGCCCCTATTAGAGTCCTGCTCAGATAATAAATGGCCTGCTCGTGACCATTGTCGTCTTTTTGAGCAAGCAGGGCACCAAGAGAATGGTCCATAGCTTTCACAAAAAGCAAGAATGGTTTCCCTGATGTGGGAGCCACTGAGACTGGGGGTTTTGTGAGATATCTCTTAATATCCTCATAAGCTTCCTGACAAACTTGATCCCATACGAAGGAAGCACCCTTTTTCATGAGTCGGGTGAATGGCTTACAGCGGCCTGAGAGATTTGCGATGAATCTTCTAATATAAGCCAGTCTACCTTGCAAGCCTCTAAGCTCCTTAAGATTCCTCGGTGGATGCATGCTCTGAATGGCTTTGACCTTATCTGGGTCAAGATGAATTCCTTTTGATGTAACAATAAACCCGAGGAATTTGCCACTCGAAACTCCCAAGAAGGATTTTGTCGGATTCATTTTCAGTTGATGAGCCCGCATTATGTCGAACATCGTTCTCAAGTCACGAAGATGGTCATTCTTATTGCGGCTTTTGACAGCAATGTCGTCGATATAGCATTCCACCGTTTTTTGGAGATAATCGCGGAAGATTGTACTCATTGCCCGCTGATAGGTTGCTCCGACATTCTTTAGCCCGAAGGGCATTACGGTGTAGCAGTATACCTCCAAGGGTGTTCAGAACGAAGTATGCTTCTCGTCGTCGGGGTACATTTTGATCTGATTGTACCCTGAAAAGCCGTCCATAAAAGACATTCTTTCGAATCCACAGGTGTTGTCAATCATGACATCAGTGATGGGCAATGGGAATTCGTTTTTAGGGCATGCTGTATTGAGATCCCGGTAGTCGATGCAGATCCGTATCTTCCCATTCTTCTTGAGGATGGGAACGATATTAGCAACCCAATCTGGATGTTGTTCCTCCCGTATGAAGCCACATGCAATGAGCTTGTGAACTTCGGCTTCAATAGCCTCCATAATGTTCGGGCGAAACCGACGTTGTTGCTGCTTGACTGGCTTGGCGTCGGGTTTGATATTCAGACGGTGCATGGCTACTTGCAGATCAAGTCCGGGCATGTCTTCGTAGTTCCATGCGAAGACGTCTATATACTCCTTTATGAGTATTATTAAATCTTCCTTTTCCATAAGTGATAAGCTCTCACTTATAAAGATGGGTTTAGGGTGATCTTGACTACCCAAATTGACCGCATCACCTTATCTTCAGTAGGTGGTTCGCGCAGCTCGAATCGTTTTCCCATTGGAGATCTAATTGTTGAGCCCATGGTTCCTCATCAGTAGCTTCCGCAGGCTCCAATTGACTGCTTGAAGTCATATTAACGGTGAGATTCTCGAACATCATTCCCACACTGACATCTGAGTCCTACTCGGAGGATGAGGCGGAATGCGATGGAGTTGGTTCGTCGTCTTTGAATTGAACTGTTGCTGGCGATGTGGGTGTAACGTATCCCAACCCCCTGCGTGTGTTGTCATAGTAATTTGCAGGCTTCCCTTCTGGTACAAAGTTACGCAGCAAACTATGCCTTCCTTTTCTGAAATTCAGGCCCTCTGCATGCTTTAGGTTGTACCCCATTTTTTCATCATATGGCGTGCTGGTCGCGCGTAATGGAAAAACTGCGGGGTGTCTGAGTCTGAACTTGAATCTGTGGCTGTGAATCCTCGTGGTTGGGCTCTACCAAATATTATTGGTACTTGACCTTCTTTGGATGGAGGGATCACTAAAACGGCCCCTTCTACAGATTACATGGGTGTACCGGATGCACTTGGTCTATGTAAAGGCGTGTGCAGAGAGCTATCCGTAATGGATTCAAACAACCCAACACTCACAGGATAATCAAAGGAAATATTATCATTAATTACCCACTCGCCCTCATCTTCAGAAGGAGCGTTACATTTAAGACATGCTATAATTGGTTCGCCAATCAAAATGGCTGGCATGCCTGTTTCAGATTCTGAATCCGCCTCATTTCCACTATCATCATCATCTGGCAATGCTTCTTTGGATGTTTCACCGGTCTCTTGATACAGGAGAGCGTCAGTGAAGTAATTTTTCACCCCTTTGAATGGTTGCTTCTCAGCGAAGACAGTTCGTACTGTCGCGTCATCTTCAACATATTTGAAGCACTGGTGCAGAGTAGAGGGAACGATCCAGTTGGCGTGGATCCACGGTCGTCCTAGCAGCAAGCTATATGATGTGTCAGCGTCAATGACATAGCACGTCACTTCTGACTTCAGGCTCCCGATTCGGCAACGGAGTCGAATTTTCCCAAGTGGATGACTACTCCCGGCATTGAAACCGTATATTGTAGTAGTGGTTGCGGACAACCTATATAGTGGTATACCGAGGAAGTAGAGAAGCCTTTTGGGGATGATGCTGAGCGCAGACCCTGGATCAACCTGTACCCTTTCAATGCATGTTGAACCGATGTATCCGGTGTAGTACAGAGGTCGATCGTGCTTGTTATCCTTGAGAAGCATATCTTCCACTGTAAAGGTAATAGCGGGCACCTTTGATTGTGCATGATGGCATTCAGGGCACGGAGACTGAGCGTCATCTTTGGGGGTCTCTGGCATATACGTCAGGAGTGATTCTGAATTAGCCAGGGCATCCCTGAGTGCTTCTCTTGTCTCTTTTGAGAGACGAAGGAGCTCGTGTATTGTAATACGAGCCGGGATATTGGCCAGCTGGGTCAATATGTCAAAATGAAAGGGCGTGTCAAGCCCTGGGCCTGAAGGCTTCTTCAGGACATGGTCGAACCAGACTTCTTTTGGCTTCTCCTTTCCCTTGGTTGGAACCGAAGCAGGTGCTGATACTGACGTCGTTTGTTGTTGTGTCTCGTCAATAGCTTTCTCATACTGTTTTAGTATGATTTTCCGGATCGAGTACCCGTCGGTTGAGGTACATCAGTCTGCGTCGTGCAAGCGTGCTTTTCCCCTTTAGAATCGCTGAGAGGAGCTGATGTAAGATTGTCATCGTCTGGCAAGATGGAGATGACATTGCAAGATTTACCCTTCGACTTGGACTTCTTTGAATCCCATTGTTCGTCTTGGACAAGGTCTGGGTGTATCCACATGACTTCCCCTGTCTCTAGTGTCAAGGGAACAAGACCCCTATTATCCTGAGTTTCAGCCGCAGGATGTTTGACTTCTAGCCGTGGCGTAGGGACTGGATAAGTCCCGTCAGGAACTGTGACCTTTGGGGTTTTGCTGAACTCGAGGGTCACCATATTGGCAGTGACTTTATTCTGCTCTGACTTCAGTGTCAGGACTCCGGCGTCGATCAAGGCTTGAATTCTGTCCTTGAGGACAAAGCACTTGTCGGTAGGATGATGAATCATCCTGTGGTAGCTTCATTTTATTCCCTTTGTGGAGTAAATGGAATATTGTGACCACCTGATCGTCTTTGAAGGAGTACTGTTTCGGAGGGAACTTAGACTCCTGATTATTGAAGCCGCTCTTCTTGGCCTTCGACTGCACGTCCCTGGACAATTCTATGGACATAGTCTCCTTCCCTTTGGCTTGAGAAGACTGCGCCATGTCGCTACGTCCTTTATTGTTCATACCCCATTGCCTTTAGGGGTGGATGGTTCAAACTTTTTAGCCGACTTTTCAGCTATCTCAGCTTGCTCGACCAGTTCTTTTCAGATATGGGCTTTGACAGCCCCCATGCGAATCTCTACTTGGTCTAAGAAGTTGTGCCTGCACGTCTGTAAGAGCATGGGTAATGGAATCCCTGCTAGGCACATCAAAGACAAGTTTCTGAATCGCTCAATGTAGTCGCGGACAGATTCGCCCTTCTTCTGCACGGTGGAGAGGAGCTTGTCCATGGTTACCTCGGTATCGTCCTCATAGAAACGAGAAAGGAATCGGGTTTCCAGGTCGATCCAGGAATTAACAGAGCCCAGAGGGAGACTTCGGAACCAGTCAAATGCTACCCCCTTTAAAGTGCCGATGAACAGCCTAGCCATGTAGCATCATTGTCTATAACATTACCGGTCTGAGACCGGAAATAGTATATGTGCTGGTTTGGCGAGCTCTTACCATCGTACGTATGTAACGTTGGTGGTTTGAACTTTGGTGGGTATGGTACTGAATCCCACTCCAGCGGGTAAGGACAGACTGTCCCTACTTTCTTTAATTCATCCCTCTGAGCTAAGGATGCGATTTGAGCTTGGAGGCCCTTAAGGACTTCAGCGTCTAAAGAAGAACCCTTCTTCGACTTCTCCGTCCTTGGCTGTTCATTGCTAAAAGGTTCCTCCTCGTCGTGATTGCTCCCGGTATCATTGTTATTCCAGTTATTGAGGAGTTGAGCGAGCATCTGTTGAATGTTGTCCAGAGCTTCTTGCTGGGTTTTGAAAGTTTGCTCCTGAGCTTCCAAACGTCGACGGAGGTCATCATTGCCATTGTCAGCCATATTCACTGATGCTTTGTCTGTTCGCACTGAGCTGACGGTCGCCGAAGAGGCGTACCCACTATCTTCATTTTCTTCATCAGACCACTGGACTGATCCTCTCTTTGGTCCAGTGAGGCTACTGCCGTTGAGGAAGATGGCTGTTCATAACTGTAAGGTATTGTAACCCTAGATCTGGTATTTCAGAAGACACCCTCTTCATGCACCAAGACTTCGCCTAAGCCTGGGCTGTAATCTGGATCTGGGGAACTGTAAGAAGTGTCGTGGGACGCTTGTCTGCCCCTGCGCAGCTCTCGTCCTCTTCCGGTCGTGTTGACGGATGCAGAAGGTAGGTCTCGCGAGACGCTCCTTTTATGATTTTTCACCGGGGCTTGTACCGACAGCCAATCAAAAACTGATCGTCGGCCTGGAGAAGTGGCGAGGATTGGTCCTAGCCGGCAATGGACTGAGTGGACTGTCACCAACTGACATCCCACTTGTTGACAACAGGATGAAGAAGTTTGAAAAGATTCCGACTTGCGTTTGTTTGTCAAGAATTCCCGCAAGTCAGACCCGTCTGGGCCTAAACGATTGAGTACAGAGGCTCTTTTGGATCGTGCATAGGACGATGTCCTGCTCCTTTTATCACCGCAGAGGGGATTAGCACTGAATAGTGCTTCAGCTCTAGCTTCGCGGCTAAGAACCTTGGGAATGTCCTTGGGTGCTGAAGCTGCATAAGCAACGCTATCAACACTTAGGGATAATCCCTTAGCTCCGCTACAAAGCGCGAGCTTAGCGCTTGATGAACTGGGGAGCGGAGCACGCTGTGGTGCTTTATCTGCTATGCTGCTGCGAAAGCGATTAGCCTTAGATAGTGCTTTGGCTCTAAGTTCGCAGCTAAAAGCTTTGGAAACTCCCTTGGGCGCTGAAGCTGCATAAGCAACGCTATCAGCACTTAGGGACGATCTTTTAGCTCTACTGCGAAGAGCGAGCTCAGTACTTGAAGAACTGGGGAACGAAGCACGCCGTGGTGCTTTGGTTCCAGCTTCGCGACTATGAACATCACGCGTACCCTGAGGTACAGTAGCTTCGCTCGTGAGAACGAGGCTGGCGCGAGTTGTTGCTCTTGAATTGGGCGAAGGTACTGTCGCCATTGTGACTTCGCGGCTAGCAGCATTGTTGGAGCAGGTAGGCATCTTGCCTTTTTCTTCGCGAGAGAGACGCACTTGTGGCGTAGATACGCCTGAGGCTTTACTCAGAGCCTTCAGCTTTGGCCTCCACATCTGCTTTGACAAGGGAGACTTAGGTTTGCAAGGAACCTGACCAGCCACAAGCAAGGCTGAGGGGTGTCGACAGAATTCTGCTTCTGATTTCTGTTCTGAGGCCTTGGCCATGGAGACCTTTATATGCTTCCGTGTATGAAGCATTAGACCACCCCCAGAGAGGACTTCTTCAAATTTTCCTTGGTCGAAGTGAACGACCAGGTTCTCGAAAGTGATAGGCTTGCACTACGGGCCTGCTTCCTTGTTGCGCCAGAGGACCGCAGTAGGCTCGCAGAGATCCTCATCTGTCTCCGCAGAGACTTGCTTTGAAGATTTAGCCAGAGGGGCTCTGGCTGAACCAGCTTTCCTGAATTCAGAGATAGACCCGAAGGTCTGTTCGTCGCATTGCGACACTTGATTCTCAGCAGTGGAGAATTCAATCCCCAGCGGAGTCGCCATCTTGTTTTCTATTGATTTGCAAAGGGGAAAACTTACAAAAAAAAGGGTCGAGGAGCTAAATTACAAGTAACTCAAAAGTTTACAAGTAGATCTCCTCGGAGATTCTGGAGAAGTGTGCCGGTAGGAGTCTGGTCAGCGCGCGACCACTTTGTTCCTTTTGACGATGCGAGCGATGAGATTCCCTTCTCGCCTGGTTCAGGGAATCGGAGAACAGAAGGTTGGTAGAACCTCCTTGTTACTTCTCAAAACCGCCTTCACTTAGGAATTCCTTCTCGCCTGGTTCTGGAGATTCCTTGAGAAGAAGGTATTAGGGTATCAGCACCCTGATTAGAGAAGCAGTTCTCTAAAGTCTCTGAATTCTTGTAAGCAAGAGAATAGATCTCTGTTTAGCCTCTCTCTCTCTCTGTAGAGGTCTCTGCCTGTGGAGATCCCGTGCCGTCTCTCTGGAGGTCCCTCTCCTTGTACCCCTGGTGGGCTATTTATAGGGAGAGCAGGGTATAATTGTCCCTTAAAAATATGGAAACAGATTGAATCAAATCTGTTCAAATCTAGAAAGTAGCCTTGCTGCGAGGCTAGAATCAGCTTCTGCGAAGCTAGAAATAGCAGGTCGGTTGATCCTCTTGATCTGTTTTGATCCTTTTCATATAAATGAAGATTTTCCCTGATCCTCTTACTCGTTTTAGGAGAGTCAAGAGATTATGGCAATCAACTGCCAAATTTGATCTGAGATTTGATCTTAATTGGATTTGATCTCAATCCTGATTAGATTTGATCTCATCTGGAGATTTAATTGGTCAAAGGTTGACCATGACGGACCCGCAGCGGAGCTGCCCGCGTCGAGCTCGCAGCAGAGCTGGAAGAAGCATCAGGCGAAGTCAGAAGAAAGCTCTTCAGCGGAGCTAGATAACATCTGTGGCGAAGCTACCGAACATCCTTCTACGCGGTTGCATGTGGCTTCAAGCGAAGCTAACTCTCTGCGGAGTTAACTGAGCACTTCAGACGAAGCTATAAGTTAGCTTCCTGACGGAGCTGTGAATGGCTTCAAGGCGAAGTTAGGTGATCTTAGCCTCTCAGGCGAGGCTATCCCTTTGGGCTCATGTGATGCTAAGTGCTAGCATCTTAGACCTGCTGAGGTCTGTTTAGAGACAATCTGGGCTTACTGTCTGCTTCACTGGATAGTAGAGTCCAAGTTGCTGCTTTGTCCCTTGGGGATGAATGAAAACTGGTCGTCAGCTTATCTGTCACTTGTCTTTTGTAAATGTCAACAAGTACAGAACTGGTCATCAGCTTATCTGTCACTTATCTTTTGTAAATGTCAACAAGTACAGAACTGGTCATCAGCTTATCTGTCACTTGTCTTTTGTAAATGTCAACAAGTACAGAACTGGTCGTCAGCTTGTCTATCGCTTTTCGTTTGTAAATGTCAACAAGTTTAGACATTGTTCGGACAAATCAGCCTATCTTTCACTTATCTTTTATAAATGTCAACAAGTTTAGACATTGTTCAAGCTAGTAAGAATCTTGTCTTTTTTAAAGTGTCAACAGTAGTCTCTCTCTGCAGTCCCTCTCTTTCTCCTCCGTTTCTCTCTCTCCTCTCTCTAGCCCTCTTCCTCCCTAGATTTCCCTCTCTAACTCTCTCTAGTCTTTCTCTCTCTAGTTCTCTTTCTAGTCTTTCTCTCTAGTTTTCCTTCTTTCTTTCTTCTCTTTCTCTTCTCTCTCTAAAAATTATATATATATTATAATATATTTTAAGGCGGGTGCCTGAGTTCCTGGGATTTCGGAGTTTCCTGCTTTTCTGAAGATTTAGGCGAGTGTCCTCGCCTTGGTTTGGGTTTCCCAGCTTCGTCAGGTTGACATGTATTTTATTTCGTATTTGAATATGTTTTGTATTGGGCGGTGCACCTGTATTTGTACGTGGTCGAGTGCCCGTGATTGTACATGTATATGCTTGTGATGAATGTTTGTACTAGGATAGTTTACTTCTTGTACATATACCATGACTGTGATGTACTCCTTTTACTGCTTTATACCATGCGTGGCGGACCCTTCGTGGTCGTTAGCCTTCGGGCTCTCCACTCGGCGTCCGGACCCTATTAGCCTCAGGTCTCTCTGTTCGGCCTCCGGGCTCTATTAGCCTCCAGGCTTCTCCACTCCACGGTAATCTGGATATTATCACGCTATAGCATGCTCGTGTGGTACTAACATTGAAGGTACTTTCGTACCGACTCCAGATTTCTTCCCACTCCCGGGCTGGCTACCCAATGGTCTAGGCCTGCACCCTTATGGGTTTCGTGGTAGCTACCGAGAGTGCGCTTAGACCCCAAGCGTACTTTAGCCTCCGGGCTCTCGCCCACTTCCTCGAAAGAGAAGTACGCTTAGACCATCAGGTCTCTCAGCTCCGCCTGGTAGGCATGCTTAGCGCTCAGCGCTTTACCACTAGATTCGTCTAGGCGGACTCTGCCGGATTTTAGACTCACCCTTTAAGCCGAGTCATTCCAGTAGCTCCGTCAGACGCTCTAGTGTTAAACACTGTTTGTTGTTCGTATCTCCAACTCGCTCCGTTTGGGTGTTCGCTTCCTTTCTTGTTACCTGCTCGCTAGCTTATCCATTATTTTATTCATGGTTGTGAAGAGTTTGAAATCTTACTTATACTGTTTTTTCTGAAACTGCATGATTTTTTGGTATTCGTACCATTCTCGTATATCAGTACTATTTTCATGTATCACTTGATGCGCTTACATTTACCATGCTATGCTATCACTTGTCACCTGATTGATATCACCCTCCTGTCATGCTATCACTTGACATCCAGCATGATATACCTGACTCTTATAATTATCACGATAACAGGAATAATGACCTGACATCTTATTTACATCTTGATATATTCTAGTACAAACTGTACTCCTGATACACCTGTATTCTTGATACTCCTGGCTTGTTCCTGCTCATTCCCGAAATCAGATAATTATGTAATAAACCATAAAATGGGACAACTTACATCGGGTGGGGGGGAACTTGTGGGTATCAATACATGTTCGTGTTTACAGTGGTATTAGGTATGTTGTGCAACTAAAACTTCCGGTTTGACCTGTGGCCTCCAGGTGACCGAGGGGAGCGCTCGCTTCCTCCTTGTTGGTTCCATCTTGAAAGGGCATCCTATAAGACCCTCCTAAATGCCTCGCGGCAAGTTCCGTCCTCCAGCAATGGAGCAATCCTGGGCCGTAGTTCCGGGTATATACGAGACCCACTGTAAACATTGTTCATTGATACCCCGTTAGTTTCCAATAACAACCTTACTTTACTCAGATGTGGATATATGTGCGCTGGAAGGCTAGTCCACATATCTAGACATCTGGGTAGGACGAGTAATAATAATAAAAGATGCCAACTAATAATTGGTTGCATGCTTTGCCGAGTTTACTTTCATCGGGTTTTACATCGGGTTTCTGGTTTATGACCATTATTATATTATAGCTGCTTATATATCTTGCTTTACCACTTGTATTCTATTCCACCAGTCTCCTGCTCTTATCTTATTATACCATGAGTGTTCTCTGCTTGATATCGCTTGTTATCTCTCTACTTGCTCCTGTATGCTTGTGCTCACGACACGATTTTTAATGCATGTTTATGATTCAGATTTATCGATACACGTGTGTTTATCTATGCACGCTATTTGGCATTAGCATCACCACTCGCTGGGGGGTTCTGACTCCCCTGGATCCTTATGTCTAGGTCTCAGAGCTTGGAGCTTGTGGATTCTCCGTGTTGCTGATCAGAGATGCGTAGCTAAAGTGTGGATCACTGGCAGACCGTCTGAAGCCCTATCCTTCTAGGCCCCTTGCGCATCTCTCGAGTTTTCCTTTTGTATACTCGTGAGCATCTTTTGTATTGTTCATACTTGTATATCTCCTTGTATTCTCATAATTGCGCCTATCGGTGATGTCATATTCTTGTAATATTGTGTCACACCTGGTGATAACTTTGTAATTGTACTCATATGTTGGAATGTATAATGCACCATGTATTTCTGAACTCTGATTCTTACCTGTACTGATCTTAGCGTATATACGTGAGGGTATTTCTGACCTGCGTATATACGTCGCAGTAACGTCTCCGTACCCGCGGGATCGAGGCGTTCACCAAGCATCAAGAAATCCAATCTCTTAATAAAGTAACATCATAACAAATTCGTCCTCAATACCAAATGAATCATCACCTAAGTTATTACCAAAAGAAAGAATAACAAGTCTTATAAGTACTCCACATAAAATATAAATCTATCCATAATCGCATTTATGTATAGATTCACATTTTTAAATGAATGTAAATCTATACATCAATATGGATCTATCCATAGACAAAAATATGAATCTATACATAAAATAGAATACAATTTTTGTTTAACATTCATTCATCATTTTTAATTAACATATACGGAATAAAGAATTTTGAATTTTCTTAAATATCCTGTTTATAAAGCAATTCTGGTGGACAATTTAATGGAATTTATCTACATTTTTATTCAAGTGTTATAGACTGCGACTATACTGTCTGTTTTCCATTCTGAAAAAATGAAATCGAGACTGCGACTAAAATCGCATTTTATAATTAAACCTATTGTCTCATCAATATAAATTACGACCCGAGTCGCATTTATAACAAAAGCCGACTGTATCGATTATTTATATTGCGACACAGGTCGTTGTACAAATAAGTTAGCATAAGTTGCTCTATTTTTAGCACAACAACCATGATCGCATTCTTAAATTAAGATTCATCCACTAATACATATGATAATTTTAACTAAAATTATTTCAGTGAGCACTGCTACATTGATATCATTTTATAAAAAAGACTTGAGAGTGCGACACGGTTCAGAAATATCATTATATTGTATATTGTATTCGAATTGCGACCTTCGTCTCTATCCTTGATAAACCAAGACGAAGTTCCTAAATGTGACCCAGGACACACTTACTAGAAAACTTTATACCATGATACTGCGACAATGGTCGTAGTAATCAATAAGGACATGCAAGAATTTAATATAGATGACGTAATTTTTGAAAATATTTTAAGAAATAATAATGTAAAAAAAGTAAATCTCCTAATCAGAGCGTAATAGACCGAATAACTCCAAGGACTATTAGTCTTGCAGTCTTCCAGCTATAAATGATTACAGTAATTAACTTATTGTTTTTTTAGCCAATTTTCGAAAACTGAAAAGTCACCTAAAAAACAAACACATTTCGAAAACCTATATAATAAATTTTGTTCATGTTCACATCGTTTAAGAGCATGAACCTTTTGGACTTCCTAGATGTATTATATATTAAGGGTCTTCTTTGAAGAAAATAACAGTGTAGATTACATTAATAAAGTTTGGTTCGAAAAATTCTCAAAATAATTTAAAAATGTCTTCTCCACTATCTTCCCCTGAAAGAAGCAATTTCTCTAATGAAGACTGAGAATATTGTTCTGATATGTTCCCTCAGTACGGATCGAAGGATAGGCTCGATACGGACGACCCGTTCTGGGAGTTCATGGATGATCGGAAGTACCACTCTGAGGAGGAAGAAAGCGAAGAGGAGAGTCATGGTACTACAGAGGAAGAGGAGGAGGAAAACGAGACGGAAGACGAAGATCGTCATAATATAGAAGATGAAGATGATTATGATGGTGATGACGAAGAGACTAGAATATCCCTTTGTATTCATCATCCAAGAATCATTATTTTTATCTTTGTAGGCATTTTAATGCCCTTCTTTTGTAATGTTAATTATATAAATATATTTTTTCTAATTTAAATTTTAATGCCTATCTTCTTAGATTTAAATGAAGATGATTATGATGGTGATCCCAATCCTTAAAATGTGATAATCTACAGGAATTGATAAAGACTACGACTAAGGTTGCAATCACAAACAAGACAATTTTTCTCATTATATCCAAATTAAACAAAAAATAGTAAGCAGAGTCGCAGATCTAAAAGCCTAACTAAAAAGTATAATCGTATATGCACTATGGGCGCAGTGATTATTATAAAAGTCTAATTTTCACATTATATAATTAAACTATTAACAAAACACAACATATTAATTGGTAACATGATTAACAATCTTAATGTAACAATTCATATAAAATAAGAGCAGCAATCAACTCAAAAAAGATTTAGAAGATTTGAACTGCGACTCAGGTCGCAGTTGTTTGAAACCACTTTGTGGACAAAATATTGATGACAACGACTAAAGTGGCAGTCAACATGATTAATCAGCTGCAATTATATTCAAATAATATGTAACTGCGATCATATTCGCAGTTCAATTAATTTAAGTAAAATTTTCGAATACGCCATTTGGTCGTAGTGATATAAAAAAATTAAAATTTCACTATATTCAATCAAACTATTAAAAAGTACAATATAATACATTGGTAACATTAATTAAAAGTCTTAATGTAATAAATCATATGGAACAAGAGCTGCAAACAACGTGAAAATACAATATTACCAGAACTGCGACTCAGGTCATAGTTCATTGATATCCCTTTTACATTAACACTGCGATCTTGGTCACAAATGATGCAAAAAGATGTAGATATGAAGGTTTTATGTGGTTCTAGGTAGCCGCAACTTGAAACTACTTCCTCTGCAAATAAAAAAGTAACGTAAATGTTTGAAACATCAAACTTAAAATTCAAAAGATTTAAAGAGAAAAATTTCATACCAATACTGGACAACCATTCATGTAATGGCCCAGCTGTTGACAGTTTTCACACTTACACTGCTTCACTTCTTTCTGTGATAAAGAATCTTCAAAACCAGACTTTAGCCTGGATGCACCTTTAGGCCTCCCCTTGATAGCTACATGACCAATCAGATCACGTATAGTAAATTCTTCACCATCTCTCAATACCACAACTAATCCACTATAACTAACATTAGTTTCAGACTGCGATGATTGATCATTTAATGTCCTGAATTTGAAGTCATTACTGGTTTCTACAGCAAATCTTTCCAACACATCATCAACTTTGAAAGATGGATATCTGAATCAGACACCATTTCTAGAATTGCATTAAATTTTGTTCGCGGTGTCCACAGTCTACCAATTCCTCGCGTGCCTTGATTTGAAAAAGGTCTAATTTCATGTTCAATTGCAACATTCTTTTAACAGGCATCCAACCTTCATCTCTATAGTATATAGGATTCTAATATATGTGTCACATGATTGCGCTATAAATTGCATAGAATATGTACACAAAGGATACCCTCTTTTTCGAATAAGGCACAACTACTGACACATGAGTTCACCAGAATTCTCATAACTGACCTTGTCCTAAATGTCTTTTGGTTCTGAAAATTCACCGACCAAATAATTACTCTTGAGCCGCCATGTTCCAACTCTTTCGAAAAGAGTGTCATTACTAGTGCCCATTCCTTTTGAAACAACTAAAAAATCTTTCTGGTATAAAACTTTGAAGCTTATATCTCATATGGATTAATTAAACAATTGGGCACACAATTCAAACACCAAAAGTTTTCTTGAGATTCAGCTCTACGACGGACAGCGACAACTTTATCGTATTGGTGGACAAACTCAACTAGTTTTGTGTTTGCATTCACAAAATCATCAAAGAAAGAGTTAATACTCAGTTAATACTCTCAGACCTTTGACTAATTGTCATTCCAGCACAGAAAATATCTTTTAGATAAGCATTAATTCAGTGTCCATGCAATCTGTACATCTTTAAGAACCAACTGTCTTCTTCTTCTTCTTCTATATGAAATTTCTCCTTCATTAATCTCCATTATTCCCTGCATGTGCATACATCACAGGAGGAGTACCACAAATTAAATCGATGACAAAATAATCTTCATACTTGTTCATCAGGGGGATTTGTTGCTCAGCAATGTATTTTCTTACATGTCAAAAACAGTAACGGTGCCGGGAATTTGAAAATATTATCTTGATGGCATCGCCTATCTGGGCATCCTGATCAGTAATGATCACCTTTGGTGTAACTCCGTACATACATTTGAGCCATTTATTGAATAGCCAAACAAATGTACCCCTTTGCTCATCCGTAAGCAATGTATAACCAAACAAATTACCTGCCGATGATGATTCACTCCACTGAATAGAGCAAAAGGTAGGTTCAAGTGATTAGTCTTATATGTTGTGTCAAAAATAATCACATCACAAAAAATTAAATAAAAGGAAATTGCTCTTCCATCAGCCCAAAAAACACTTTTTAGTATGCCTACATGATCAACCTCATAGGCAAAGAAATAATCTGAATTGGACTCAGCTTTTTCTTGAAGATATTTGATAACAGAAATAAACTCCTGCCCAATATTATCTCCGGTGTCGAATAAAATCAATAACTTGTTGGGGGCTTACTTCTTCACAACCTTCTCCGTGATTCATTGCATTAACAATACCTGAAATATTAGAATGACGAATTCCTACATCAACGAAATTGGTCAATAATACTTCTGTTAATTTTTGATCGATGTGTCTGGTGAGAGTAAAGGTGATGGACCTTATCTGGGCTTGATAAATCATGTGATTGTGAATCAGCAAACTTGGTGACAACCTAAAATCTTCTGTCTGGTAATAAGCGCAGACGTACATGCATCTCAGCAGGACACTGAACTCTACTATCAATACGACGGTGACGGTTGACCGTAAGCCTTTCTTGTCTTTTGTCAGCTAATTTCTTCACACCCTCCTTATTGCAACAATATTTTCTACAAATAACTTCATGAAGAGACCTACGTGACTTATCTATTCCTATTCTTCTCACGCCAAAACCTATGTTCTTTACATAAGCATTGTAAAAGTTATATGCTTCATTATTTGTTGCAAAATGGCTCTCCTAAAAAGATAACTATGCTTCCAGATATTTCTCCATGTAAATTCATTTCCTACCAAAAAAAATATTGAAATAAATAAAATTAAATAACTGAAAATAACACGTCAGAAATATAATAAATAAAACCTGCGATTAAGGTCGCAATTATAAAGGTAACTGTGATAATATTGACTAAAAGTCTTGGCCGTAGTCGCATCTTTCGGGATGTCTATAAATATTACAACAAAGTGATATTTACTTATAACAGTGACTTTTGTCGCAGTCCCTTGATATATTAAAGGACTGCGCAAAAGATTACAGATTGTGACTAAGGTCGCAATATAAGTAAACTGTGACGTAATTTATTTAAAATAACTACCGTAGTCACATACTTTAAGATGTCTATAAATATCAAAAAACTTGTTTATTAAATACTGCGACCTTTGTCGCAGTCCTTAAAATTTAATGACCATAAGACATGGACTTTAATAAATTAAAAGGACTGCGACAAAGGTCTGAGATCAAACTTAATTAAAGACCGCGACTAAAGTCGCATTTATAAAAACTGTGAAATTGTTATTTAGAAAACTACGACCTTGGTTGCAATTGTTCTTTAAAACATAAACTTCAGCTGAGTTTCATCTAGGTTATCCAAAAAAAATTTCAGATGAGAAATTAAAAAATAATAAAATAAATAAGGAAGGAAAAATGCAAACCTCTTGATCAACATCCAAACATCTCAATCCTTTCGAATTTTTATATTCTCTGAAGAAGTTGAACCTGATGATATATGACTCATATTAAGATCGGGAGAAAGAGATCGTGGCCTTTGGCGACCTACCTAAACCGGCAGGAGATGTGTTCTGGTTGGCGGTCGACATTAAAATATAAGGGAGATCTAAATTTAATGGAGATCCTGATGGAGAGCTGATGGAGATCTAGGTCTGCAAAGTAAGAAAAAAGTATCTGATCCTAATCCCGTTATTTTTAGAAAGACTGGCTCTGTGAAAACTCAAATTTAGATTTGACAGCGTGCAGAACTAGAAAAGGGGGAAAATAATAATAAACCATATAGATCCACTTTCTGTTACAGCAGGTTCATTTAGTAATTTCAGCTGTTCCAATAGGTGGACTGTCCTTATTAGTGTGGCTAATAATGTGCCACGTCACCACAGGCTGAGAGGGACTCTTAGCTATCAGCTGATACACATATTTCAGATATATATATATATATGTATGTATGTATGTATGTATGTATGTATGTACCTTAGCCGTCAGCTAAGAGACTCTCTCAGCTGGCAACGACGTGGCTAAATCTCAACCAAAGATCCTGATCACAACGCTACTATGATCGCTGAGTTTTTGTGAGAACTGCTATTGTAATATCCCCTATTTAATAATACCATATTATTATTATTTTTAAAATTTTACCTGATTCTACCTATTATTTTATTATTATTATTAATACTGTCCTTGTTATTTCTTTTCCTCTCTTCTTCCCTAGCCTTTTACCCATACCCATTAACCCATTAGATCCTATACCCATTATCTATTCTCATTACCCATTTCCTATTACCTAACCCGTTAACCCATTACCCAAAACCTAGTAACTTACCCTATATAAACATCTTATAATCTCCTAACTTAACCTAACCCTAATCTCTCCACTTCTTTTCCCCCTGCATGTTACAACCGCCACACAGCCCTCGATTCAGGCCGGCAGTGCGCCCTTCCACTATGGCCGTGAGCATGGCCGTGAGCATGGCCGATCCCATCGTCTCCACCTTCCCTCGTCCAAGCACCCACACACCCAGGTTCCCCTATCTCTCCTCCTTCCTCCACCAAGCCTGAGAGCCTCCTCTACATGCCGCTCCCATGCACAGCCGTGAGTCCCCCTGCAGATCACCACAGCCGAGATTCCTCCGGGCACCGTCGCCATGCCTTCTCTCCCCTCTTCATCATGGCCGAGAGCCCCATGGCCTGTGACAGCCATCCCCTTTTGGCTACACCCGAAAGCTCTCCTTCAAATGCCACACCAAGGCCGACAATCTCCCTAATTAGATCATCATTGAGCAGCTCTACTTCGACTTGGAACTCTCTTCGGCCAACGACGAGCACCCGAGCACTTACCCCTTCCTCGGCCAAGTCTCAGGTCGTACCAAGCCCATACGCACAACCCGTGTGCGCCGCTTCCCTCCCCCTGCATGGTGAGTTTCACTTCTTCTCTCATTTTTTAATTTTATATTTGATGTATGTATATATTTTAGTGTTAGAGTTATATGCGTATAAGTGGATTAATAGTTGTGTTGAAGTGAACAAGTGTGAATTAATTCATAGGTGTTTAATTGTGTGTGGGATGCCATTTTCTGCCACTCTGTAGGTCGCCGTTGATTACCGTCGGCGAGCGCGAACGCACCCACGCCCTTCACGACGAGATCCTCTATCCATCGACATCCTCCGCGGCCCCCCGACGTCTCCGTCAGAGCCTCCGTCAGCGGGCCGCAAGTCGTCCTGAGGTTAGTGCATGTTTATGTGTGGGGGGTAAAAGTGTAATAATAGAGAAGTTTGTTAGATTGTGTGTGGGAGTTATGTATTCATGCATTGCATGTATTTATGCATGGATGTGTGCATGTGTAAGTTTTAATTCAGTAAGGGTATGCCCATATGTATATATAGGTATGTATAGATGTATGTATATATATATAAGCGTATATACGTGTATGTATGCATGATTATTAGTTTGTATATATGTGTGTGTATATATATATGTGTATAGAGGCGTATGTATGTGTATACTCATATAGGTATATGTATGTGGGCATACGCGTATGTGTCCGTATGCACGTGTGGGTGTTAAGCATGTATTTATGTTTATATGTATGTGTTGGTTGCGTGCTACAGTGTTTCAGACCCATTCCGTGAGATCCAAACCTAGCTACAAGAGACCCAAACTCATCCGAATTCGTACTCGTTGTGGACCGATACGCAGGCAATTCGAAGACCGACCCATGGGATGATCCGTAGATCAGTACCGGTTCGGGCAGTGAAGACCAGACGGCAATTCGGTTCTAAAACCGCATCATTTCATGTGAGTGTTTGTTCCTGTATATTTCTTTATTTACTGTTGTCGATATACGTTTATATGTTACCCTTATCATTTCATATGATTTTCTGTTATATTTTACCAGTTTAATTACTTGTATTACTTCAGGAGATGTCAATGATTGTTCACCTTAATTGCCTAGTTGATATGAGCTCGTATCAGCGTCATTTCATGTTTTGGTAGTTTGTCGTTGTTGGCTTAGACCTAGTATTAGAAGACCTTAGACCAGACTTGATCTTGTTACTGAACTGGTTGTGATAAATCTTAGAATATAAGTATATTGATCTTGAGGCTGATTGATTGATGATTGAGGACTAGAGATTCATATTTTATGCGTGGTATTTATCGGGCAAATTGTTGGTGACTATTCCGACTAGAATTCTTTTGAATATTGAGGACGTGTTAGACATGAGGTTGCTTTATTGACAGACTGTTTTACCGATACATGGATATGTGTGAATATGTTACCCTAGACGTTGATGTATGCGATGGGACTGACTTTTGGACTGTTTAGAACTATTACTTCTGGATTCTCGCATTGATGAGTTTGACTGATATATTTGATGATCTTATTGATATTGACTATTGATGTAGACGTGATCTAGATTTCATATTGATCGAGGATGTTACACTTCTTAATTATGATCTTGATTGATTTGGATGTCGATGATTGAATAAATAAGAGATCTTTATTAATAAAATAAAATCTTGGACTTGAACCTGTCGGTAGACTCGATTGGATTGGAGTTGACTTGGGGGTTGAGAAATAGATGTTGATTGGGTTGACCTGACCTGGTAGATTTTAGAGAGATATATATACTTGATATGTTACTTGAGTTTTAAGATCTTGTGACTGACCTGGGTAGAGTGAGAGTATGTGATGATCTTGATCAAATTGAAATACAAGGATTTGATTAGATGTATAAGAACTAGTATTTATTTCAGTTATTGAGGGTCAAATATATCGGTGACTTAGAGGATGGATATGTCGATGACTTTGAGAACCTGAGTTGATTATATACTTTGCCCAGATTATTCTATTCATGACAGTAGGTTGATTAGTCTCTAAAACTGCATATTTCATACCACATCTTCACATTTATTTAATATTAAATTCTGCTAATATTACCTCTCTTGCATGTTTCTAGGTCCATGGTGTGCAATGAAGAAGAAGACCCTAAATCACCATTTAATTAGTGATTAAAAGCCTACATGAACAGCCATTGACTTTAGAGGGCTGTTTTATCAAAACCGGGGGCCAATTTTCAGAAACTGGGACCTGCAGCCAACAAGGGACAGACGGGACAGCGCGCGGCTCTAGAAGAGCCGTGGAAATGCGACTTTTGCCGCGTTTCCGCGGTAGTACGGGCGCGGCCGCGCCTGTACTTTGGGCCAGGGTTTTCCCCTGACCCCCTTTCTTCTGGTGCCTATATAAACCCCCCTGGGGTTCTGTATTGAGAGATATGCCAAGTTTAGGATAGTTTTTCTTTTCATGTTGTAGTTTAGGGTAGTTTAGTTTAGTTCTTCTTTTTCTTCCTCCTTTGTATTTTCCATTTCTTTTAGATCTTGTAATACGAGAGAGAGTGGTACATGGTGAGGAAGCAAGAGTGCTTGTAATAGAAGGTGACAATCTATGAAAGGTGCTCTCTTACCCTATCTTTGTTTTCTTCTCTCTAACTCTTTTTACATGTATAGCTAACTTTTCTCTCATGGAAACTAACTACTAACGACTAACTAGTCTAACTTCTTATTTGATAATCTACATGAATCTAATAGCCTCTACTTGGCTTTGCTCTTGCAAGAGCCATTGATGGCTCATGATGATGGATCTAACACTCTAACATCTAAATCTCTAACAAGCTAACATTATTTTATTTCATGCTTTCTCTTATTGGTTTTTGATGATTTAAGTGTAGCTTTTGGATGTGAAAGTTAACATATGAGGCATGCTTTGTAAAGCTCTTGAACCAAGGACTAGTGATGGCCAATGATACATGTGAGGCAACTATCACTAAGAGATTAGCATGTTGGTGGAGTCATTAGTAGTTAGTAGCCATGGGTTTTCTTTCTTTTTCACTTTATTTTTGAAATATCAAAAATCACAAATATCTTATCTTCTATGTTTCTCACTTCTTCGTGTTTCACCGTACTTCTCTTTTCATTCTTTATTTTCTTTTCTTTTCATTCTTTCAAACATAGAAGAACTTTTAACACACACGTGAGTTAGCCGGTAAAGCTTCTATCGCCTCCCGTCCTTGTGGATTCGACTCGTTTTAGCCTCTATGTTATAACGGAAGTATCGAGGAAGCCACAGCACACACACTTTAAAACTTGATTTCAAAACATACGCTTTTTGTGCGCGGTTTCTCCCGACCAAATTTTGGCGTCGTTGCCGGGGATGGGAACGGTTTTATTTCACGTTTTTGTTAACCTTGTGCTAGTTAAAGTTTTAGCATTGCAGATGTTTACACTTGCTCTTGTGTGGTTGGATAAATTCTTATATATTTTTATACTCTGCTGCTCATTTTTATATTACCTGTACACTATAAATAATTTTAAGAACTAAAATACGGAAATTGAATGCTTTAAAACGATTTAGACATTTGTATCTAGGCACGTGTCAATTTTCATTCCAATATACTGTATTTTATTCTTGTGTTATTGTGATATTGATAGGAGGTGTACATATGGCATTGCATATAACATAGGACAAACACGTGGGTGATTTACTCTCTTTGTGTGTTCATTCTTATCTATATTGCACACTTGCACAAATTGAACTTAAGGACAAAACCCAATACAACATAAGGTGGTGAAGTCATTACCCTCCCTTAGCCCAAAAATCACCTCCCCGCTCACACAACCCAAGCCTAAATAAAATTTGCTAGACGTTGGCCCCTAGGGACATCTCGGACTCATTTAAGAGATTGACCTAAGGGGGAAGTTGTTAGAAGTTGACTCTTGTCAAATCGGTGTCTAAGGTTGGGGATTGAGAGGCGAAACCTCGAAGAACAGTGGTTTGGCATAATTAGGCCCGTTGCTCCGGCAAGGATATCTTCCACTGATCTTGCCCCTACCTGGCCGATTAACTCGTGGTCATTCTGATAATATACCCCCCATGGACAGTCTAACCAGTTAGGAGTCGTCTAGGTCTAAGTCAACCCTAGCATATGCTTGTTTTCTTTTTGTTTGTTTGTTTGTTTGTTTGTTTGTTTCTTTTTTGTAAGTTGTGAAATGGATTTTAACAACAATAATTCTTTCAATCATAATATGAATCCATATTTCACCCCGACCTCATTTGACTCGGATAACTCCAACCCGGCTATGTACAACAAGAACCAACCATATATGCCGGGTTGGGATTATTCGACTCAATATGACCCGTGCCCCCAATCTTATGACCATAATTTTCAAGATAATTTTAACTTTTCACAGAGTCAATGGGGATTCACCTCTCCCGAGTCAAATTTTCAACCACCTTATCCACAATTTTATTCCCCAATTTGGATCAATATCCTCCTTTACCTGTTCTACCAACCGAAGAAAAATCTAATTTGGAAAGGAGTATGGAAGCCATTCTTGAGTCCCAACAACAAATTTTGCTCAATTCACAATCCTTCCCAAATTAAACTCCATATACTTCTTTTCTAGAACATCCAATTGAAGAAGAATCTGAGCTAGAAGAGCGTTTGAAAGTCTTTTTGTGAAAAATTGTAACGATTTCAAAATATGTTGGACTCATCATCTCAGCCAAATTTTCAAGAGTCTTATTCATCGTTTCCAGTCTCACTGATTCAAAATAAACAACCATCAATACTGGACTTGAGTATGGAACCCTTGCGTAAGTCCGAGCAGCAATCACAAAACCGATGGACTCACAATTTCCAAAATCAACTTCCATACTTACCTTTTCAAGAAGAACCAATTTCAAAAAGTACAGAAGACATGATTCCAACTGCAAATTCGATTACCCGGCCTATCAGTAGGTTAGACTCACTAATGAGTGAATTGATCAATGAGAGCGAGGAAAGCCTTTCTTGTCGATCTTTGACCGTATCCCTAACTCTACTGATTGGACCCAAGAATCATGTCATTTTGGAAATCCAGTTTCAATTTCATTATACCAACCTGAACTTGATCAACATCAACCTCTTAACATTTTGGCAAGTTATCCTTTTCCTGAAATTGAACTTGAGCTTGAAAGTGATCCAGAACCTCATGTTGGTGATTCTATTTTACTTTTTGATTCAATAATGACTCCGGTATTTTTACCAGATTTTTTCTCTATTCCGGAGTCAACATTGAATCCTATACCAGTACACTATGAAATTGAATCACCAATATCTTATGATCACACTTCATTAATGGGGAAAGTGTGTGAACATCAATTCTTTGGTTTGGACCCTATTTTTGAACCAATTTCGACTCTCGTTGTTGACTCTCGACTTGATCTGAGTTAAATTCCCGAGTCGGTATCGGTTTTTGTTCCTGATCCATTTGAGTCCAAATCCATCATCTCCCAAAATCACACTTCATTATTGGACAAGGATGTTACAAAAAATGACTCAATAATTATTTTTGAAAATTGAAGATTAGATGGGGATAAATTTTTAAATAAGACAATTGACTCAATCATTCTTTTATTGGGTCATATTAGAGAGGTCACTGGTGGGTTTCTGCAAGATCCACGCTATCTTGATTGGGTAGCAATGCTTGGCCCAGTCAGACCACCACCAGAACCACCACAATAAGTTAATTTTTCTTCCCTCTCCATTTGTTTCATGTATATACACGTTCGCGATGCATTGAGGACAATACATGAGATAAGTGTGGGGGAGAGTTTACTAACATAAGTAGTTTTACATTTTCTTCCTTTTACGCTTCTTTTTTTAGGAACTTTTTAAAATTTTCTTTTATATAAAAACTCTTTTCTTTTCTTTTTACAAAACTTTTTGAAAAAAGATAAATAGTTTTGATTTATTTTTAAGAAAATTAAAATTATCTTAGGAATTAGGAAGACCTAAAATTATGAAATTTTAAACTAAGTCAAAATAATAGATATTGTTTAAATTTTAGGATAAGAAAGTAAAATTGAAAAGATAAATTGATCTTGAATTTTTTGCCTTAGATTTATGCACTTCACACTTATACAATTTTTGGGATTGAAACAAAGACTGAAAATGCCATAAATAATATATTAAAAAATTAATGATAATAAAAACCACTTATTGAAGTTGGGTAATTATGCCTTAGGAAGCATGATTATTCACACCTAAAATAGTGGATAAAAATAAAATAATCCCCTTTAGTTTTATGGCCTTGTTTACTCGAGTCCTTAAGTCCGAGGGATGTTTTCTCATCTGATGCCCTAAGATCATCTGGTTTGGGAGTCACTGGCTAAAGGCTCACTACCCGGGTAAATAAGAAAGCCTAAGAAAACTAAGGGAAGAAAATATATATATTTATATATAAATATACAAAAATCAATGATATGAAAGTTTGAGTCGATATCCCAAAAATCTTCACAGTTCACAAAGTGCATATTTTTCTAAGAGTTTTATGAAAGATCAAAGAGTCAATTCAATTTTAAATACTTACATTTAATTTATAACAAGATTTTGCATTCGGCTTAGTTTAAAGAAAAATAATTTCTGGTTAACCTATGACCTTGGATCACTTATATTTTCGCAAAAATACTTCAACACTTTTCTCTATTTCAAAATATGTTTTTAAAATACTAACATTTAATTTCTTTCTTTATGGATTTTGTGGGTGCAATCCACTGAAAATCCTCAGGAGACAAAACTCCTCCTCTAGGGGAAACCTAGAGGTTTAACGACTTATTGCACGTGCTCAGTGCAATCGCGTCACCTGCGAAAGTGGTGTAATAATTCCTTTAGTTTTTGTTTTGCTTGGGATGAGCAAAAGATAAGTGTGGGGGTGTGACTAGTCTCTAAAACTGCATATTTCATACAACATCTTCACATTTATTTAATATTAAATTCTGCTAATAATACCTCTCTTGCATGTTTCTAGGTCTATGGTGTGCAATGAAGAAGAAAACCCTAAATCACTATTTAATTGGTGATTAAAAGCCTACATGAATAGCCATTGACTTTGGCGGGCTGTTTTATCAAAACCGAGGGCCAATTTCCAGAAACTGGGACCTGCAGCCAACAGGGGACAGACGGGACAGCGCGGCTTTAGAAGAGCTGCGAAAATGCGATTTTTGCCGCGTTTCCGCGGCAATACAGGCGCGGCCGCGCCCGTACTTTGGGCCAGGGTTTGCCCCCCGACCCCCTTTCCCCTGGTTCCTATATAAACCCCCCTGGGGTTCTGTATTGAGAGATATGCAGAGTTTAGGATAGTTTTTCTTTCCATGTTGTAGTTTAGGGTAGTTTAGTTTAGTTCTTCTTCTTCATCCTCCTTTGTATTTTTCATTTCTTTTAGATCTTGTAATATTAGAGAGAGGTACATGGTGAGGAAGCAAGAGTTCTTGTAATAGAAGGTGACAATCTATGAAAGGTGCTCTCTTACCCTATCTTTGTTTTCTTCTCTCTAACTCTTTTTACATGTGTAGCTAACTTTTCTCTCATGACAACTAACTACTAACCACTAACTAGTCTAACTTCTTATTTGATAATCCACATGAATCTAATAGCCTCTACTTGGCCTTACTCTTGTAAGAGCCATTGATGGCTCATGATGATGGATCTAACACTCTAACATCTAAATCTCCAACAGGCTAACATTACTTTATTTCATGCTTTCTCTTATTGGGTTTTGATGATTTAAGTGTAGCTTGCACTTGTTGGTTAAATTTAGATGTGAAAGTTAACATATGAGCCATGTTTTGTAAAGCTTTTGAACCAAGGACTAGTGATGACCAATGATACATGTGAGGGAACTATCACTAAGAGGTTAGCATGTTGGTGGAGTCATTAGTAGTTAGTAGCCATGGGTTTTCTTTTTTTTTCACTTTATTTTTGAAATATCAAAAATCACAAATATCTTATCTTCTATGTTTCTCACTTCTTCGTGTTTCACCATACTTCTCTTTTCATTCTTTATTTTCTTTTCTTTTCGGTCTTTCAAACATAAAAGAACTTTTAACACACACGTGAGTCAACCGGTAAAGCTTCTATCGCCTTCCGTCCTTGTGGATTCTACTCGTTTTAGCCTCTATGCTATAACGGAAGTATCGAGGAAGCCACATCACACACACTTTAAATCTTGATTTCAAAACATACACTTTTTGTGTGCTGTTTTCCCTCGATCATAGGTCATTACTCATCCTGAATATCATGATTTACCTGAGAAACTTGACTGATTATATATGACATCTACCTGATAATTATATTGTCCATGTTACTATAATTGCTGGGAAAATATTGTTACACGGTAACAACAACCTCATGTTATACTTGTTATATATCCTGTTATACCGGCATCCTAATTACACATATTGACGTTGTTACCGGGACTATCACCAAGTTATTTCAGTGATCTAAGTAACACGCACATTAAATAATCTTGATAACTAATAATATGATATTAAACAACTTACACTGGGATTGAGAAAATTGATGGAGGAGACAACGTCTATATTTTGAGTGGACCTAGGATTTAGGTTGCGCAGCCGAAAGAGGGTTCCACTGCAGGGTTCCCGTGGGGTGACTGGCACCCTATCATGTTCCTGTTCCTGTTATACATGTTATACATATACCTGACCTGTTATACATGTTCCTGACTACCTTGTGGTAGGTCCTGGTTCAGCGCCAGCAGTCTGGGCCGTGGTCCCGGGTATGCACGGGACCCACTTAAAACACAGATAATTGTTGGCCCAAAGGCCTATCACCCTAGTTTTGATGATGATCAACTCATGAAGTTATGTTTACTAATGATCTTGTGTTTAATTAGTGACAGATTCATTATCAAGATCTTAGTAGGTGCATAGCTCAACAAAGGATAAAATGTCAAGAATTGGAGCTAGCACGGTGTCAAGCTTGGACCAAGTCAAGAAGATGAGAAGACTTCAAGGGAAGACTTCAAGATCAAGACTTGTGTCTAGGTATAAGATTTTTATGTTTTAGATAAAATGTAAAGGATAGATAGTTGGTGGATTGCTCAAGTACATACACACACACACTCTTGATAGAATTGTTTTCATAAAAGATTTTCTAGTTAGAAAATATTTTTCATTTTGGAAAAATACAAGTTTGGTTTTTGGTGTTTCTCATATACTTATCTTTTAACCAAAACCAAGTTTTATGCTTAATACCAAAAACATAGATATTTCATCTTGATTGTGTAGTGGATCATATCCATACACACTATGCCTTAAAATGAACTATAATATCTTGTTTTTGTATTTTGAAGATGTTTTGGAAAAATAAAGTTTAGAAAACATGTTTTGGAAAATACAGTTTTTATCATGAGCCAAATATTTCCAAGTTACAAAAATAGTCCAATCTTTTATAACATGCCTTGATTTTGTGCAAGCATGTTTGTATTTCAAAGTATATTGGTAAAACTATTTTTGTAGATTTTTATGTATTTTATGGGATTTTATTAGAGCCAAAAAGACAAACTTTTTAATCCCAGAAAACTGTTTCAGGCTTCGGATAAGTCGACTTACGACCTGTATAAGTCGACTAATCCTGAAGTCGGTCGACCGCCCCGGTCGACCGACGTGCACAGACGTGCACGCCTTTTGTGCACTGGAGGACGGCCGACCGTGCCGGTCGACCGCTCCAGAGAGCTTGCTCTCTGGAAATCCCGGTCGACCGCACGGGTCGACCGACAGAGAATTGATTCTCTGTTCCAGGTGCTCGGTCGACCCGGGCGGTCAACCGTGGCTCCAACGGTCAGAAATACGACCGTTGGCGGTCGACCGCGCCGGTCGACCGGCAGCTCTGACAGACCCCAACGGCTATATTTTTCTGGCCTATAAATTTGGGGGTTTGGTCATTGTTTTGAGCCAAGATTTTAGGAGAGCTTTGAGCCAGTTTTTCCCATTCTTTTAAAAGGGTTTTCTCCACAAATTTGAGTGCAAATATTTCCTATCTAAAGAGAAGATTTTATCAAGAGTTTTAAAGTGATTCTTTGAGTTTTCCTCCACCACTCTCATCCTTGTTTTTCTCACACCACACTTGAGCTATCCATTGATTATTCATCCTATAGGTGTGTTGTAGTGAGATTGTTTTTAGGTGATCAAAGTGTTGTGATCACCAAAGACTTCATTTGTTCTTTGAGGAGACGGGCAAGTGTGCTCGTGGTTGTTTAGGGTTCGGGTGCGAACTCTTGTTGATTGAGGTGCGGCCTCGGCGAGCCGGTGGGCTTGCGGTGTGTAAGGGACTAGAGAGTCCGAGGGCTTGTAGGTGTTGCGGCACCGAGGAGAGATCCATTGGGATCTTGCATAGTAGAAATCCTTCGTGTGTCGAAGGCGGGGATGTAGAGCAAGTGTGCTCGAACCTCGAAACATACCCTTGTGTTTGGATTGCCATCTCTCTCTCTATCTCCTTTATATCTTGCATAGCTTATATTGTCTTTACATTTACATGCTTGATATATCTTGTGTGCATAATTGATATATATACTTGCGTGGGATTGTTGCTAACATTTGTATTCAACCAAGAGAGCCAACGCGGCACCTCAACCCATTCAAGGGGAATCTAGAGGAGTTTGTCCAGAGCCCTTCACGGGGAATTCGGCAACACTCTTTGGTTATACGTGGTGTTTAGTGTAAAAGTTTTAATTAGGTCATAATTAGTTTTAGCTTCCGCATCATTTGGCATTAAGTGACCATTAGATTAGCCATCACCTATTCACCCCCCCTCTAGGTGAACTTACAATTGGTATCAGAGCTTGGTACTCTGATTTGGGTCTAACAACCTAGAGTTAAAGATCCTCATTTTAGGCTAATCACAAGATTTGTACACACACCATGGACTTCATGTCACCACCCACCTTTGACATTCTTAACATCCAAATTTGGAAGGTTAAGATGTCATTGTACCTCAAAGCCTTAGGTTTTCATGTATATCTTGCCACTACTAATAATGCATATTGTTTAGATGGTAAGAATTTTGAGGCTAATGCAAAAGCCCTTCATGCTTTAAAGTCTACCCTAGATGATGTTTATTTATCTAGAGTTGCTAATATTGATTCGGCTTTTGTAGTATGGAACATCATCACCTCCCTCGGCGAAAAAGATCTATACTATGCGGGGAGTGACTCGGATGTTGGAAGCGACACCTCCAACAAGTGCTACATGGTCCAAGGGGATAACCCCCTTGAGGTAAACTCCGAATCCGATGATGAGGACATGTCATATGATGAGCTCACTTCATTTTGCCAAACAATTCTTGAAAAATATGACATGCTTAAGAAAGAAAATAAAAATTTGAAAAAGAACATTGCTTGCATGCATAATGAACATGATTCTTTTAGAGATAACATTGCATGCTTAGAAAAAGATAATAAGAACATTAAAAAGGACTTTGATTGCATTGGGCCACCCCCAGAGAGGACTTCCTCAAATCTTGCTTGATCGAACTGAACCACCAAGTTCTCACAAGTAAAGGAATCAGACTGCGGACGTGCTTCTTTGTTGCGCCAAATAACCGCAGTAGGTTCGTAAAGAACCTTTTCAGTCTTCGTAGAGACTTTCCTTGAAGATTTAGCCAGAGAAGCTCTGGCTGCACCGACAATTCTGAATTCAGAGTTAGACCCGAAGGTCTTTTCGTCGCATTGCGACACTTGATTCTCGGCAGTGGAGAATGTGATCCCCAGCGGAGTCGCCATCTTGTTTTCCATTATGTTTGCAAAGGGGAAAAACTTACAATAAAAGGGTTGAGGAGCTAAATTACAAGTATTCTTAAAAAGATTACAAGTAGATCCCATCAGAGATTCTGGAGAAGTGTGCCGATAGGAGTCTGGTCAGCGCGCGACCACTTTGTCCCTTTGACGATGCGAGCGATGAGATTCCCTTCTCGCCTGGTTCCGGGAATCAGAGAATAGAAGGTTGGTAGAACCCTCTTGATGCTTCTCAAAACCGCCTTCAATTAGGAATTCCTTCTCGCCTGGTTCCGGAGATTCCTTGAGAAGAAGGACAATGTTAGGGTATCAACACCCTGGATAGAGAAAGCAATTCTCTAAAAGGTCTCTGAATTCGAGAGCGCACGGTGCGTATGAAAAAGCCTCTGCTTGTGGAGTCCTCTTTTCGTCTTCGATCGATCGATCCCTCTTCCTTGTACCCCTGGCGGGCTATTTATAGGGAGAGCAAGGGTATAATCGTCCCTTGAAGATATGGAAACAGATTGAATCAAATCTGTTTAAATCTGGAAAGTAGCCTTGCTGCGAGGCTAGGATCAGCTTCTGCGAAGCTAGAAATGGCAGGTCGGTGGACCTTCTCGATCTGTTTTGAACCTTTCCATATCGTTGGAGGATTTCCCCTGATCTTCTTACTCGTTTTTAGAAGAGTCAAGAGATTGCGGCAATCAACTGCCAAATTTGATCTCTGATTGGATTTGAATTGGATTTGATCTGATTGGATCCGATCTCATCCGGAGATTTGATAGGTCAAAGGTTAACCATAGCAGATTCATAGCAGCGCTGCCCACATTGAGCTCGTAGCAGGGTTAGAGGCAGCTTTTGGCAAAGTCCGAAAGAAACCCTTTGGCGGAGCTGGAAGTCCTCTGTGGCGAAGTTTGCGAGTTAGCTTCTTGGCGAGGCTTTGGATGGCTTCAAGGCGATGTCGAGTGATATTAGCCTCTCATGCGAGGCTATCCCTTTGGGCTCATGCGATGCTAAGTGTTAGCACCTTAGACCTGCTGAGGTCTGTTTAGAAACAATCCGGGTTCACTGTTCTGCTTGCTGGATCAGTGGAGTCCAAGTTGCTTCCTTGTCCCTCGGAGATGGGTGAAAACTGGTCTTCAGCTCGTCTGTCACTTGTCTTTTGTAAATGTCAACAAGTTTAGACATTGTTCGGACCAATAAGAATCTTGTCTTTTTTAAGTGTCAACACATGAGTGCTTAAATTTTTGTGTATCTAGTTATATTTTATGAAAAACATATGATTTGATGTTATTTGAAGGATCTTTAACTAGTTATTCAAAATCAATTTAAACTAGTTATCTATTCTTCTAAGATTATCCACATGATCCTACTTTATTTCAATTATATGGATAAATTCTTTTGTGTTCTAAAGATTTGATGCTTCATGTATTGAATATTAGTTTAAATGTTAGTTTTTATCAACACTAGGATTTATACTTGAACATATTGTGGGTCACAAATAAATCTATTTATATTTGTGCTTGAATGCTTATTTGAACCCATGAAATGTGCTTGTATTGCTTGGTTTTGATGATACATACATTTTTAAACTTGTATTCCCACTTCTTGGATTTGATTTATGATCATGTGTTTTTCATTTCATGTATATGTATATTTTGCCAAACTTTAAGATATACATGTATACCTCTTGAGTCATTTGCCTTTAATGCAAGTCTATTTATATGGACTCAATTGTGTTTAAGAGATATGTATGTATACTTATTGTGTTGTCAAAACATACATATATCTTGAAATATATATTTTTAAAAAAAAATGTGTGATGATTTATAGGAATATTGAGATTACATTGACATTTTTGCTTTATTCCTTGCTTGAAGGATTTCGTACTAGTTTCAAAAACATTTTCATTTTAACTAGTGATAAATTCTTCATATGGTAGAGTATATGATAAGCTTACTCTTCAATTGGTATCGTTGGATATTTTCAATTGGTATCAATATGATTTTTTTATATACTCATATTTTGATTGTATGTATGAATGCTTTCAAATTCAAATTATATCAATTTCTATTGGTATTATCTTTTCATACATATATGTGATCTATTTACTAAGCTTAATTCAACTTTCAATTTTTAAAAGCTTATGCAATATGTTTTCAAGATTGCTATCAAATAAAAAAAAATTATGTTGATTTGATATTTCAAAATGTGTTTTATTAAGAAAGTTCAAAATTTTAAAGAAAAATTTAAAATGTTTGATTTGCATTTCCTATATGCAAGGAGAGCTTAACATCTCTCTTACATATGGATTCATGTTGAGTATATTATAAATTGAGGAGCTTGACAACTCTTCTTTATATGATATACGTGTGTAGGGGGAGCCTCACATCTCCTCTTATGCATTGCATAATATGTGTTATGTGAGTTAGGGCTTGTCATCCCTTCTTCATGTAATGCATATGTGTAGGAAGCTAACTTAGCGTCTTTCTCTTCATGAATGTATATCGCATATAAATTTTTTTGATTGATTTGTATTACCCCTTCTTGATCTCTTTGTTTTTGACAAAAAGGGGAGTAAAATTTGTTTGATTTGATTTTACTTTAAACCCTTTGTTGATGAGTGACAAAAAGGGGGAGAAGTATTTGAGTGTATATGCATGTTTCATTGCTTAAGGGGGAGAAGTATTTGTCTTCCTTGTTAATTATGCATATATTTTTGTATTGCAACTAGGAGAAGAAAAAGATTTTGATTTATGCTTGTTGCATGTTTTATCTCCATACTTGCATACATATTCATGTGCCTTATTGCCATATCTATTATTTATTTGTCATGCATGAGTTAAGGGGGAGCTTCTTTGAAGCTTTACTTTAATCCATGCATATATAACTCCATGAGTTTTGTCATCATCAAAAAGGGGGAGATTGTTGGCCCAATGGCCTATCACCCTAGTTTTGATGATGATCAACTCATGAAGTTATGTTTACTAATGATATTGTGTTTAATTAGTGACAGATTCATTATCAAGATCTTAGTAGGTGCATAGCTCAACAAAGGATAAAATGTCAAGAATTGGAGCTAGCACGGTGTCAAGCTTGGACCAAGTCAAGAAGATGAGAAGACTTCAAGGGAAGACTTCAAGATCAAGACTTGCGTCTAGGTATAAGATTTTTATGTTTTAGATAAAATGTAAAGGATAGATAGTTGGTGGATTGCTCAAGTACATACACACACACTCTCTTGATAGAATTGTTTTCATAAAAGATTTTCTAGTTAGAAAATATTTTTCATTTTGGAAAAATACAAGTTTGATTTTTGGTGTTTCTCATATACTTATCTTTTAACCAAAACCAAGTTTTATGCTTAATACCAAAAACATAGATATTTCATCTTGATTGTGTAGTGGATCATATCCATACACACTATGCCTTAAAATGAACTATAATATCTTGTTTTTGTATTTTGAAGATGTTTTGGAAAAATAAAGTTTAGAAAACATGTTTTGGAAAATACAGTTTTTATCATGAGCCAAATATTTCCAAGTTACAAAAATAGTCTAATCTTTTATAACATGCCTTGATTTTGTGCAAGCATGTTTGTATTTCAAAGTATATTGGTAAAACTATTTTTGTAGATTTTTATGTATTTTATGGGATTTTATTAGAGCCAAAAAGACAAACTTTTTAATCCCAGAAAACTGTTTCAGGCTTCGGATAAGTCGACTAATCCTGAAGTCGGTCGACCGGCCCGGTCGACCGACGTGCACAGACGTGCACGCCTTTTGTGCACTGGAGGATGGCCGACCGTGCCGGTCGACCGCTCCAGAGAGCTTGCTCTCTGGAAATCCCGGTCGACCGCACGGGTCGACCGACAGAGAATTGATTCTCTGTTCCAGGTGCTCGATCGACCCGGGCGGTCGACCGTGGCTCCAACGGTCAGAAATCTGACCGTTGGCGGTCGACCGCGCCGGTCGACCGGCAGCTCTGACAGACCCCAACGGCTATATTTTTCTGGCCTATAAATTTGGGGGTTTGGTCATTGTTTTGAGCCAAGATTTTAGGAGAGCTTTGAGCCAGTTTTTCCCATTCTTTTAAAAGGGTTTTCTCCACAAATTTGAGTGCAAATATTTCCTATCTAAAGGGAAGATTTTATCAAGAGTTTTAAAGTGATTCTTTGAGTTTTCCTCCACCACTCTCATCCTTGTTTTTCTCACACCACACTTGAGCTATCCATTGATTATTCATCCTATAGGTGTGTTGCAGTGAGATTGTTTTTAGGTGATCAAAGTGTTGTGATCACCAAAAACTTCATTTGTTCTTTGAGGAGACGGGCAAGTGTGCTCGTGGTTGTTTAGGGTTCGGGTGCGAACTCTTGTTGATTGAGGTGCGGCCTCGGCGAGCCGGTGGGCTTGCGGTGTGTAAGGGACTAGAGAGTCCGAGGGCTTGTAGGTGTTGCGGCACCGAGGAGAGATCCATTGGGATCTTGCATAGTGGAAATCCTTCGTGTGTCGAAGGCGGGGATGTAGAGCAAGTGTGCTCGAACCTCAAAACATACCCTTGTGTTTGCGATTGCCATCTCTCTCTCTCTCTCTATCTCCTTTATATCTTGCATAGCTTATATTGTCTTTACATTTACATGCTTGATATATCTTGTGTGCATAATTGATATATATACTTGCGTGGGATTGTTGCTAACATTTGTATTCAACCAAGAGAGCCAACGCGGCACCTCAACCCATTCAAGGGAATCTAGAGGAGTTTGTCCAGAGCCCTTCACGGGGAATTCGGCAACACTCTTTGGTTATACGTGGTGTTTAGTGTAAAAGTTTTAATTAGGTCATAATTAGTTTTAGCTTCCGCATCATTTGGCATTAAGTGACCATTAGATTAGCCATCACCTATTCACCCCCCTCTAGGTGAACTTATAATAATGTCTCCAACCGATCAGTTTCAATAACTGAGGACCTCGATTGGCATGTGTAGTAGGCGTAGTATGAGATGCGTTTATTACATGTGACAATTGGTGTTCGCTGACATAATTAATAATGATAAACTGTTAATGTATTATGACTGACCATCATCACCAGACTGTACGTAAATATAACTATGATCGATATATGATTGTATACATGACCGGATTATACCAGACTAGTCACATATGTTAGGTTGCACATTTTGACATTAGTGGTCAGGATACCATTTATATATTTGTTCTTGACATTGATTATTCTGTTTGTTTCATTTCAGTTATCATGTGTTATTGTTTGCGTTGTTATGCACAAACACCTTTTCCTTTAAACACATACTCATTAGGTCGCTTCTGACGATCCTAGATTCGCATGTCCAGGAATTTTTTTGGACACCTTCTTATATTGTTCAGGTGTTCGTGTAATCGTACACGTTACGAGGAGCTGGAGTCTCTCTCTTTTTGATTATAGGTATTCTTACTCTTTTATTCATGTTATTTCCTGATCCTATTTTTATCGCATCCAGTTGCCATTTTCTTTCCTTTATTCATCTGTTATCATTGTGTTAGATATTTATATGTCATAGTGCAGTGATATTGATTTATCGTAGTAGATTTTATAACTTGTTCATGTTACTTTAGGCTTAGCGTATGTGCGTGGATATTTTTCTCGCGTACATACGTCGCCGACCTTCGTCGCGACTTCGTTTTCGCGTATTTTGGGAAGCGGGTCGTGATAGTTATCGTGATCGCAGAATTTTTTGTGAGGAATGCTATCAGGGTCGCAATGGTAATTAGATTAAGAATATCTGAATTTTTTTAGGACTGCGATCAGGGTCGCAGTGGACTACGACCAGGGTCACAGTGCCAACTAAGAGAATCTCTCAGCTCACGGCTAAGATACATATACCTCATATATATTTAGGTCGTCCGTTTCCCCCTACTTGATGTATGGGAAAAAAGTAGTTTAAATACTTGATTTTTAGTTTATAGATACTTGAAATAATATAAATCAACTTCAACGGAATGGATCTTATATTCGTATGACTTATGGTTGTATTTGATTAGGAAGGATTCAGGCTCGAATCTTTCCGAAACTATACAACTCTATCTTTATACGTGTATATATACAGGCCCTTTTAGATTTTTGTGGGGTTGGAAGACTTGATATTGGACCCTACTGAGGCCCATGGGCCTACAAGTGACGCCGCTGGATCCGATTCAGTGTCGTTTTACCGAATCAATTGCCCCCCCATTTCTCGAGCACCTACCGTCTCGCCGCCCGGAACCAATCCCCAGCTGGCGGATCGCCGGCGACGCCAATGGAGAAATCTCTCGCCTATTCCGGCCAATAGCACCCCTTCCCGCCAAAAAAATGAGCGGTCAAGATCGCCCCTTTCCGCCTCTCTCCCTCCTCCTTCCTCTCCTCCTCGCTCTAATCCCCATCTCTCTCTCCCCCTCCACCTTCGCGATCCCTTATCGAACTCTAGACCCGATAACCGAACCCAAACCCAAACCCAAACCCAAACCCAAATCGGCAACTACATCGTCAGGTTTCTGGACTACAAGATTGCCGGCGATCACCGTTCGTACCTAGAAGAGAAACTCCGATCGTTCGAGAACTGGCGATGGGTCGACAGAAAGAACCCGGCCTCGGCCTTTCCGACCGATTTTGGGGTTCTGGTGATTGGGGACTCGAATCGTGCGGCCGTGATTGATCAGATTCAGAGGTTGGAGCGAGTGAAGGACGTCTACGCTGATTCGAGCTACTCGAGGAGCTTGTTTGTTGACGATGAGAGTGAGAAAGGTGGGAGCTTTCTGTACGAGAAGAAGCGTCCGGGCAAAATCTTTACGCCCATGTCCTTTGGGGAAGAAGAGTGGAGTTACAGTCCAGCGATTAATATCTCTTCGACCGGCAGCTGGAAAAGAAAGATTTTAATGGAGGTACAATTTTCAATTGGTTTTTCTGTTTAATTCTTTTGTAAATTGTGTGATTAATGCATTATTGAATTGGATGTTTGAGGCATCCAAGGACTCATAAAACGAGAAAAAGCTTCTAGAGGGAAAATGCTAACTTTTAACAGAAGAAAGATGGAAAGAATAGTAGTGTTGATGTTGGGTATAAGAAGAGAAGGATTGTGCTATTCTAATGTAGAGAAATACTTTATATTAGCTGGAACAGATACATTTTATTGCAAGTTGTACATAATTTTGCTGTTAACAATGATTCAACTGATTCTTTTATGAACTTATGTAAAAAATAGATTTTGAACTTGTTGTTAAACTCATAAAACGAGTAAACTGATTAGGGCCTATTTGGCAATGGGGCTTCAGGGAAGGAATTAAAAAGTGGCAGCTCCATCTATAAATCTGATTCTAGGAGTCAATTTGTCACGCTCCGCTTCCCAAAATACGTTGAAGCGGAGACGCGACGAGAGTCGGCGACATATATACGCGAGGAAAATACCCTACGTATACACGCTAAGCCTAAAGTGACCTAAACAAGTTATATAAATCAACAATAAAGGCAATAAAGTCACTGTAATATTACATATAATTCCCACACATGATAATATTATTCCGTGAATAATCAACAGAACAACTATCGAGTCCAATATATATATAGAGAATCAAAGGAAGTCAACAGAATGAAAAGGAAGACAAGTATTGTACCAAAGAATCCGGTGATCAAGCAAAGAGACGCCGTACTCCTCAGATAACACAATCTCCTCATATACCTGATTAATAAAATGTAACAACCATAGACCTGGATGTGTAAATTCAGGGAGTCAGAACTCCCAATGAGTGTAAAAATAAGGGAATGGTACACATGTGAACATAGTGTGATACTGATAATATAAAATGTGTTGAATGAGAAATATCATGAATAAAACTGGAATTAAAAGACAGTATAGCATATAACATCAATCAATTGTCACAAGTGTTACAATAATAGACAGTATTGTTGTATAATTTAGGGTGTGATGTGATCAATCTGTCATAGCATCAAGTGTCAGGTGACTGTCATGACATTCAAGTATGACAAGCTAGCACACTTCAGCTACGGTGTATGTCTATTGTTATTAATTATATCAACGAACGCCCACATGCAATAGACGCATCCCATATTATGCCTACTACACATTATATTGGGGTCTGTTATTGAAATTGATCGGTTGGAGACATTGTCTGTGTTTTAAGTGGGTCCCGTACATATCCGAGACCACGGTCCAGACTCCTGGCGCTGAACCAGGTCTTACTGCTAGGTATTCAGGTAACATGTATAACAGATTAGGTAACATGTATAACATGTATGATAGGAACATGAACAGGACGGGGCATCAGTCTCCCCACGGGAACCCTGCAGTGGAACTCTCTTTCGGCTGCTCAACTTATATCCTAGGTCCACCCAAAATACGCATATGTTACCTAGATAACTGGATAACTCGGGGATGGTAACGGTAACAACATCAACAGTGTAATCAGGATACATGATGTCAGTGAACAGGATAAGCAGGACGATGTTGTTACCGTATAACAATATTCTCCAGTAACTTCAGCAATATAGATAGTATCATTATCAGGAAAAAGTCAGGTATAATCAATCAAGTTTTCCAAGTGGTATCATGATGTTCAGGACCAACAATAATATGCAGAATTCATTTAAAAGAGAAAAACATTTAGAGGGCAATTCATTTTGTGTATAATACATGTGGACGTGAACAGTAACTAACAGGCATGAACCATAATAAAACTCGAACAATTATTTAAATGTAAAATAATATTAATTGAAATAGATAGGATACAACACTCACATGAAATGGTACTGAAATACTCAATAAAGTAAACAAAGAACACTTACCTTGGGTTTTCGCAGATTTACTGAAGATTTTGTGAAGCTCTGCACCCTGGACTGGTCGTGACTGTGTAAATCTCGTCTTCACGATTCCAACGCCTCCAGAAACGCCTGAATCGGAGATCGGATGGCCAAGATACACCCCAAAAACGACTCGGTATCTTAACGGGTCTGGATTGTGTGGATGGGTCTCGTACTATAGCAATGGGTAGGGTTAGATATGACTCCATAACCAAACCCACTAAACTTAAGTCAAAGGATGCGAGCTTGATATTGGGTTAGGGTCGGGTTTGATAGTTTGTAGATTCAACATGAGAAAGAGAAGAAAGGAGAGGAGAATGAGAGAAAGAAAAACATGTACACACATACAAATAGAGAAGATGAGAGGGAGAGAGATGCGAGGGAGAGAAAATGGATTCTAAGGGTTTTCAAATTTCATCATTTACTCGATGATGTGGACGCAATTTTTTTCCCAAGAAAGTAAAACCTAAACCACATACTCATCATCATCACCACATAATGATGGCATATCATAAACTGAGAAATGAGCAAGTAAAAAAATAGCGAAGAGCCAAGAAAATCACCCCAAGCTCTGAGCATAAATGGCAGCAAGGAAAAGAAGACGGGTGATGGGAGAAGTGCTACGAGTGGTCAGGTGTTGGCTGAGGTGGAGTAACGACAGCGGGTGGTCATGACACGTGTAGCTCCGACGGCGGTGTGAAGGTGGTGATGATAGGGTCATGCACGGTGGCAAAGCTCGCCGGTGGCAGGGACTCATGGTGGCGGATCAATGGGCAAGTGCTTCTTCAAGAACCAGTCTCCACCCAAGTAATTGTTGATGTGGGTGACGTACGCCGCCTTCTCGGACTCACTGATGGTGTGCAGCAGCATGGTGGTGGCCGCCTTCAAGGAATCCAATGACGACGACCTCTTCACACCGCCCACTTTTCCTTGCATCTGCAAATAAACTCGAAAGAAGATCTCGAATTGGAGGGGCTGGTTGAGATCGGGGAAGATGGAGATGAAGAGGGGGACGTCTGACGCACACTGTTAAAGGAGCTCCGTGGGAGATGGAGGAAGGAGGCTTGGGGTTGCTCGGCTGCAAGATGGAGGTCGCGGTGGAGATAGGAGAGGAGGGAGGCAAAGCTCGTGGATCTCGGCGGAGGTGGAGGATGAGATGGAGGTTGGTTGGAGAGGGCTTCGGTGGAGAGATGAAGGACACAACTATTGTGGGAGGAGATGGAGAAGAAGGAGATTAAAGGAGGAATAGCGTTAGGGTTTAGTTAATTAGGGAGATGAGAGAATTATATAGGAGAGAGTTTTGGGCCTTGGACTATTTGGGCTGGGCTCATTGGGCTAAATAAAAGGAGAATAGAAATTGGAAAAAAGAGATTGATTTAGGCTTGCATTAACACAAATATTTATTTAGTATCAATACAATATATATAACAAATATATAAAGTAATATAATACTTAAGGATAATGTTCAAAGTTTAGTAATGGTTATAAATTATACATGTACGAAAATAGAAAATGATGAGCTTAATTGACTTAATTAGTGATAATAATAAAATACCGAGTAAAGTTAGATAAATGTTTTAAAAAATACCAATTCAGTATTATTGATTTGGGGATATTACCCAATTCCACTCCTTTTTTTTTCCAGACCTAAGTGTCAAACAAGCACTTGGAAACAGCTTCTTGGTAACTTTCAACAGAGAAGCTGACCAGAAGAGGTGGAAGATCAAATTTTACATGAATTTTTAGCTTAATGCCCGGGTAGCCTCAGCTTTTTGGTATTTGTTGAATGAATGCATCTGTGCAGATGCCTGATATGCTTTGCTTGAGCTCCTTTTTGATGTTGTCTCTCTTGTGGTACTCCTTGGTAAGAGCCTCGGCTATAGTTGTTGTGGAATTGTATTTGGACCTAAGAAACTTAGTGAAGGTGATAGTTACAGAAGCCTTACTATTTGATATTTGTGCTAAATGATTTTGTCTATATCATCAGATTTTCGTTATATATGTTCCACAAGAAATTTCCAAGGGGACATGTACTGGAAGCATAGATGTAGAACATTTTTTTTAAAAAAGAAGAAGAAAATCCTAACAACTTTATTGATGACTCCAGAAGAAACCAATTTTTTTAAAGTAAGGAGGTCAAGTTATTTTCTACCGTTTTCATGCAATGTTAAATCTGTTTATAAGAAGAAAAGTTGTATCAAGGTCTTGTAACTTGAGAAGGAAAGTGCAGTTCAATGACTACCAAAAAGAATAGGATGGAAATTATTGAAGATCTCCTATGGGTTGGGATGTATGCTGAATCATGAAAGAGATTTGTTCTTCAGATAATATTTGATTGAAGATAGAAAGTGAACCTCTTATCTCATCATTATACTATTTTGTAATTTGTTGTTTCCTTGTTCCGAATTTCCCCGAAATTCAAAAAGGATTAGGATTATAACAAAGTGTTCCTTTTTTAAGTCTGTGAAACATGGACAGGGAAGTCTTCACAAACTACCTTATGATGTAATTTGGAACTAGTAAACATTAATTTTGATTTTAGGCAATCTCACACCAGATGTTATCATTTGTAAGGGATGTATGCATACTGCACCGAGTAAACGACCACTATTTGGATCATATTCAGGCTGATTTGAGAATTTCTTGGTTTAGATTTATTGTGGGATGACTGGTAGCATGAAAAAAAGATGAGATCTATTATTTGGTGGCGAGCATATAATTTAGGGATATGGTGAGCTGAAATTGATTTTAGCACAAGGGACACTAAACTCCAGGAATAGAATCGCTTCACGTGGGATTGTGATCGGAAAACTCAAAGTTACTTATTCGTCATTATTGTCAATATCATGCCTCTTCTTGTCTTGTCTATGGCCGAAGGGTTTCCTTGAAAAGATTGATAAAAGTATACAAACCTTTATCATTCTAAGAATCTGAAGTTCCTGGCGAAGGAAAACATGGATAATAAAGGGACTTGGTATAACTCCTAAAACTGTAGTGTGCTGGGTGGGGGGGGGGGGGTTGTGGTGGGGCATATATCCCAGTGGTCAATTTTATGCAGCCCTGGAGTCATTCTCCAAATTTTTTGAGAATAAGTCCTAGAAAGCCCACAAATATACCATATTATTTTGAATTCATTTCTATGGCACACATAAAGACTTAGAGCAATAGTATATATTTCCAAAACCATAAAGATTCACAACATATAGCAGAAAATAGCACAACAACGAAAAAAGAAGAATATAAAACTAAGGAGAAATATTAGTAGAGAGCTGAATTTATAAGTTCAAAATTTTATTACTTAAAAAAGCATAGTACTAATGGAACTTTTAAAATGTCAAAATGGTCGCGTTATACTGTATTTTTCATGCTACGACACCAGAATTACTTTTCATACTTTAATACCATTTCTTACTTTTTAAAGGTCGGGTGTCATGGATCTTTTGTATATGTTTCCTCTGAAAATTTATTAACCCCTTCTTAAGTTTTGAAAATGGAAAAAATATTCGAAATACTTCTGTGTGAGCAGAGAGGCTAACTCTAAAATGCTCTAGAGTGAAAGTTTGTTTCCTAATAATGCAACTTGAAATCTAGTCATGTCATTAGTACCCCAAAGCTTCACTATGTATTTGGGCATGTGCCAATGCATAGTCAGAACTTGTGGAGGTATAATAAGTGATTTTTCTATCACAATTGGATTGCATCAAGGATCTGCATTGAGTCCATTTTATTTGCCATAGTGATGTATGAGCTTACTAGAGCTATTCAGGATGAGATACCATGGTGTATGCTATTTGCTGATGATATTGTCCTAGTCGATGAGACGAGAGCTGGGGTAAATGCCAAATTGGAGTTATGGAGGCAAACTCTAGAATCTCGAGGTTTTAGATTAAGTAGGACCAAAACAGAGTATATGGAGTGTAAATTCAGTAAACAGGGAATCCGAGATTATAGTATTGTGAGATTAGATGGATAAGAAATACCGATGAGCAGTCATTTTAAGTATTTGGGTTCTATTATCCAAAAGGATGGGGAGATTGATAGTGCTGTCAACCATAGGATCCAAGCTGGCTGGTTGAAATGGAGAAGCGCAACATGAGTTTTATGTGATCGTAACATTCCGTTATGGCTGAAGGAAAAGTTTGATCGGACTGCTATTAGGCCAGCTTTGTTATATGACACAGAATGTTGGGCTATAAAGAGACATCATGCCCATAAGATGAGTGTAGCAGAGATGCGCATGCTTCGTTGGATGTGTGGTAACACGCGGAGAGATAAGGTGAGAAATGATGATATTCGTACTAAGATAAGTGTAGCCTCTATAGAAGAGAAGAGAGAAAACCGCCTACGATAGTTTGGTCATGTGCGACGTAGACCTACAGATGCGCCAGTCCGGCGAGTAGAGCGTATCAATTTAGGGCAAGTTAAAAGAGCACAAGGGAGACCGAAGAAAATATGGATGGAGGTAATACGACAAGATATAGAGGCTAAAGGTCTTAGTGAAGGCATATTGCTCGATAGGAATGAGTGGAGAAAGCTGATCCATGTGCTTGATCCGGCGTAATTCTCTTTTGGTTCATGTAGCCTACCCCAAATACTTGGGACAAATGGCTTAGTTGTTGTTGTTGTTGTTGCCAATGCACACGCAATTAAATGGAGACATGCAGGGTCTGGACTTTAATGTTGTGTTCTACCCATTAAAAGCTTTTAATACATACAACTTTCCTATTATTAGTCTCTCTTAAATGCATGCTAGTTATTTTCTAAAAAATAATGTAAGCTTGGGTTTGTTTAGTTTAATTTGTTTGGATTAAGATTACTTTTGATTTGTTAGGATTTGGATTTATTAAGATTTGAGCTTAGTTAGATCTGTTAGGATTTGAGCTTAGTTAATATTTGATTTAATTGTTAACAACAATTATATATATGTTTTTTTGAATTGGTTGTTATTGGTTAGGTTTTTAGATTTGTTTGTTAGAGTTTAAGAACTTAGGCCAGTGTTATTTGTCATGTAAAACCTATAAAAGGATCATGCTTTGAGGAGTTGTAAAATTTTAGGTAAATGATAAGGATTTGATTTTAATTGTTAAGATTAAGGCTTATTTTCCTCCCATCTCTTCTGTTCCCTTTTCTCTTCTTTCCTACGTGAATTGCATCGTAGGTACTGGTACAAGAGTCCTCCACTATGCCTCTTTTTCCTTTCCTATTCCTTTTTTATGGCAACATGCCTTTTGTACCTACTACTGCTCTCTCCTTTGAAGAAAGAATCTTCGCTCTAGCGTAAGTTTGATAATCTCATAAGACTTGTTGAGTAGTGGCTTCCCATCAACGTGCAAATTGAGCCAATTCAAGTTAACTTTGTGTGCCGAATGGTGCTAATTTGAAACTTGTTAGTCGAAGCTTATCCGAAGCCAATTACGGTTGAGGCTGACCGAAATCTAGTGTTAATGGATACAAAGACAAATTGAGAAAAATCTACATCAATGGAAGCTAGCCACTTTCAACCTATTCTGCACATGCTTCAAGTGTTAGACTTAGTCAGAGAATAAAGGTTTGGATATTGTTTTGTTAATTGGAATTTTTATTGGGATTTAAGGGGTTAGATAGAAATTTAAGTATTTGTTCATTCATTTGATTACGGTTAGGTTAGAATTTTGAATCTCTAAAAGGAAGAAAATAAGAAATTAAATGTTTAGAGGCTATGTACATACACTTCTATCATGAAGCCATGTTGTGTCGGAAATGCGGCTGATATGCGTATCGAATACACATATTGTGTGTATTTCTAAGAATTTGCCACGTGTTGGCGTATTGTGTCTGTATGGGCAGCGGTGTACGCAAGATTTTTACTCAGTGGGGGCGGAAACAATCCACAAGCTTAGAATTTTCACGGGACTTTCAAAACATAACATAGAAAAATCAATCCCTTATGCTTGCTGTTAACTCAATTAAGATTTTTTTCCTTCAAGAATTTCAGTTGATGTCATATTCATAAATTAACTAAGAACATGAATATTAACTAATAAATTAACCTCAATTAATCAAGAATTGATCAAGAATCAATCAAATGGAATGCCAACAACTTTCAAGAAATGTCAAAACTAAAATTATATATACCTGATTTTGACTCATCCAGGATTGAAATCAACCATAGACTTATCAGTATAGATCGAAGGACTGGGCGAAGCCGCGAAGGTATCAAAGGCTGTGAGTCAGATGACCTGACATCAAGATTTTTACTCAGTGGGGGCGGAAACAATCCACAAGCTTAGAATTTTCACGGGACTTTCAAAACATAACATAGAAAAATCAATCCCTTGTGCTTGCTGTTAACTCAATTAAGATTTTTTTCCTTCAAGAATTTCAGTTGATGTCATATTCATAAATTAACTAAGAACATGAATATTAACTAATAAATTAACCTCAATTAATCAAGAATTGATCAAGAATCAATCAAATGGAATGCCAACAACTTTCAGGAAATGTCAAAATTAAAATTATATATACCTGATTTTGACTCATCCAGGATTGAAATCAACCATAGACTTATCAGTATAGATCGAAGGACTGGGCGAAGCCGCGAAGGTATCAAAGGCTGTGAGTCAGATGACCTGACATTAATGTACAAATCTTCAGAGATTGAATTTATATGATTGGGGGAAAAAAGAAATAATTTCTCAAACAATAATGGAAAAAGTACATATCCAATTGCGCGAGAAGATCAACGCAGACCTCCCGACTCAAATCTATCCAATCGCGTGAGGAGATTAACGCAGCTCCAACAGCATCACCGCCCACTTGCGATCTAACCTGAACAAATCAACTGTCAAGTACAGAGAAATTAGGGATTTCATGAGAGAGATCGAGGTTGTGATTCATGAGAGACATAATCGAAGGAAGGGGACTTGATGGTCTTCGAGAAGGTGTGGAATTTGAGAAGATTGGAGTTGAAACTCTTAGACATTTGAGAAAATTAGAGCTTTCTGGGATGTGGATTTCTCTTTGAGGTCATCATCATGCTGAAATCCCCCAAAATTTGCCTCTTCTGAGTCAAATCCGACTGCATCATGCTAATTTAACAAAATTTCAGTGGGGCCGACCGACCCCATTTGCCCCCACCTGCGTCCGCCACTGTGTATGGGTATAGCTGTATCCGTGCAATATAGTTTAGATGTTTCAATGTTGATATTGATTTAGAAATTGGTGTCAATGTGTTTTAGTAGAAGCTGGAAAAATTCTTGAAGTGGGCGTTCATGGGGTTTGGAGGAATACTAAGCTCATGAAGAAGTTTTATTGGTTGAGAGAACAAGAGATCCAAAAACCCATAAAAACAGAACAGAGAAGTTTTGGAATAAGACCTAAGTTTAGGAATAAGACCCTTTTCCGTCCCTTTTTTCTCTTTTAATATTTATTTTTTTTATTCTAGCCTTTAGCTGATTCCGGTTTACATTGAATTAGTTTCGGGTTAGAATGAAGTTGGAGGTAGAAGAAGAAGACATATGATACAAAATACAAGCAGAGGGTAAAAATTGCCTAGAAATGTCATGTTTTTCCCATATGAGTATTTCCCAGCACATTCCAGTGGTAGGATAATGGAGGGCATCATAATACATATTATAAGTTAAGTTATATGATCACAACTAAAAGAATAATAGAGAATTAAGGTAATTCAGTCTAATTTTTCATTATGCCGAATACACACCCTAACTAAATTGTATTGCCGGAGCAAATGATAACTTGCCTTCATTTTCAACTCAACTTAGAAATCATTTCTCTTCCATTGGAACAAGATAACTGCCAACTAAAATATGAATTTTATACTGAACTCTATAGTTGTATGCTCCACTGATTCAACAACATATTCGACCTCTTAACTTTTGAAAGTTGAAAGAGATCTAATAGTAATATGCCTTTTCACCTTTCACCCCAAAACTAGGTGTCTTGCGTATTTCGCAATCCTAACAACAACAACAAAGCTTTTATCCTAAGTTTTGGTTGTTGGCTACTTAAATCCTTTTCTTTCATTCAGCTGTATTAAGGGCCATCTCTGTAGCATGAAGCATTAACATATCCTTCTTAAGTACCTCCATCCAAGTTTGTTTAGGCCTTTCTATCCTCATTCTCTATTAACCATAATCCTACCATTTTCATAATAAAACTCACTTTCCTAAAATAATGGTGCTTGAGCAAAGCTTACATCTCTAACTGTACAAGAGTTTGTAGGTCATTTTTATGTGTCATAAAGAAAAAATATAAGTTTGCTTTTGGTAGAGTTAACATTTCTAGCTAGTTGAATAGGGGCACTTTATGGCCCTTCCTCGTTTTGAACTCTGTTTTCACATTTGGTCAACCTTTATTTGCCACTGTACCAAGCACCTTTTCGATGCTCAAGTTCATTTTGTAATGTTTGGTTGGATTGTCTATCATTATTCTCATGACTACTACTTCAGATGATGCCAACATATACAACAATTTTAACTTTGAGAATTATCTTCTGATGGGGAACAGGGTGTATAACACCCCGCTCCCCGAATACGTACTTAGTTGCGTATTCATATTTTCTGGTCGTATTTTTGATTTACTTCCTATATTTGTTTTGTATTATGAATTATTTATATGATCGTTTTGCCTTGGATCTGGATTCATGAACTCGGAGTCAGCCCTAGTCTGAACCGGAACCCGATCCTAGTGAATTGCTCGATTTGGTCTTTTCGCTATTCCGATTTGACCGATTTCAGTTTCAAACATCATTTTCTAATATTTTAGATTTTTCGTGATTTTCTGAAATTTTCCTGAATTAAGTTGAAAATCTTCAAAACCGGGGTCGACTAATACCGCGGACCGATTCTCGGATTTTTAATTTACAAACGGAGTTGAAATTCTAAAAACGGCTTTCCTGTGACTTCTTAAAATCACATTTTCTATCTAAATACTTTTTTTGAGAATTTTCTAAATTTATCGAAATTCCACTGGATTTGGTGTCGGCCAGTATCACTGGTTGATTCCAGGAATTTTAGTTTACAATTGGAATCAAATTTCTAGATTCCGCTTTCATATTACTTCTTAAATTATATTTTCTCCTTTCTGGCATTTTCTGAGATTTTTCAGATTTTATCAAAATCTGGCCGACCCGGTGTAGACCGGTATTGACGGTTGACTTCAGGATTTTTATTTTGAAAATGGGATTGAATTTCTGAAAACCGATTTCACAAAAAATCTTTATATAATATTTATTATTTTGAGAAGTTTTGGAAAGCTTTCTAAGCTACTTTATTTTTTGGACTTTTCCGGAGTTTTTGGTGTTTTTCCAGATACCGGAATTTTATCCAGATATTCTACTTTTTCATTTTTCTCTCTCCTCGCTAGACGCGAGTTTCACTAACCTGGATTCCGCATTTAATGCAGAGATCATCTCCATACTGTATTTAATGCTATGCCCTACAACTTGTCACCATGACTTTTTGTCTTTTTCACCAACACGACTTTCGCATTTTTCCTGGACGCATCTTTATTTCCGCGTCTGGCTTTTTTTTGCCTAGACGCGGATCCCACCTATATGAGACGCAGCTCTTTTGAATGAAACGCAAGTTTCATTAATAGGATGGGAAAGGCAACATTATAATATTCATTTCCATTCCTTTATATAAACCCCACTTCCTTTCTCTCTCTTTCTTTATTTCTTCTCCTCCTTTGTTTCCAGCAAGCATGCAGCCAACGAAATGGCAGCCCCTTGCTTCCTTGGCCGGCCATCTCCACCCACCACCTTCACCCTCCATTTCCACCACCATCTCCACCAACTCTTCCACCTTTTTCTCCTCCATCTCCACCATTCCAACAACAACAACACCATCTCCATCATCTTCTTCTTCCTCTTTTCCACCATGAAACACAAGGAACCCACTTCCACCACCAACTTCACCACCTTCCCCACCACCATATACTCCACCTTGGCCACCAACGACCATGTCATCTTCTTCTCCTCGTCGTGCTCTTTCCGACGAGCTATTGCTTCGCTCTTCGAAATCCCTTTTGCAAAACTCCAATTTTTCATTTTGAACTACACTTGCACCCCCACAATTTGCTTGGGCTAAGGCTTGGCTTACCGGATTTCGGCCATCTCCGGCCACCTCCGGCCGCCGCCGGCGACCACCGGCCATGGCCGGCAACCACCCCCTTCCCTTCTCTTCTTTCCTTTCCTTCTTTCTTTCTTTTCCTTCTTTCTTTCTTTCCTTTCTTTTTCCTTTCCTTTCCTTCTCTGATTTTCCTCCCAAAACCTGCGTCCCACTCTCACTCTTTCCCTGCGTCTCTCTCACTTCCCCGTCTCTCTTTCTCTCTGTTGATTGCTAGACGCGGAGTTCACCCAGCGTCTAGGCAATTCCTTAACGCGAATCTTCGCGTTCTTGACATTTGTATAACGTGGCCTTCGCGTTCCTGTATCGACGCAACGCGGAGCCCATGCCCGCGTCTGTCCTTCCTGTATCGACGCAACGCGGAGCCCATGCCGCGTCTGTGTCCTTCTCGTGTCAACGCGACGCGGACCTCATACCCGCGTCTGTGTTCCTCTCGTGTTAACGCTACGCGGAACCACGTTCGTGTCCGCGTTCTCCTCGTGTCCTGACTTGAACGCGGGTCTCGAACCTCGCGTTTGTGGCTTCTACGCGACGCGACCCCCGCGTCTCACTCTCAAACTCGCGTCCCCTTGTACACACTCTCTCTCCATGTACTTCTCTCTCTAGTTCTCTCTTTCTCTCCTCTCTCTCATTCTCTTTCTCTCTCTTGATTTTCTCCTCTCTCTATCACTTTCTTTCTAACGCGTTGACGCGTTGATTTCCTAGATTCCGGAGATCGGGGATTTCACTGTGTTTTTCAAGGATTTAGGCGAGTGTTCTCGCTTTCCTCTTAGCTTTCCCGCTTCGTTGGATCGACTTGATTGTCTTATGTATTTGTATCTGGAACTAACACCTTCTCTGCAGGTACCCTAACCTCTGGGTACAACCTTTGAGGTTTGAAGTCCTCTGGACCTTCTCTATGCTACGCCTGGTAGGTGGATCTAGCGTCAACACTTTACCGCTTACTCCGTTCGAGTATAGTTACCCCGTGAGCATGGCTTCTCCGTGAGCGGTAGTATGGCGTTCATATGCTTACTGCGACACGTGTGTCTAGCTACGTTGCGAGTGGTAACCACGCCGAGCGTGATAGCATTTAGTGTTGTACATTAGCTTCGCTTCAGCTTGCTCAGCTCTGCTTGATTGTGCTCAGCTATTACTTTATCACTTGCCAAGTACATGCTTGATATGTTAATACTTGACATGCTTTTGCTTGATACCTACCATCTACATGCTAATACCTGACACCTGTCTATATCACTTGTCAACTGATGTGTCATCACCTGACACCCAACTTGCTACTTGACACTTACTTCTTACTATGACATGACTTACCACTTGCCTCCTGACATATTAATACTTGACCTGTGATTATCACATTTACGGGAATACTATACTTGTTGTCCTGTATTATATATATACAGTGACCTGAATCTATAGTACTCATGTACTCCTGAACTCCTGATCATGTCTTGCACCTGCTATTCCCGTAAATTGACAATTACATAATAAATCATAAAAAGGAACAACTTGCATCGGGTCGGGGGAAACTTGCGGCTATCAATATATGTTCGTGTTTACAGTGGTACTAGGTATGTTGTGCAACTAAAACTTCCGGTCTGACCTGTGGGCCTCCAGGCGACCGAGGGGAGTGCTGGCTCCCTCCTTCCTGGTACCATCTTGATAAGGGCATTCTATAAGACCCTCCTGTAGGCCTTGCGGCCGGTTCCATACACCAGCGATGGAACGTCCTGGACCGTGGTCCCGGGCATGTACGGGACCCACTGTAAACATTGTTCGTTGATACCCCGTTGGTTTCCAATAACAACCTTGCTTTACTCAGATGTGGATATATGTGCGCTGGGACGCTAGTTCACATATCTAGACATCAGGGTAAGACGAGTAATAATAATGATAAAAGATGCCAGCCATGGATCTTTAGTATGTCTTGCCATGTTTGCTTGTATCGGATTTTACTTCGGATTTCCGGTTTTATGATTATTATACTATACCTGTTCATATCCTGCCTTTTACTTGTATTCTATCCCACCTGTTTCCAGCTCTTATCTGATCACACTATGAGTCTTCCCTGCTTGATATAATGTGCTGTATATCTACTTGCTCCTGTATGCTTGTGCTTGCGACACGGTTTTCATGTTTATGATCCAGATTTATCGATACACATGTGCTTATCCATACTCGCCATCTGGCTTTCGCATCACCACTCGCCGGGGAGTTCTGACTCCTCTGGATCCTCATGTCTAGGTTTTGGAGCTTAGAGCGTGTGGATTCTCCCAGTTGCTGATCAGAGTGGCGCAGCGGTAGCGTGGATCTCCAGCAGACCGTCCAGAGCTCTATCCTTCCAGGCTCCCTGTGCGCCTCTCGAGTTTTCCTTTTATAAACTCGTGAGTGCCTTTTATACTGTTCATTCTTGTACATCCCTTTGTATTCTCGCATTTGCGCCTATCGGTGATGTAATATTCATGTAATATTGGATCACATCTGGTGATGGCTTTGTAACTGTACTCATGTGTTGGAATGTATAATGCACCACTTGCTTCCGTACTCTGATTCTTGCCTGTACTGATGCTTAGCGTATATACGTGAGGGTATTTCTGACCTGCGTATATACGTCGCTGTAACGTCTCCGTACCTGCCGGAACGAGGCGTTACAGGGTGGTATCAGAGCCTAGGCTCTCACATCCTCAGTACAACCAGTCGGCAAATTAATGGTAAAGAAATTTGCAACTGGAATGCATGAGTCATGGTTATACAATCCAACTACAAGTACAAAGTTATCCATTCTCTCTTGATAATCTTACCCTTGAATTCTGAAGTCCTCCCATTCTTTCATACTTCAGTTTCTCGTTATTCTCAGACCAACTCGGACATGAAAAGACGGGAAATCATAACGGTTCTGGTTCTTCTTAGAGTGGCCCTAATGGAGGAAGTGTTGATTTGAAATGATTTCTACAAAATATGATGAAAAAAAAACTAACAAGAACGGACGAAGGTCCCGCACCAAAGATTATTGGTTGCACTCCGGGAACAGAAGCCAGGCAACATGTCGGATTTCAGGAAATTTCAGCCGGCAATCTTTTCGGGCATGGAGAAGCCCTGGATGCATAGCAGTGGCCGGTATACATGACGGATCTTCTGAAGTCAACTCGGGTCCTTGACGAGAACCAAGTGGAAGTGACCAATTAGTTGAAAGAGGTGGCCAGGACGTGGTGGTTGCTGGAAGCAGCGAGACAGGAAAAGCCCATCACTTGGGACCAGTTCTCGAAGGATTTCTAAGAGGAAATTCTTCTCTGTAATAGCTCAGAAAGAAATGAAAGAATGATTTATCAAATTGCAGTAAGAAGATTGAATTGTAAATAAGTACACTGTAAAATTCCTAAGGTGTAGTCAGTTGGTATCTTACATGGTGGCTGACAAGGAGAACCGAGCAAGTAATATTTTAGTGAGAAATGAAGATGAGGATCAAGATGTCTCTTATTCCCAAGTAGCCCAAGAAGTATTTTCAAGTTTTTTTTATCATCTGGGAAGTAGAATGAACCCGGAGAAGGAAGATTAGGATGAGATGCAGATGAAGTTGGCAAAGAGACCCTCTTATTTGATGGAAGTGAAGGCTCAGACAGGCCTCTGGATGCCCCACTGGCTGAACCATCCCTCCAACCTTGCCCTCAACATATGACATGTGGGTATTGTCAGAAGCCGGGCACCTACAACACAACCACCAGAAAGATTATGAATTATGTCATATATGGGTCCAGAGATTAGTTGAAAAGTGACTGTTCGTTCAAGGAAACAGAGAACATCGCACAGATCAGATCAACTCATCCAGTATCACCATTGGGAAGGAATCCAGGACCTACTGGCAGAATGATCTCGCTTCATCCTCCAATATCAAGCATAAGCCAGGTACAAAAGAGATCAAGAACTAGGGCACATGGTAAAAGGAGGCAAACATAAAATCTGACTGAAGAGAAAGGCAGGATACTGATGGAGTGAGAACAGAAAAGAACGCTCAACATCTGAAAAAGGAACCCGGTACTGACCGTAACTGTTTATCCCATTTTTAGCATGTCCGGGAGTTGGCAAATTCTCTATATCATATCCTTCTCATTGCACTATCACCACCAATCTTAGTCCGTTCGTGTCTCTCTCCCTATTCCATGATTCCTATCTCTTCTATTTTTACTATTCTGATTTTCGTAATTTTTATGCCAACTTAAGATATGCATAGACTAGTGAGGTAACAGCAGGGCAGGTGTGGTTCGTTCTCATTATATTCTGGCATTCCTCGACTCTGGTACATCACATTGTCTTATATTGGACAGATCTTCGGCCTCGCATTATATTCTTGTATTTATGGATACATCATGGGAGACCAGTACATCAAGTGGACTAGCCATCGCTTATATAATCAGATAGACTGTATCATTACATGAGGAGTGTCAGTATATAACAGTATTTCAGAATCAGGACTTCTGGCTGTCTTTATTGATTTGGTGGACCATAGACTCCGCTAGCCTCGCTAGGCGAGGGTCGTGTTCTAGTCACCCAGGGACCTAACCGGGTGTGGGCTTCGCTGCACCCTGGTGCTCAGCATTTAGCGTTGTGTTACGCGCTGGCTTCGCCGCGTGAGCTTCGCCAAGCGCGAGCCTCGCAGAGCATTAGCTTCGCTGCACCCTAATGCTTAACACCTGAGCTGTGTTACGCGATAGCCTCACCTAGACTTGGCTTTGTCCGTGCTAGTTCCTTCAGTGCTTAGCACTCTAGCCCGTTCCTCGGATTTCTTCTGCCTAGCGTGCTTTCATGGATCCGCTGAACAGGGTTTTATCGTGGTATCTGAACTACCTCCATGATCCTTATGAATGATCCACTCGGCCAATCTTGCAGGGCCCAGGTATCTTAAACATGTCTCATCTGCAGTCGGGTTATCATTCAAAGTTAGTATTCAGAATTCTTCACAGTTATTCTATATTCTTGACTACGTCTTTCAGAATTAGCAACGCCCAGTTTACGGAAATTCTTAATTATTGGTCTTCTTGATTTATACTCAGCATTATCAAGGTTCTCTTTATCTTGGGTATTCTGGTTTATTCCCGGGGAATTAATATGTATGTGGCACATTAGTAATTCTACTGCAGACTCTTTATCAAGGACAACATCATGCCATGCAGGATTTTATATTTATGGATTTCAGCACTACGGATTTCTATGGATTTCATCAGCTTTGGTTCACAGTCTGATTGAAGTATTATTGATTATCTCACCAAGTTATCTCACTTTATATTATTCAGAATGGGTTAATCTTTTGAAGTTCTGACAGTGTTCTTTTATAAGCAGACAGCATATCAGTATTAATATGGCACCGTCAGAGGGTTTATATACGGCAGAAGTGCAGAGATGCCTCAGTCCTGAGTTAGCCGTTCAGTCTATGTGGGAGAACGGCTCATAGTTATTCATATCTTGATTGGCATAATTCTCATTCCTATCCTTTCTGTGTTCATCTTCCCCTTATTGAAATTGCGAGGACGCAATTTTTTATAAGGTGGATGGAGTGTAACACCCCGCTCCCCGAATACGTACTTAGTTGCGTATTCATATTTTCTGGTCGTATTTTGATTTACTTCCTATATTTGTTTTGTATTATGAATTATTTATATGATCGTTTGCCTTGGATCTGGATTCGTGAACTCGGAGTCAGCCCTAGTCTGAACCGGGAACCCGATCCTAGTGAATTGCTCGATTTGGTCTTTTCGCTATTTCGATTGACCGATTTCAGTTTCAAACATCATTTTCTAATATTCTAGATTTTTCGTGATTTTCTGGAATTTTCCTGAATTAAGTTGAAAATCTTCAAAACCGGGGTCGACCAATACCGCGGACCAATTCTCGGATTTTTAATTTACAAACGGAGTTGAAATTCTAAAAACGACTTTCCTGTGACTTCTTAAAATCACATTTTCTATCTAAATACTTTTTTTGAGAATTTTCTAAATTTATCGAAATTCCACTGGATTTGGTGTCGGCCAGTATCACTGGTTGATTCCAGGAATTTTAGTTTACAATTGGAATCAAATTTCTAGATTCCGCTTTCATATTACTTCTTAAATTATATTTTCTCCTTTCTGGCATTTTCTGAGATTTTTCAGATTTTATCAAAATCTGGCCGACCCGGTGTAGACCGGTATTGATGGTTGACTTCAGGATTTTTATTTTGAAAATGGGATTGAATTTCTGAAAACCGATTTCACAAAAAATCTTTATATAATATTTATTATTTTGAGAATTTTTGGAAAGCTTTCTAAGCTACTTTATTTTTTGGACTTTTCCGGAGTTTTCGGTGTTTTCCCAGATACCGGAATTTTATCCAGATATTCTACTTTTCCATTTTTCTCTCTCCTCGCTAGACGCGAGTTTCACTAACCTGGATTCCGCATTTAATGCAGAGATCCTCTCCATACTGTATTTAATGCTATGCCCTGCAACTTGTCACCATGACTTTTTTCTTTTTCACCAACGCGACTTTCGCATTTTTCCTGGATGCAGCTTTATTTCCGCGTCTGGCTTTCTTTTGCCTAGACGCGGATCCCACCTATATGAGACGCAGCTCTTTTGAATGAAACACAAGTTTCATTAATAGGATGGGAAAGGCAACATTATAATATTCATTTCCATTCCTTTATATAAACCCCACTTCCTTTCTCTCTTTTTCTTTATTTCTTCTTCTCCTCCTTTGTTTCCAGCAAGCATGCAGCCAACGAAATGGCAGCCCCTTGCTTCCTTGGCCGGCCATCTCCACCCACCACCTTCACCCTCCATTTCCACCACCATCTCCACCAACTCTTCCACCTTTTTCTCCTCCATCTCCTCCACCATTCCAACAACAACAACACCATCTCCATCATCTTCTTCTTCCTCTTTTCCACCATGAAACACCAAGGAACCCACTTCCACCACCAACTTCACCACCTTCTCCACCACCATATACTCCACCTAGGCCACCAACGACCATGTCATCTTCTTCTCCTCGTCGTGCTCTTTCCGACGAGCTATTGCTTCGCTCTCCGAAACCCCTTTTGCAAAACTCTAATTTTTCATTTTGAACTACACTTGCACCCCCACAATTTGCTTGGGCTTAGGCTTGGCTTACTGGATTCCGGCCATCTCCGGCCACTTCAGGCCACCTCCGGCCGCCGCCGGCGACCACCGGCCATGGCCGGCTACCACCCCCTTCCCTTCTCTTCTTTCCTTTCCTTCTTTCTTTCTTTTCCTTCTTTCTTTCTTCCTTTCTTTTCCTTTCCTTTCCTTCTCTGATTTTCCTCCCAAAACCTGCGTCCCACTCTCACTCTTTCCCTGCGTCTCTCTCACTTCCCCTGTCTCTCTCTTTCTCTCTGTTGATTTCTAGACGCGGAGTTCACCCAGCGTCTAGGCAATTCCTTAACGCGAATCTTCGCGTTCTTGACATTTGTATAACGTGGCCTTCGCGTTCCTGTATCGACGCAACGGGGAGCCCATGCCCGCGTCTGTGTCCTTCCTGTATCGACGCAACGCGGAGCCCACGCCGCGTCTGTGTCCTTCTCGTGTCAACGCGACGCGGACCTCATACCCGCGTCTGTGTTCCTCTCGTGTTAACGCTACGCGGAACCCACGTTCGTGTCCGCGTTCTCCTCGTGTCCTGACTTGAACGCGGGTCTCGAACCTCGCGTTTGTGGCTTCTATGCGACGCGACCCCCGCGTCTGCGACCCCCGCGTCTCACTCTCAAACTCGCATCCCCCTGTACACACTCTCTCTCCATGTACTTCTCTCTCTAGTTCTCTCTTTCTCTCTCCTCTCTCTCATTCTCTTTCTCTCTCTTGATTTTCTCCTCTCTCTATCACTTCTTTCTAACGCGTTGACGCGTTGATTTCCTAGATTCCGGAGATCGGGGATTTCACTGTGTTTTTCAAGGATTTAGGCGAGTGTTCTCGCTTTCCTCTTGGCTTTCCCGCTTCGTTGGATCAACTTGATTGTCTTATGTATTTGTATCTGGAACTAACACCTTCTCTGCAGGTACCCTAACCTCTGGGTACAACCTTTGAGGTTTGAAGTCCTCTGGACCTTCTCTATGCTACGCCTGGTAGGTGGATCTAGCGTCAACACTTTACCGCTTACTCCGTTCGAGTATAGTTACCCCGTGAGCATGGCTTCTCCGTGAGCGGTAGTATGGCGTTCATACGCTTACTGCGACACGTGTGTCTAGCTACGTTGCGAGTGGTAACCACGCCGAGCGTGATAGCATTTAGTGTTGTACATTAGCTTCGCTCCAGCTTGCTCAGCTCTGCTTGATTGTGCTCAGCTATTACTTTATCACTTGCCAAGTACATGCTTGATATGTTAATACTTGACATGCTTTTGCTTGATACCTACCATCTACATGCTAATACCTGACACCTGTCTATATCACTTGTCAACCGATGTGTCATCACCTGACACCCAACTTGCTACTTGACACTTGCTTCTTACTATGACATGACTTACCACTTGCCTCCTGACATATTAATACTTGACCTGTGATTATCACATTTACGGGAATACTATACTTGTTGTCCTGTATTATATATATACAGTGACCTGAATCTATAGTACTCATGTACTCCTGAACTCCTGATCATGTCTTGCACCTGCTATTCCTGTAAATTGACAATTACATAATAAATCATAAAAAGGAACAACTTGCATCGGGTCGGGGGAAACTTGCGGCTATCAATATATGTTCGTGTTTACAGTGGTACTAGGTATGTTGTGCAACTAAAACTTCCGGTCTGACCTGTGGGCCTCCAGGCGACCGAGGGGAGTGCTGGCTCCCTCCTTCCTGGTACCATCTTGATAAGGGCATTCTATAAGACCCTCCTGTAGGCCTTGCGGCCGGTTCCATACACCAGCGATGGAACGTCCTGGACCGTGGTCCCGGGCATGTACGGGACCCACTGTGAACATTGTTCGTTGATACCCCCGTTGGTTTTCAATAACAACCTTGCTTTACTCAGATGTGGATATATGTGCGCTGGGACGCTAGTTCACATATCTAGACATCAGGGTAAGACGAGTAATAATAATGATAAAAGATGCCAGCCATGGATCTTTAGTATGTCTTACCATGTTTGCTTGTATCGGATTTTACTTCGGATTTCCGGTTTTATGATTATTATACTATACCTGTTCATATCCTGCCTTTACTTGTATTCTATCCCACTGTCTCCAGCTCTTATCTGATCACACTATGAGTCTTCCCTGCTTGATATAATGTGTTGTATATCTACTTGCTCCTGTATGCTTGTGCCTGCGACACGGTTTTCATGTTTATGATCCAGATTTATCGATACACATGTGCTTATCCATACTCGCCATCTGGCTTTCGCATCACCACTCGCCGGGGAGTTCTGACTCCTCTGGATCCTCATGTCTAGGTTTTGGAGCTTGGAGCGTGTGGATTCTCCTAGTTGCTGATCAGAGTGGCGCAGCGGTAGCGTGGATCTCCAGCAGACCGTCCAGAGCTCTATCCTTCCAGGCTCCCTGTACGCCTCTCGAGTTTTCCTTTTATAAACTCGTGAGTGCCTTTTATACTGTTCATTCTTGTACATCCCTTTGTATTCTCACATTTGCGCCTATCGGTGATGTAATATTCATGTAATATTGGATCACATCTGGTGATGGCTTTGTAACTGTACTCATGTGTTGGAATGTATAATGCACCACTTGCTTCCGTACTCTGATTCTTGCTTGTACTGATGTTTAGCGTATATACGTGAGGGTATTTCTGACCTGCGTATATACGTCGCAGTAACGTCTCCGTACCCGCCGGAACGGGGCGTTACAGGGTGGCAGGCGAGCAAAGGAAATAAGAAGGAAAAGAAAACGAGGATAGATTTGACATCACACATTAGGTGACCTCGCACACCATGATAAGGATTTCCTCATACCACCAAAGATATCGCAATCTCTAACCAGTGGCAGAGGCAAAGGGAGCAAGGGGGCATTTGCCTCCCGGCCCCGCCGAAAAAATTATACTCCACTGCTACTTTGTGCCCACATATAAAATAATTATCTTAGCCATTAGTATCTACCAAGTTGTAGCACAGTTGGTGGTTTCCTATTTTCTTAGCTGAAGAGCGTGGTTCGAGTTCCACCACATACAATTCCCTTTTAATTATTTTATTTTTCTTTCCTTACCTTATACTCCCTCTCCACAAACCCATCATTCTAGTTTTTACTTTTTTTTATTTTTCTTATTTCCCCCTTATCTTATACTCTCTTCCTCCCGGCAAGCCCCCAACACATGGAAAAATAAATTTAAGGGAAAAGGAAAAAGAATTTGAAACAAAAAAGAAAAGAAAAAATTAACTAGAAAAGATATACTATTTAAAAATCAAGTATTTGACAATAAGAATTGTTAGAATTTGAGAGAGAGATTTGAGAGAGATGATTCCTCACTCAAGACTTATTATTTATAGGCAATTGCAAAATACAACTCATAATATGACTATGACTATTAACAATTTAGTCACTCCTAATAAAACAAAGACTAAACAAAAACCATAATAGAAAATTAACTAATCAAGAGTTCAACAATTAGAATAATATAAGGATTATAATAGTACAAATGTAGATTACACTATATTTAAAAAGTAATGGATATTAATTCTGAAGGGAAATGTATTCAATAATTTAAATTTTTTAATACATTATTAATTTAGGACTAGGATAATGAATTTTTAATTTAAAGATATTATAGTTAAATTTTTTATAATAAGACTTCAATAAAAATAATAAATATATTTTATCAATTCAATGTCCATATGTACATTTTTGAGGAAATGTATTTTAAGTTTTTCAATTTAGATTTTAAACATTTAATGTTTTTTGAACTACGTCTCGTATGATAAAAATCTACTACTACTCTGTTATGCCATTACTAACAAAATTTGCGTCGCCACTACCTCTAGTTTTTTTCTTATGATCCGCCGATAAAGTATTTGGACTGTGTAAGGAAGTGATCTCCAAGTTAAATGTTCTGGCTACGCCACTATCTCTATCACAGAGGATTAATTTGAGAAAATTCTAAATCTTTCTTCGTTAATCAAAATCATTATTCGAAGGTTTAAAGCCTTTTATAACAATAAAGGCTTGCTGAAGAACTAGCAACAATCAATTTTAGCTTAAGGTCTAAGAAAATTGTTTCTATCTTAAAGGCCCAAGAAAACTATTCCTAAAACTAATAAAATTCTAAAAAGAAAGGAAAACTTACCTTTTATAATTTAAAGCTACAAAAGGATTACTTTCTAAATGACATAGGATCTTTAAAAAAGTTTAATGTAATAATTTTATTTTCCCTGGTTATTGTAACACTCATTTTTATTCCTTTGGGCTTAATCCATGCATTCAATGTAAGTTCAACTTGTGCCACATCAAATCTCCGCTGGTTGGAGAAAACTCATAGTTTCGAGTTTTAAAATGAGACAACATTATGAACCTGACTGGATATTAATCATGGCTTATATAGCTTTGAATCGGCTTCACTTGAAATTGGCTTGCAACAATCCCACCTCTTATAAGATCACGGTTCAAAGACTCGGCTGAGTCGGAGACGAGTCGGCCGAGTCGTATCCGTCTCGACCCGCTCCGAGACGAGTCCGAGTCACGAGTCGGTCGACTCAACTCAGAGGAGACCGACTCGGCCGAGAATCGGAGTTGACTCGGTCGACTTGGCATTATGATGATGATTTTGTACCTCATCGCAATTCAATGTGGAAATAACTACATTAGCATGTATTTATGAATGTAGTTTGTGCAATTTACTATATTGTGCATGAATTTTGATATGCTTCTACCGACGACGCGTGTATTTATGTTTTCGCTTTATATTTAGTGTGCTAGGTGATATATTTTGGACATGTGATACATGAATGTGAATGTCTACATTTTTTTAAGATTTGTCGTGATTTTTCAGAATTATTTGAGCTTTCTATGTAGCGTTTTGCGCGTATCGCCCGATACCGATCCGAGTCATCGAGACCGATCCGTCTCAGTGCCCGCCGAGTCGGCGGCCGAGACCGCGACTGTGAACCATGTATAAGATGTCCTCATCAAAAAAACTTGAAAGGGATCATTCTCACCCGACAATGTCAACAGGAAAGGCTCAATCGATGATGATGGTTTGCTGGACAAAAAAAAAGTGACCAACTATGACTCTAGCGGGACTCACACTGATTTGAGCTTTACTCATGGTTCAAGCTAGGCTCGGGATTGGATTTTCATTCAAGCTCAAGCTTTATGTTTGATTTTGGCTCTGGCTCTGGCTTGAGATTAGGCTTTGACTCTGGCTCGGACACAAATCTGGCTTTGGCTCGAGCTTGTAGATGTTGCTTCAAGCCGCTAGCCTCTGTGTCACACATTTACTGCTTCAAGTTGGGCATCTAGTGCTTCAATCCTTGTGACCATCTCCTTAGTTATACGTTGGATGATATTTCCTTCTAAATCTCGTTGTTCATTAAATCCGAGAAGGTTGATGTAGAAACTGATATAACTCTTCAACTCTAATTTGCTAGTACTATGAGTACTTGCTCTCACATCAAATGATGGAATTGGGTGGCGGAGGAGCGTGGGAAATAAAGAAGGAAATTAAAATGAGGATAGGTGGCCTCACATCATGATAAGTAGGGGTGTCAATGGTCAGTTGGGTGGATTCATGCCATTTTTGATACCCAAACACCCAAAATTTTGGGCAGGGCTTGAAAGGTCTGAAACCCACCCAAAATTTTACACCTACCTACATGATGTGTTTTCCACTTTCAGAACATCTAGTTAATTCTAGATTATTTTTAGGTGTTTAACTTTTAAGCTAAAATTACTCATTTAAATTTAAGATCATGGACATCAAGAATGTTAAGGGCATTACTATTAAGTTGCAATCTATTTTGATGATTTGGTAATGTTAGAACATACTACCTACACATGTAGGTGTGTGTATACCTATGTATAAAAGCGGGATTGTGTAGGTTTGACTTTGGGCTCGGGCGGGTTAGGAGAAAATCGGAACACACCCATTTGGGTTCGGGTGCATTTTAGAAGCTACTGGACCCTTAAATTTCAGGTTGGGCGCAGACAGGTTCTGGTTAACCCGACTTGATTGACACCCCGATGATAAGGATGGTCTCGCACCACCATAAAGATATCACAATCTCCATAGCACAGAATTAATTTAAGAAAACTCTATTTTTTTTTCTTCATTCATTAAAATCTCCATTCTACATAAAAGAAAGGTCTAAAAATGACTTAACAATAAAGACTTGTTGAAGAAGAAAGCTAATCTTTGTGTAAAAAGAAATCTAATTTAACTTAAGGTATAAGAAAACTATTTTCTAACTTAAGGCCCAATTAAACTATTTTAAAACTAACTGAAAGTCTAAACAGAAATTTTTTTTTACCCTTTATAATTTAAGGCTGGAAAAGAATTACTTTCCAAATAAAGTAGGATCTTTAAAAACAATCTAATATACTAATTTAAGGCTACAAAAGATGACAAAAGGATTAGGCTAGAATAGCTCATTTCTTTTCTTTCCCCCCCCCCCCCCCGTTTCTTTGGGTTGAATCCATGCGTTCATTTTAAGTTCAGCTTGTGCTGCAAGCCTGCATCATCTTCTCTTTGGTTTGGAAAATTATGTAACAGCAATTGTCCCTTGTTGCAGAGATCTCAGGTTACATCACTTTTGAAGCTGATAAACTCTGGAATAAAGGATTCACTGGTGCAAAAGTTAAAATGGCAATATTTGATACTGGAATTCGAGCTAATCACCCCCATTTTCGAAATATCAAGGTATTGCTTATTGTATGAGGATGGAAATGATTTTCTGAGTGGAGAAGCTTTTATTTGTTTATTTATTTTCAACAAGATGAATAAAAATTTGAGCTTAAATAATTGGGGGTAATGGTTTTTATGCTGTTACTGATGGCAACTACGTCTTTGAAATTTAATGAATTTTGCTTGTGAGAAGCATTAAACTGCCAATGAAAAGAAACAATGAAGGGTTTTACCGATTCGTAAGTTATATATGCTTTGTTTACAGTACTCCACTTTGACACCCTTATTCATGACTACATTCTTTAGTGGTTGTGTAGTATGTGAGTATAGTTCATTATACATGCAGGAGAGGACCAATTGGACAAATGAGGATACCCTAAACGACAATCTTGGGCATGGGACCTTTGTAGCTGGAGTCGTTGCTGGTGAAGATGAAGAGTGCTTGGGTTTTGCTCCAGACACTGAGATATATGCTTTTCGAGTATTTACTGATGCACAGGTAATGCATAATTTTTTTTTACTATTTTATGCAACCAAGAATACCAATTAAATGGATGTCGCACCTTTCTTAATTAGTTGCAAAAATCGTTTCATCCCTTCATGTTGCCCTTTAAATCAGACTGATATTAAGTATATGTATGCATTGGTGGTTGACTGATGAGGCTTAACAAACATCGTCCTACAGATTCACATCTATTTTATGCTAAAATTACAAATCTGAAAAGTTCCGAGAACCTTATATTCAAACAAATACATTTATTTGGTCAAGAAATAATGTTGAGTCAAGTCAGATATGATACTATTTATTTTCCTGAAGTTATAGATCTTAAGTATATGTTTGTTCGTATATCCCAAAGAGAACTTGTGGCTCGCTGATTATTCAGTAATATTCTTTTTGTCCTTTCTCGATTATTTTATAACTTGTAAATTTGTAATCTTGCTAAAATACTTCCAACTCTAATAAGTTGCAATTAAATCGTCTATATAACTTGGTACTGTGTTTCAATTTGTCCCCTTTGGCTCTTTTCTTTTGTTTCTGGTAATCTAATGGTTGAAAGAGGTAACCTACCGTGGAGTGCAAAAATAAGAGAGGACGTCGTGGAATTTCAGCAATAAAGAACATTTTTTTCCTTAGTTTGTTCGTTCACTCATTGATTTACATTGTATTTTCCAATATAAATCACATACACCCATCAGTAAGTAAATTAACAAAAGGATAAATCGAATTTTTTAGATATATACCCTCCAAATCCTCCCTATTTAGAAAAATATCTTCTAAATCATTGATATTACCAATTTACCCTCAAATTCTTTGGATCATAAAAGTTTACCCCTCTTTTTGGATTGAAAGAGAATATTTTGGTTTGATTATGTTAACTTGCCTGTTTTTCTTTAAAATGACTAAATTGTCCTTATTTAAATGATTAAACCATCCCAACCCCCATAGGCTCATCTATTTTTCTACCTATTTACCCTCCACTCCTCTCTCTCTCTCTCTCTCTCTCTCTCTCTCAAATCAAACACATTCCTATTTTATTCATTTATCATCAGAAACTTACATCAAATCATTTTCACATATGCCCCTTAAGGAATTTGAGAAAATTTTCATGAACTTTCTAGAGTGAGATTATAGAGAAAATTTGGAGGAATCCTAGGTTTAATTGAGAGAAAGAGAAAGGGAGAGAGTAGGAGAAAAGGAACTTTGGGTTTGACAGAATTTGGGTTAGATCACATAAGAACAATGAAGAAGAAACGTGAAGAAGAAATGAGAAAGACATAACGAGTAAACACTCTTATTTCATTCAAAATCTAACTGGAGGGGTAAATTTTTAAGATCTATGTGAATTGGCAATATTAATAATTTGAGGAGTATTTTTCTAAATATAGAAGATATGAGGGGTATATTTATAAAAGCCAACATAAACAAAGAGAGAAATGGAAAAAGAGAGAAGGAAAGAAGAGAAGAAGATCACAACCCTTTGGTGCTCAAAGACCTTCCCAACTCACGTTCTCTTAATACATGAAGTGGATCTGTCAATATTCCAAGTAGGTTCATCAGGTCTCTTTGTTCTCTTGCATTATTTGCTTTGGTCATATTAACATTAAATGTAAAGAATATTTCAGGAATATCATCTCATTTAGGAAAATTAAGGCAGGAATTGACAGAGTAAATTAAGGATGAAAATTAATTGAAAAATCACTGAAATAAATAAATTAAGTGAAAAATATTTCAAAGATAGGAAGATAATCTCATGCAGGAAAACTAAGGCAGGAATTGACAGAGATAAATTACAGTTGAAAATTAAATGAAAAATAACTGAAAGAAATAAATTAAGTAATCTTCACTCTTTAAAGAGGCTAAGACTCCAACTCTTATTTATAATGAACCACAGTTTATACTTCATCCAAAACACTAACAAACTAATTCAAATCAACCCGAACAACTCCATTTTAATCTATAACACTACTTATTCCTAAGACAAACCAAATCCTGTTATTGAAATCTAGAGATATAAACTTCAAACTAAATCTAATCTATCTAAGCACGAATAAATACCCTAATCGAGTTAGAACTAATTTAATCCAAAATCCAATCCAGATCTGGTTTGCATGGAGGTTTTAGAGACTTCAAGGGACCATCTGTATTGCAAGTTCTACAATTAACAACAAAGTTCAGCATCACACATCCTTCACTTCCTTTTGAATCAGGAAAGAATCAGATTTAAAATCAATGTTGGAATCTAACCTAGCGTCATGCAGCAACCAGAGCTGAATTTTCCCTTTTGTTTCAAATCTGTTGATTATTGATTTGTTGTAAAGAAGATTTTGAGATAAAATTTAATCGTGTAGGATTTGCTTGATCTGGTGGAGGGTTAGGGTATTGGTAGATTGTTTTTTGTGAAACAAAACTGATTGAGCAGTATCAAACAGGAGGTGATTTAGGGTCAGATTTCAAATCTGGATGCATCAGGTTCTGGGAAAGGATTAGGGTTTTGGGTAAAGAACAAAAAAGTTCAGGACTAATTTGAATAGATGATGAAATAGGGTGAACAAGGTGATGATTTGTGAAATTTGGGGCTGAATTTTGGTTCAGGTTCAAGTTGGTTGTTTGGTGCAGGAAATCAGCAGACATTTGGCTGCGTAGATTCAATTTGGTTTCTAAGTGGATTGGTTGTAATAGATTAAAGGCGAGCATGTTGGGATCTAAAGATGAAAGGTCGACTAAGGTTCAAGGGTTTTAAGTCTGAAAATAAAATCTCAAAAGATTTTAGAAATGTTCAGAGGAGAAACAATACTTGATAAAAAAACTTCTAAGATGGTTTGAGATTTCACACCTCTATTTGTGGATTTCACATCACATTACCCAGTTACAAAAGATAAAGGAAGATCTCACTTCATAAAGTACAAACTTTCAATCTATGTTGCACGGACACGGCTATACCGACATGGACACAAGACAAATATTTAAAAATACACGCGATACGCGTGGCTGATACGTTTCTGACACAACACGGCTTCATGATAGAAGTGTTCGTGCTACGTTGCTTTCAATAGTAAAATAACCACCTAAGATGACAACCCTAATTATATTAATATTTGTACATTAGAACTTAAAAATGAAAGAAATACCCTGAGTTGAAAAAAGACTCTAATTAACTGAAAAAGTTTTGTAGGAAAATTCAACAAATCAAACAACAATTAACTAAATACATTAGCTAATAAGTAACTCAAAATTAATAAAAATTTTAATGCTAAGTTTAACAATAAACTATTTTTCTGTCTTCTGGTGGCTCCTTAATCCCTATTCCTAGCTTAGAATCTGGTCTAATATAAACCAAATTCAAGTATGAACTTATTGCAACATATGATTAAAATTAAATATTTTAAGATATATAGCCCTCAAATATTTCATGTTTAAAAATGCCCCCCCAATCATCATATTTAGTATTTGAGCCCTCAATTCATATGATGGTCTTTGAAATTGCCCTCTCTATTATTATTTTTGAACAAGAGAATATCCCTTCCTTTGTGTTACTCTGTTAAATGACCTAATAATTTTTTTAAAAATGATTAATTTGTACTTGTTTAGATGATTAAGCCCATTCCTCCACTTAATTTTTGTTCTCTCTCACTCAATTTTTTTCTCTCGCTCAAACTTGTCGGCATGGCCCACTTCACTCTATCTAAGCTAGTTGATTTGGCACCCAACAACGGAACCCGAGTAGTGATCAGTAAAGAAGAAAATAAAATAGAAAGAGAAACCCTATCATTTTGATCTGAATGAGCATGAACTCCTTCACTTGTGTTCTGCAACCTTCCCAGCCTCCTCCCTCCCACCCCTCATAAACAAATCTATACAGATCTCCACCGCATCTCCCTCTCACATTTGTCATCTCCATTACATCCTTCTACGATACCCTCTCCTAGGATCTACTTACCATTGCTTCCCCATCACAAATCTAGCTTCCTCCCTATTCTATTGTCACATTAAGCATCATGAGGACATTAGCACAACCAACCAACTTGCATGTTATCAATTGCATCAAAATTTCACTATCATTGTTCGATATTTGAAAATTTCAACTATCGCTGTGGTCGATTGTGGTGAAGACAATAAGGCCCTTGTAGGAGGATGAGGATAAGTTGGTGATGGTCCTTAACCGTTGGAGTTGGGAAATGGATGAGAGGGAGTGAGAAGGGGGAGAGAGGAGTCGACAAAGGTGTGGAGGCAACAAAGGAGGGGGTGGGAGTGGAGGTGGGAGGGAGAGAGGAGATGGTGGTGGAAGTGGGAAGGGAGGTTTCTTGTTGGTTGGGGCAGGGGATGCAAGTAGTTTTGCTTATACCATTCAAAATCAGACATTAGATAACGATGGAGGCAAATTTCTAATTCCTCATATGATTTGGGGGTCAATTTCTGAAGACTACTACTTAAGGGGCATTTTTTTTCTAGATATGAAAGATTTAAGGGGCATATATGATATAGAACGGGTAGGAAGAAGAAGAAAGAGAGAAAATTACGGCTCAGGGATAAGATAAATTTTGACTTCAACACCACGAAGATCACTCTCCCACTTAGCACATCACCATTTTTGCAATGCAAAAGTTTTAATTCTCAAAATAAATAAACTCACAAAACAATTGCAAGTCTTGGCCTTATATATGCCTTATACAAAACACAACTCCCATCATAACCTAGGGGTGTGAAACGGGCCGGTTTGGCTCGGCCTGGTTCCGGCGGGTCAAGGACCGGGCCGGGCCAAGCCCACACCCGCCCGCAAATAACGGGCGGCCCGGCGCCCCTTTGGGGGGCTCGGGCATGACCCGGTCATTTTTAATTTATTTTTTATCTCAAAAATTGGATTATTAAAGTATATTTTTGAAATTTTTTTAAAATCCCAAAAATTCAACAAAAATTAAAAAATTCCACAAATTTTGACAAAATTGCTATAAGTTGTGAAATGCAAATGTAAATTTTTTATTAACAATCCAATAATTTGGATAGATCTTTATTTCTTCATTCATCTTTTAGAGAGTTGTTTAGCCTGAATAAGATATTTAACTAAATTATTTTTACTGCTTTGACGATTATAACTAAAAGTGCTTAGTGTGCCACCTAAAGTGGATATTTGTGTTTGTCGTGATTAGTTCTGGGGGTGTTTTACCTTAGTGTGTCGGTTTCACTATTTTTAGAAAAGCATAAGAAATATCGGGACAAAACTTACATACAACCCTCCTAACTCCATTAATAGTTTTTTTAATTTTTTTTTCAAATCTCAAATTTTTTCTCTACCATGGAAGTTGATACTTCGACAGTTGAAGTAGAAGGTGGATTAATAGGTTCAGAAGAAGTAATAAACTCTATGAAGCGTGTTTCTGGTTGTGTGAATGAAAAAATTGGAGTGTCGGATAAAGGCAAATGCAAATCATGCCATTCTTGACTAGTCAAATCTAAATTACCATGATACCTAGAAGAAGAAGAATTACTACAACCTGCTGATGGAGAATGTGCATCCATTTTTTATTAGTAAAATGTTAAACTAAATTTGACGATAATATAAATATCGGAATGTGAAAGAGTGCTTAAGAGAGCTTGAACACTTGAGAACTTGAGAGAGCTTGAGCACTTGAGAAGTTGAGAGAAATTGAAGAGAGTAAAAATTTGTAGAGATTTTAGAATTTTTTTAGTGAAGAAATGAAATGGGGAAGGTGTATTTATAGAGGGGAAGAGGGTGTTAAAATGTAATTTTAAAAAAAATAATTTTGACCCAATAAATTTGTTGGGGGATATCTGTAATTTTTTTTTTTTTACAAAAACCCTCCTAACGGCTAAATTCTGAACCTAATATAGCCGTTGGGGGGACTTTTGCAAAAAAAATTACAAAAGACTCCCAGAACCCACATCGGCTAAAAAAATAGCCGTTGGGCGGGTTCGGCCAGGCCCGGCTGGGCCGTGGGCCACATTATTCCTACCCGGGCACACCCTGTAGATGGGGGTGGGCCCGGACCGGGCCTAGGCCCGAGTGACCCGGGCTGGGCCGAGCCTTTTCCAAGCCAGGCTGGTTCTGTGAGGGTTGGCGAGCCGGCCCGACTCATTCGAGCCCTTACCATAACCGATATGGAAGTAAAATAAAGAGAAAAATGAGCCTAGCCTAAAATAAATAGTACAAGAGCCTAAGAAAATAATAACTAGTGATTCTCATCAATTCTCCTCGTCTTTAAAAAATTTGCCACTGGCGAATGGCGACGGCGTGGATGATGAATTCGATTCGGGAAGGACTGCACAAACTCCTCAGTGGTGAATCTCTTCAGCAATGGTGGCTGCAATGGATGAACTGAAAATCGCTATGGCCTCGTGGAAGTGTGATAACGAGTCAGGTCCTCGAAGCTGAACACGGGTTAATTCCATGATCACGGGGAATATCGAGCTCGTAGGCGTTGGAACTAAATCTCCTCAAAATCTTGTACAGACCCTTGCGTTATGTAACCTTTTCAAAATTCCCAGTGGGAACCTCTTTGGGTGCACTCTAATCAGTACCTCGTCACCTATTGTGATTTTCTGCAACTGCTTGTGAGACTCTGTAATAGACTGATAGTTATAATTGTCAATTGTCATTTGTCTTGTATTATGATCATAACTCAAGCAAATGTGGTGCAGGTGGCTTAACTGTGACAATGGGTGGAATACTTAGGGAAAGAGGGAGAAGACCGAGAAAATTCCTAAATCTGGGAGTAAACCCATCAATAGGAGACTCAAGCGAAAAGTGGGATCTAATCACGTGTCTTGTTGTTCTTATCAGTAATCATTCCCTCCTTGTTATTACTTATATTCGACTTGGGTTTGACAGGTTTCAACACTATCCTTTTTTTTGAATTTAAATTCATAAGTGTTATACCTACCCGAACTGACTACATCCAAGTTATACAACCAAGCCTACCCAATAAAATGTATGCAATGTCTATGTCTAAGACATCACACGAAACATGATCCTCGTAGTTAGACATGTGGATATGGACCTGACAACACTGGGTAATAGGTTGAGCAGTCTTATAAACCCAATTGACGTTGTATGGGTGTGGATGTGGTTCAACCTTGAGACTCATTTTCTCAGAAGCTATCTTGGCAATGATGTTCACATAACTACCCCCATCTATCATTAATTTATAATTCTTCCCCTCATGTGTAATATATGTGTGGAACATACTAGACCTACACCCAATCCTCATTACTAACAGCTGTGTGTGAACACCTAACGACACCTAATTGGATTCTAGAAATTCTAACATCATCATTAAAATCAGTAGCGTTACTAGTTGGTTCATAAACTGTCTCAATCTCATCATCATCGGCTTCCCTAACTCGAAAGTTCTTAGAGGGACAGTGTGCGACAACGTGACTGTAGCATTGACACTTAAAATACCGACTACCCTTGATGTTCCTAGAAGATTCACCTATCACATACTTGCCCTTAGGGTCTTTAGTGGTGTGAGTGTTTGGGCTAGATTGCTCCCCGACTTTAGGACTGATCCTACATTCTGAAGAAAATCTGAAGGAGGTTTCTATGTTTTGAGCTGATTGGCTTGCTCATGGGTTTCTATCTTGTGGGAGTCAATGAACATTGCTCGTTGGATGTCTGACCTCAACCCAGAATGGTACCTAGATATACCTTGGTAGGAGTCTTCTTGAACCTCACAACGCAGGGTTAGGTAGTCAAATTCGATAGTGATATCCTGAACTGGCCTGCTACCCTGGCGAAGGGTGTGCGACTTGTCTAAGAGGCGATGTTTATAGGAATCAGGAAGGTATTTTTCTTTAAGTTTCTGTTTCATTTCCTCTCAAGATTCTACAAAAGTCCCACGCCTAGTGTACTTTCTCTACGTAGGTCCAATAAATCCTGACCCTGTAAGTCTCATCCTAGCAAATCGAACCCTACCTTCCTTTGTGAGCCTATACCAATCAAAGTAGTAATTCAAGTCTGTATCCAATCACTAAAACTCTTTGGGTCAAGGATACCGTCAAATGTGGGAGGATCTATTTTAATTCTACGGATTATGTCATCTTCTCCATCCCTACGTCTATTGGTGTTCTCTCTTCTATCTCGAATGTCATCTTTAGAGCTCTGTTCTTTATTTTTAATCCTTCTACTCTAAGTTTTAAGTTTTAAAGCTCTTTAAGGATTAGATCTAGTTTGGACTCCATATCTAGTTGATCAGAGGAATATGTTCTACCACTACGAAGAAGCATGCACTATCTAAAATGCAAATGCAGTACACACAATCACACTGATGCTATTGTCTCCTACGTGTCACTAAATGCGTGCGCTATATGATCCAACAAATTTTTTCCTAATGACTTCTAAAATGAATATGCAAAATGAATCATAATAGTGAAAATGCAAGCATGTAGCAATATAGGCAATTAACAACAACAAATATAACTCACAATCACCACATATACACAAGATATGCAAAATATCACAATAGTGGGATGTGAGTTTAGAATGTACCCAAAAGAGTTTGAAAAAGCACCGATACCTAGTAGTGGCTCCAAACAATGTTATGTAGAGGCTGGATATATTGCCTAAAACTTGCGAAATATTTCCAGTGGCTCCGAGACTTAGCAACGAATTCAACGCTTCAGACGAAACTTGAATCAGACTCTAAACGGGCCTGGAATGGCTCTAAATCAAGGCTCTAATCAAGGTTGTGCTTCTGTTGTCTGACTCCCCGAGCTGACTCACTGTGCTGCTGTTGCTGGTTGACTTATTGAGTTGGACTAAGTTGACTCGGTAGAGTTTGAATTGGGTTGACTCGAACTAAGCCGGGTTAGGCCGACAATTGGTTTAGATTAGAGTGGATCGGGGGTTCATGTCGGGTCAGATTTGGTTCAATCGGACCTGATTTGATTACTAATGGATCAGACCAACTTCAATACCTTATTTGTTGTGGATCCAAACCTGATTGTTAACAGTTTAACTCAAACCTGATAAGGTTTCGTAACCCTGGCGGTGGCGGCGATGTAGCTCCGACGACGACATTAGTTCTCCGAAGAAGACGGGGACGACGAAGGCAGGTCGAGGCGGCGCTGGCGGTTGGATCCGAGCGATGAGATGATGGCGGTGGGATGCTGTGGTCGAAGATGAAGGTTGGCGACGTCGATGAAGGTTGAAGACGAGCTCTGATCTTGGCGGTGATGCAAATCTAATCGGGCGTAATGGAGATCAGCGGGATTTGATCTTGGTGGCGACGGCGAGGCTGCAGTTGACAGAGGCGGCGAAGGCAGAGAGGCAACGGAAGTTGGAGAGGTGCTTGCAGTCGGCGGTGGGATCTGAGTGGATGGCGGTAGAGTGTCGACGAGGTCGTCGGGGCACAATGATGGTGCTGACGAGGGCTTGGCGTTGATGAGATTGCGGCGGTGGCGCATCAGTGAAGTCGGTGAAAGCGCAGCTGGGTGACGATGGCGGTGGCAGTGTCGTGGGTCGTGGCGGAGAGATAGAGGTGGCGCTGTGATGGAGATCGACGGAGTTGTGTTTTCTGGGAGGTTGGGATGGAAAACGATGAACAATAGCCGAAGTTTTTTTATTTTTTATTTCATTTTTTTCTTTTCTTTTGATTTTTTCTTTTTCTTTTTTTTATTTGAATTCGATCTAGAGTTTCAGATTTCTTTTATTTTTTGAAACTAGAGAAGAGAAAAGGCAGAGAAGGATCTAGGGAATTGTAGAGGAGGCTAGGATTTTGTGGAAGTGGAAGATTTTTTGGAGAAAGAAAATATCGGGATTTTAGCTACCAAACTGATGTAGAACGGGTAGGGGAAGAAGAAAGAGAGAAAATTAGGGTTTAGGGATAAGATAATTTTGGTTTCAACACCAAGGAGATCGCTCTCCCACTGAGCACATCACCATGCCATGATTCATACACAAGCAATATTTGCAATGCAAAAGTTTTAATTCTCAAAATAACTGAACCCTCAAAACAACAAGTCTTGGCTTATATATGCCTCATACAAAAGACAACTCCCACCATAACCGATATGAGACTAAAATAAAGAGGAAAAATGAGCTTAGCTTAAAATAAATAGTAAAAGAGCTTAACTTATCATTAGAATCTGCAAGTGTTTGAAAAGGTGAAAGCGCGAGGTGAAGTGTTGGACCCCTTTATAGCCGAGGCGTAAGCGCAAGGCGTGAGGTGTAGACGCGTAGGCCTTATGAATATTTTATATTTTATATTTTCTAAAGCTTATAAATATTTAAAATTATATCAAAATGGTGTAATATTCTACCAATGGATAAAATTGGGTCAAGACATTAATCAAGAATGAATTAGGCTCAGTAGACAAACATAAACAATTATAAAATAAGTTGAATGGAGAAGAGCTAAAAAACATTATAGCCACATGGTTTTACACAAGACCACATGGCTAAAGAGTTTATGTAAAAACAAATAACAAAAAGGTGAAAAAAAGCGACACTAAAAACAAATGCAATACTTAGTTCTCAAAGGATTAAACTGCAGATAAAAACAACACAAAATAAAAGAATCAAATGCAAATTCAAAATCATTGCAGTATGAGTTGAATACAACATACTAAAATATTCAACAAAGAAAATAAGATGATCACTTGCGATAAGGAAAGAAAACATAGTTGCTTGCGACACCAAATGATGTAGACGTGAAAGTGGTGAATGATGGTAGTGTCCCAATGGTTGGAGAAAAAGAGAAGAACTGGGGTTTGCTTTATTTCATTTAAATTCATTTATTCTCTTTATGTACCCTTTTTACCTTAAAGCGTGCGCTTCAACAGAGAACTGCTTCATGGGGTGCGAAATGCACACTTTAGGTATGCTTCTAGTAATGACGTGTATGCCTCTTGGGATAGTTTTCCTTTTGCGCCCCGAGGCACATTTAGTGCCTGGAGGCAAGCCTTAAAAAAGCTTTTTCAAACACTGGTAGCTGCATAGGATTGTGAGAGCAAGACCATTTGTTCACATCACAACCTTTGCTGTTGACATTATGTGGTGTGACCGTATGAGGAAGCACAACACTAGTCCACCTTGCTTCTGTGGCAAAAAGGAAAAATACAAGTGTAGCAATTCTGGTGGTAGGGAGTCATTAACAGTGGAAGCATCTAAGGATCAACAAGCAAGCAGAGAATAAAATATTGATAGTTCGCATGTGTAAAACAACTGCAATGACCTTGTCAAGAAATTAGCGTAGTAGCATTTTTCGCTATTGTGCCCCCAGGCCTCCTTGCGCACCATCACCAATCGTTTTACAACTTTGTTTGATGGTTCAAGTTACAAGTTGTATGCCACATCTTGTCTTTCAACTTTTGAGCATCTCCAAGGCATTCTTGTTGCAAGGTCAGATGTGCATAATGAGTCATCTTGAGCTAGCGTGAATGCTTGATCTATGTCAGGCTTTACTGCAACTTGGGCAGATTAAAGGATCTATCTCCATGGTAAAAATGCGGTTATCTATAAACTGATTCTTTTTTTTTCTTCTTTCTGTTACTAATAATTAGCAAGAGAAAAAGAAAGTTAGAAGAGGGAGATGTGTAATGGATAACTAGGACTTGTTCATGGGCAGCCACATTCACTTCAGATGTTCTTAGAACACCTTTCCGTTCAGTCTCTGGCTCATGCCTCCCTAAACTCCTTTCTCCTTTTATAAATGTTAAATCACTCATAAATAACCAAAGAAATTTGGAGGAAAAAGAGTACAGGGTAAATAAATAAAGGGAACAAAAAGAGAAAATACAAAAAGAAGCGAAAATCCCGTCTTATCTCCTCTTTTCACATGCAAGATATCGATCAAAATTACATGTCAGCCTATCTGTTTTTTCTCTCAATTCTCTTGCCTTTTTTTCGTTAATTATATCATTTATTGTTTAATTTTTATAATTGAATTCAAGAGTGATTTAAAATTAAAATTGGAACCTAATTCGAATTACACAAATGACACCTAAATTAAATCCACAATTTGAATGTAACATATAGGTACACTGTAAATATATTTAGTTACAAATATGAAGCTCTATGAGTTCAATGACTGATGCAAGTGAAATCTAAAGACTTAGACAGTAAGCAATTCTATGAGTTCAATGACTGATGCAAGTGAAATCTAAAGACTTAGACAGTAAGCAATCTTGATGTTTCTTCATTTAAACTGATCAGTTGTTGGTTCACGAGCATGATCATTTATCTTTGAATCTAGACTCTTCAACAGTTTCTGAATATTTTGAAGTGATGTTCCTTCATCATATGAGCTTAATTTTTTTTTTTAAAGTTTTTCCTACCTGCCAGCTAGACATCTTAAGCTTTATGCCAAAATCTTGTTGCCTATAGTTTCCCTCGCTAGGAATTTGGCACCAATTTAGAGGATTGACAATTGACCTTCAAATTTGTTCAGTTTTTTTTTTTTTTTTTTTTTTGCGAAAACCTTCTCATTTTAGTGTTGAACTCCATAGTCACTTGAAAGATATTAATGATGATGGTTTAAGCATTGCAAACTTTTTTTTTTGGTTTTTTTTATGCAAAATTCCCTTTATTTCTGAATACTATAAGCGAAGTATTAAATTCTCTTGTGTTTGGGAAACATTAATGCACCATTTTGTTCACAAGGCATTACATGCCTTGTTAAGTCCTTACCACTTTTCATTAGTTTTGGATGAACTTACTCGGCCTATCAATCTGTGATGTGTGTATGCTTGCTAATGATTTTTTATTAGTTCAGACTTCAGACCAGAGAACATGTAATATCTAATGTAGAACATTATGTGAAACTTTACAGCCAAAATGTTTTAGAATTAGCAGGATAGATGCAAACAGAAAATATGAAATGCGGACTTTATTACGAGAACAAAAATAAGTGAGTGTATAGTCCAGTTGATGGACAAGAAATACCCAGGAGGGGTTATTTTGTTTACTTTAGTCTCTTATATCTTATCATGGAGGTGATATCAAGAAGGATATTTTTCATAGAATCAAAAGCAAGAAGTTTTTCTGGAGTACTATGTGATTGTAGAATAGTAGAATACCCATAAAGTTGAATGGAAAGTTCTACGAAATTATTGTACGAGAACCCATGCTTTATGAATCCGAATGTTGGTAATGGTAACTAAAAGGAACATGAGAAACTACCGGAGCCTAAATTAGAATGTTGAGATGGATAAGTGATAGTGCACTAAAAGATATGCTTGTCAAGTGGTCAAACTTCATTCAGATTTCTGATATATCGTTTACTTCATGTTTCATTTCATGTCCTTTTCTTAAGAATATTAACATATTTGTTGTTGTCTCTTTCAGTTGCCTAATTACTAGTGTATCGCGCATATCTTGACCAGAGCAATTATATATGTTAGCAAAATTGTGAGAGTTTTTTATTCAGTCTCACTGCAGGTATCATACACATCTTGGTTTCTTGATGCATTTAATTATGCAATTGCAACTAATATGGATGTGCTGAATTTGAGCATTGGCGGACCTGATTACCTGGACCTTCCTTTTGTGGAGAAGGTACTGAAAATGTTTTGCTGGATCAATTCAATAGTACTACACTCCCCTCTATTATTTGTTGCGTTAATTCATTGCACTTCACTCCCATTTCTTATTTACTTTAATTTGAAAATGGGCTTATCCTCTTATTTTCATTAATGTTTTTTTTTGAGGGGAAGGATGAGGTCTCAAACTCGAAAACCCCAGGCATTTTCATTACTCAAAATATTTTTATTAATGTTGTCTAAATGATAAAGGCGATTGTGTTTTACTGGGAATAAATTATCTTGGCAATATGAGTAAATATCAATAATGTTGTAATTATAAGTTATGAGCAACTATGCATACCTTATAATGATTCATTGAACCGACTTCCCTGGTCTTAATCTTATAAAACTAATCACCGATATATGAGACTTGTAGAAGGGAAGGACTAAGGGCCCCACTATGAGCATATTTGATAATTCGAGTGAAACAACCTCTTCCAGCATAATGGGTAACCGCTGAGAATTAGGTATATACGGGCACCAAAAAGAATAGATTACATGGAGAAAAACATCAGGAAGCGACAAGGGCTTATATTCAGTTGTACAGAAGCACAAAAGGAATAATAATGCTTTGAGGGACCACCTAAATTAGAACCGGCCGCTGATCTTTTTGGTGATCCTCAAAATTGACAATATAAAATACACGTAAGTTTCATGATATCTTCTGCCTTTGGAGAAGAACCCAAGACGAAAAAGGAAACAACCCCCATGATGTTATTTGCATTGTCAATATTATTGATTCTTAAGGCAACTTATTTGCATCATCAATACCACTGATTCCTAAGGCAAATTCCAATTCATATGTAAATCATAAAGTGGTGCAGATACAATGTAAGTACATATCTGACAGATTTAAATTTCTTGTAGTTGTGAAATGTCTCAATTTACCAAAAACCTATTGTCAGATGAAACTTGTTTCATAGTGGTCCCATCACAGCTTTTTATTAGATGTGACCTTGTAGGAACATGCTCTCTCTCAACTTCATCAACTGATGTATGCTGGGTGTCTTAGTTATAGTTTCCTTGGTTGGTTACAGCTTAAATTCCCTTTATTCAAATCTTTTTTTTATTTGTAATATAATTTACTGTACGATACAGTTAATTTAATTTGATTACCTGGCGGAGTACTTTTCAGGTTAAAGCACACCCTTTGTAATTCCGACATGCAAGAAAAGGGATAGATGAGCAATACTTGATGCGGAATGTACTAAATCAACATGTGTATTGGATTTTTGGGCCTAGAACATTAGGTATGGAAGATGAGTATGGGCTAGTGCTGTGAGCGCGGAGAGGGGATGGTGCTTAGATCACATTTTTTGTTTTTCCGAAGTCACTTGCTAAATTGTGCTGAAAGGTTGTATTGGCTCGGTGTGTTATTCGGAGGAGACCTTTGACTGGACATGGGTTATAAGAGGTGGCTGGTTTTTTTGGCGCTATTGCCACAAGTAAACTTTAAAAAATACCCCTTTAATGATGCCTGAACATCTTCATAAATTCATTAGCTCATGACAGTAAAATTAATCTTGTAAACCTCATACTGCATAGTGTTATGTCAAAATTTCTCTCTGTGGCATCAAAGTTCAAAGAAATTACAGGTTCCATCCTCCGAGGCCCTTAATGTTCACATGACCTGCAGATACATGTTTCTTTGGTTGGGTTGAATGTCTCATCACCAAATCTCAATTGTCAATAGTGCCAAGTCTGTTACTCCTATGGCTGAGACTGACAGCACTAGTACAATATTTGAGCAATTCATCTTTCATATCTCTAGGTCATTTCATGTACTTCTCTGAGACCTGTGATTCCTACCTTTTCAATTTCCATATTGTACTATGTGGATTTTAGATTTTCCTTTAACACCATTTATCACTGTGGTTATACACCTTCCAGCTTAAGATGTTCATCGACTCTTTTGGATAAAAATTTTGATCTGATATTTCAAATGCTGATGTCATGGAACTGTTCCAGGTTTGGGAGCTGACAGCAAATAATTCATTATGGTGTCAGCTATTGGAAATGATGGACCTCTCTATGGTACACTGAATAATCCTGCTGACCAGAGTGATGTTATTGGTGTTGGTGGTATTGATTATAATGATCATATTGCCTCTTTCTCCTCACGTGGGATGAGTACGTGGGAGATTCCCCACGGGTATGTTAGAATACTATCTCCACCTTTTGTCTTTGTATCATTTTCATTTATCTCTTCTCGTTCTTTTGTTTTAATTTTCTACTTTGACTAAGTGTAATCAATTTTCTATACATGCTTTGATGAGAACTGCATTATCTATTACATATAACTAAGCCAAAAGGAGAGAGACTCCTACTCTCTTATCTTGACAAGTGGCACTCTTCTAAATTTAGCAAAAATAAGCAAAATTCTGAGAATAAATCATACCCCCCCTCTCCCCCCCATCTAATTTTAATTCTTTAATCCATATCAAATAAAACAAATCCTCTCTCTCTCTCACACATGCACATCATCACTCATCACCTGGATCTAACGAATTCATCCCTGGATCTCAAATGAATTAAAACGATCTGCGTTGCGTTGCGTGATGCAAAGTGCTGAAAAAATGAGTTGTAAACACATCTCCCTCTTATTTGCAGAAGTTGCTAGATTGAGAGCTAGATTGAACTGAAGAAAACCAAGATGAACCAAATCTGAACCAAGATAAATTACCAAAGACAAAATGTTAATTGCTGAAATCCAAACCGAACGAATCAGAAGTTGTCCAAATCAAAACAAACTTGAATTTAACCGAGAGCTGAACCAAATCAAAGAAAATCAAACCGAAGCTGAACCTAATTGAAGTTGTCCAATCCCAAACAAATTTGAATTAAAAACTCAAAACCAAACCGACTCTTCCAATCGTCCAAGTGATTTTACCAACGGATCTTACTTTTCCACTGCGTGACTAGATGCAGACCTAATTTCAAATAATCTCAAAAAAATCAAAATACAAAATGAAACTTCATGCCAAAAGTGTTGAAATTGGGCCTTAAGTGTCGATTCCGACAACATTTTATGAAAAATATACTCCAACAGTAGAATCTGCCAAATTCACTACCATCATTGCGTCTAGAGCGCCCAAAAACCTTGAAATCGAGTCCAAAATCACCAAAATCGGCCTCAAATTCCTTGATTTATGACCAAAATAATTTTTGTCCTCAGATTAACAGCATAGCCAGGCAGACTTACAGAATTTCAGACTTTTCTTTATATGTTTGCTTTTTGCCCTTTCCTGTTGGCTGTTTGAACACAACATATCCCAAACTAGATCCTGATTGCTTCCAAATTGCTTCAAAACTCTGTCAAAACAGAGCCCGATATGATCTGATTTCTTCAAAACAGAGATCGGGGTGGGTTTGTAACCGGGTTTGGTTAGATCCAGCCTGGAACCAGCTTTGTGACAAGAACTAAAAGACAAACCAGGTTCAGGTGGGATTCAGATCTAAAACCAGACCAGAAATCAAATCCAGAAAAAAACCGACCAGAAATCAAATCCAGAAACCAACAAATCTGAAACCCAAAAACACCGAAATTTGATGGGTACCCAGGAATCAATGGACTAGAGGAATCACACGCTTTAGAAGGAAATATTTCCGAGGAAACAAACTAGTCAACAAAGCAGCGGACTAGGGATGATTTGGAATCTCAACTGTGACAACCCGATCTGGTGTAGAAGATGCAGATGCGAAGAACAGACTCAAAGCAAACCGATTTGCAAAGCCTGATCTTTAAATCTTCAGAACGGAACGAAACAATTTTGATAAATCTTGGAATAGAAGCGAAAACAGAAATCCTTAAGGATGATACAAGGATGCGATGCAAAATGATGCATGAGTTGAATTGTAGATGAAATAGACGGATTACTTGAAATTGGAGAAGAACGAAACAGAACTAACATGAACTAAAAGAACAAAAAACAAATATTGCTAAGAAGGCTTCTAAAGTGAACAAAGAATTTTGTTGAACCTGATGCTCTCATATTATGTTAATCTTCGAAAGACTACATGTTTATTGATATTGAGAAGAGTTCCACATACAATTATATTAAAGTCATGAATAATCCCTTCTTTATATAGACTTATACAAGATTAAATTCTACCCAAATTATTACTTATAATATTACTAGGACTCTAGGACTCCAAATACTATTAGGATTGTATAATTGAATAATTCTACAAATTAACTAATTATTATTATATCTAACATCTACTTTTAAATCAAAAATTGTCTCTCTTCATAATGTTTGTAAATTTGTACAAAAAATTGTATCTAAATCACTCAAATTTTAGCTAATTTCATTTAGCATCCTACCTTTTAAAACCTTTGCTTTTCTTTTTAAATTCACACAACTAATTTATGATTCATTTGAAAATGTGTACTTTTATGCCAAAAGGTTGTATCGATTTATAATCTTTTGGAATTCTTATAGAAAGCTGATTCCATACATAAATGATAAATTAATTTTCTTTAGTACCCGACCTTTTAAAAACTAAAGCTCGTGCATTTCTTTTCTAAATACTTTTAAACCCTATATTTGTACATTTAGCCTTGGGAAGATAAGCCAGATCATACGAGATCCACAGGTGGCTCTAATTATCCAATTGTTGTTTCGAAAAACCAACTAAGAAAGCTAATCCACAGGAGGATCCAAAACCAATAATTTTTTTTGGATTCAGATTTGGGTTTCATTTTATTCAAATTCAATATCGTATTACACAAACATGTCAATGTTTTAAGAATAAAATAGAAGTTAGAAGATTTTCTTGCTCAAATATGTTGTTTTAGTTATTTGAGAAATATTAAACATATCTACATATAACCATATAATCATAAAAATTATATTTAAGAAGAAAAAGACGCGAATTAAACTATAAAAATATTTTTGGGTTTTTATGTTTTGATTCATAAGTATCCATATCTAGATCCAATAAGGAACCTGATCTAATTTTTGGATCCATACCTTACCTAAAAACCGTACCTTACCTAATAAACTATCAGGTATGACTTTAAAGATCCTAACCCAAAACATTAAGTCATATATTTGGATGAGGTTATCAGGTCCTATTGTCCCCTACTTTTAGTGCACAACTTACTATTTATACTTATGGCCTATAACAATAGTCATAGATTTTTTTCTTTTGCTTATTTCCTGTTGTTCATGTAGTAATGAAAGTGTTATATAAAGCTTCATCTGCATACTATTTTTGCAATTAAATAATATTCCAAGAAAGGTGTTATCAGATCGGGTTGGGTTCAAAAAATTTAATGATTAAACCTAAAATAATTTATTCAGGTATTAATTCTATAACACTAACTGAAGGAGACAGGGACCCCAATCTCTCATGATGGCGTATCAACCTTCTGAATTCATCAAAAATTTGAGAAAACCCAATAAATCTTCGTAAATAGTGTAGTGATTTCTTCAATAAAGGAATCTTAAAGTCCTTATAGCGGCCCTTTTCACGTGCCAAATCTTGACATTTCCTGAGAGGTGTTTCTTTTTTAATCTTCCTTAAATGTTTCAAGATAGATTTGAGCTGAATTGCATACTATACTAAATCTCTGAAGTTGCAATGAGAAAATTGAGGAATATATATTTCATATATGACAGTGAGAGTTGTTGAGACCTACTTGCAGAACAATGATTTGAGTTATGAGAGTTTCAAGGTTCAACATCAGGCTACATCATTTGTTCTGGAGGCGGGGTGGGATGGGGTTATCCCTCTTCAGGTGCTTTCTGCTTGAGGTGATTAATCTTTTATTTATTTATTTTTGAGTCCGTGCATTACTGCGTGGGCATGAAGACTAGTTCTCCCTGTATGCACTCATCAAAGTTGTGCTTGGGTTTGTGAATTTTAATGTGTCCCAACCTAGTTCTCTGCCATCTTTACCTGCAACTGGCAGTCTGGTACCAGGCAATGCAATTATAAGAAAAAATCAAAGCATTTTAATTTTGAACTTTTTGCTATTTCTTATCTTTTTGTAGATTTTTCACTATTGTAGTTGTTATCAATTATTATTCTGGAAACATTCCTTTTTCCTCTAAAAATTCAATAGTTTGACCATGGATCATAATTTTAGACCTACAAGAAGATCAAGTTCAGCTTAATAAGATTAGTATATTTCATCATACTGTTGTACTTGTATACAAGGCGTGCTGCTGGCTCTAAAACTATTTGAAATGAACTTAGGTGTATTTCAGGCTATTTATTTTAGGCAGACCTCTGAACTATTCAATAACACAACATTTTTTCTGGATACGATGAATTTGTCAATTCATTTTCTTTTATTTTTAGCGAAAGGGAAGACAGGGAGAAAAATGGAATCTCCATTGGTTTTGTTTTTTGGGGGGGGGTGGGGGGGGGGGGGGGGTGGGGATTTTGATTTCTTTTGTTTTGCATTTATCATCAGACAAATAGGGGAATTTCTTTCACTAGTACTGATTGCTAGTGGAGAGACATATATAGATTTTTACAATTGGTAGTATTGCTATATTCAGACCGTCTTATATTCAGTATTTTAAATTTAGGAGATACCATACTCACTTTCTTTTTCGATTGTTCTTGATAATAAAATGGAATAGAGTGCCCATATTTTTCATCAGCGAAAACAGGGAGTTTAAAGTTGAGTATCGAATGTTTACTTTGCTGACTCATTAAAGTTGAGTATCGGATGTCAGGTTAACTTCTATTTCTTTTTGCTCCATAACGATCCCACATTGGTTGGAAAATTACTTTTTAAGTTAAATATATTTTACTTCTGACATATAGTCCAGGTCCCATGATGGACAATTACATCTCTTGGAAATGTTATCAAATATTTGAACTCCCTAGAACATGTCAGCATGCTTTCATCCGTGATCATGAATTATCTACTCTGGACATGTTTTAGGGAATTACTTTGTTTTCAATCAGTATAGCCTTCCTTGTGAATGATCATAACCATGTCGTATATGACACAAATTAACAAACTTACTTATTTCTGGACAGATATGGTCGTGTTAAACCAGATGTGGTTGCATACGGCCGGGAAATTATGGGATCTAAGATCAGTACAGGTTGCAAGAGCCTCTCAGGGACTAGTGTGGCGAGTCCAGTGGTTGCAGGTGTTGTATGCTTGCTTGTAAGTGTGATCCCAGAAAAAACAAGGAAAGACATCCTGAATCCTGCGAGCATGAAGCAAGCTCTAGTTGAAGGTGCTACCAGACTCTCTGGTCCCAATATGTATGAGCAAGGTGCAGGCAGACTCAACCTGTAAGTTTCAACTTCCAAAATACTTTTAGAAATGAACTTGTGTTGATAAATCAACTAAGGTTGCTCTGTTCTTCCCAGCTGGGAGTCATATCAAATTTTGAGCAGCTATCAGCCTCGGGCAAGCATTTTCCCCAATGTCCTTGACTTCACTGATTGCCCTTACTCCTGGCCCTTTTGTCGGCAACCTCTATATGCTGGCGCTATGCCTATTATATTCAATGCCACTATACTCAATGGCATGGGTGTCCTTGGTTATATTGAGAGCCCGCCAACCTGGCATCCTTTCGATGAGGTGGGAAACCTACTGAGCCTCCATTTCTCATACTCGGATGTCATCTGGCCTTGGACTGGTTTTCTTGCACTTCACATGCAGATCAAGGAAGAAGGTGCCCAGTTCTCTGGTGTTATTGAAGGGAATGTGACAGTTAAAGTCTATAGTCCATCACATCGGGGAGAGAAATCCCTAAGGAGTACATGTGTGCTTACTTTGAAGCTTGAAGTGATACCAACCCCTCATAGGTCAAAAAGATTCTCTGGGATCAATACCACAATATAAAGTACCCACCTGGATATATTCCAAGAGATTCATTAGATGTTCGCAACGACATCCTTGATTGGCATGGTGACCACCTTCACACAAACTTCCATATTATGTACAACATGCTACGAGACGCTGGGTACTATGTCGAGACTCTTGGATCTCCCCTCACTTGTTTTGATGCAAGCCGCTATGGAACCTTGCTCATGGTCGATCTTGAAGATGAGTATTTTAGAGAAGAAATTGAGAAGCTGAGAATGATGATGTTCTTAATCGAGGGCTGGGTCTTGCTGTATTTGCTGATTGGTATAATGTGGATTCAATGGTTAAGATGAGATTTTTTGATGATAACACCCGGAGCTGGTGGACTCCAGTCACTGGTGGAGCAAATATACCCGCTCTTAATGAGCTGTTGGCTCCATTGGGGATTGGTTTTGGGGACAAAATCTTAAATGGGGAATTTTCTATTAACGGGGAGCAGAGTCATTATGCATCTGGTACTGATATAGTGAAATTTCCTAGAGGTGGATATGTGCATAGCTTTGAATTCCAGGACAACACTGAGAGTGGTGCTGCACGGAATGTATTGCAGACTTCTGGGATGGCACAGGTTGCTGGTTAGGCACATGAATTTGTTCTGTTTCCTTTCTGCATTTGTAAGTCAGTGTGCTGCTACCTCGAGAATTTGATCTCAAAACCTGTAGGAAAGTGCATGATTGAACATCCTGAAAAGCTTAATATTAAAATGACAATTAATATGGATGATTAATGTGATTTAACTGGTTCAGCACATGAATTGATTGAAAATTTCATATTTTTATTAGTTCTCTGTACACTCTACCTGGAGGTTTTGAGCTCAAATCTGTAGGCAATTGGCATGCTAGATTATCCAAACTAAAAAACTTATATGAGCGAAAATTAACTGGATCTCACATGATTAACAATTCAAATTACACAGGTTTCTGACTTTCATCAATGGTTCAAGATCTATGTCATTTCCAAGCTGTTCTGTAATGTAAAATTTAACCTGAGAACCCAACCGTTGATGATGATACACATCTAAAATAAACATAAATTTGAAATTAACTGGATTGATATCATTAATTTAGTGCGCACTTGATTTATTGATAGGATTTTTGTTGTTGTTGGGAATTTTTTTAGAGGATTTTTTTTTGCTTTAGACGATAATCATTGGTGATTTAGAGTTGTTTTTTAGGCTTCAAAATAAAATATGTGGTGGTTATGGCTACTGCAGAAACAGTTGATAGTTCATATGTGTCATGATTTCTTTAAATATTCAAAATATTCAATATGTATCCCATTGTTTACTTCATTGAATACTTGCCTAAATGCAGGTAGAATCCTCAATTCTTGGTCTTGCTGAGATTGGCGGGGGACGAGTTGCAGTGTATGGAGATTCGAATTGTCTTGATAGTAGTCACATGGTGACCAACTGCTATTGGCTTCTGAAGAAGATATTAGATTTTACGAGCAGCAACGTCAGAGATCCAGTGCTTTTCTCAGACTCTGCTAAGATGAAGTTCCCTTTGCACGTAGATGACAGCCACTTGCCATCTCGCAGAAGTGATGTGAACTTCTCCACATATTCTGCTGTAGTTGGCAAGGAGTTGATATGCCAACGTGATTCAAGGTTTGAGGTTTGGGGGACAAAAGGTTATGGCATTCAACTGATGGGTAGAAACAGGAAATTGCCAGGATATCCAACTATCGACTGGATAGTGATTTGAACATGTCAGCAAAAGCAGTCAGTGCAATTCCAAAGAAAATGAAGGATATTTTTCTGGAGCAATTGGTAAAAACAAGTTCAGAAAGAATATGGACTTTTTTGGTTTCTTAAACCATGATGAGGTACGTAGATGAACTGACTTCTTAGAAATTCATACATGACATGTTCACACCCGTGCAGAAGAGGTGGTTTGCTACAGGCCATATCTTCAAGCCCTGAAGTTATTGATTCAGAGTTATAATCTTTTGTATTTCTACGACTAAATCCATATCAATAAAAAGATAGATGATTTCTAGCTAAATCGAATGCATTATTAACATGTAGAAATTCTATAAGCTCATTATAATTTCTGAGAAAGTTAAGCTGATTAGGTTAAGATTACAATGACTGGAAAATGTGGTTTGATAAAATCTCGAGTATAATTGTTATTTTTCTGATCATTTTGGAGTTCAAATATGAAATGTATTGTTAATGAGGGAACTGATGGGTCCTTGAAGAAGGCAATTCTGGAAATGTAAAAGGAAAAACTAGAATCATCATGAAACTTAGAATTTTGTATGTTTGAGTAACCTCATTTATGAGATTGTTGGATATGCAACTCATCTGTCTTACTAATTATTTGTCACAAGTTCATGTCATGACATTCAAGATGTGGAGTCCTGCTGTTCTTTTACATCAAACTATCAAGTCAGATAATGAGAGAGAGAGAGAGAGAAGGGGGGGGGCGGTGAGAGAGAGAGAGAGAGAGAGAGAGAGAGAGAGAGAGAGACCTAAAAGCATCTTAGTTGCTACTAAGGCCTGTCTTTGTGGTAAAATAAAATTGTGGGTGGACTATGACTTTGTTAAGAAAAGGGCATCTTAGTTACCCTTATCATCAATCTTAATTGTTATAATGTTTCTTTGCCAAGGAAAAGACTACTCCTTTGGTAATTCTTTTATTTGACGTACCATGATAGTACCCTGGGTCTCATTTTAATTAATTGTCTACTATGTGCAGAATGACATTCCCATTTTAGCGGCGAGTCAATGGATTGTTCCAGCTTTTGTTGCTGTGATGTGTAAGTAAATCTAGGGATTGTGGCAATTCGTTTTCATTCTGCCATTTGTTGGTTAAATATTGGGTTCATTGTTCCCCGTTTAATCAATTCTCAGGTCTTTTGATGCTCTTGAGTCTGGCGAATGCGACAGAAAAAGACGGCGGCGAAGGAAAGGGTCGTTATCAAATCGCGCAACAGTAATTGAGTCACACCGTTCTCTTTGGGGATGGCATCAGCTTCTTGAGAACAATTAATTATGATATTTGCAAATTCTACTCAGCTGAATGTCTGCTGAATGCCATACTGCTGCTCTTCTAATTTATGACTCATGAACATATTGGCCGGACCAAATCGATGGAGCTCTCATGAAGATAGAGGAATAACAAACTAACTCACGAATGCTTGTTCGTGTCTGAAGAATTCTTCCGCGTGGAAGGGTCAAGATTTAGGAAGGCATGGACTGGCCCCAATGTTGTATATTATCCACAGTTTTCGTGTTTAACCGTATGTATCATGTTATGTATTACAGAGCACATTTCTCTTTTTTCATCTTTTAGAATGTAGGGTTATGGCTGACACAATTGGCGATGATTTTCTTTTCTTTCTTTTTTTTCTTTTTTTCTTTTTTTATTTTTCTGTAATTGGCTGAGGAGGTCTTTAACTTAATTTAAATATTCACAATGATGATTCAGTAATAAATGATGTTCTTTCTGATAAATGTTGCAGTTTATTTTGTAATATCAATGTGACCTTCGTTGCCTGATCTTTGCTTCCACACGCAAGAAATAAAAAGTAACTCCAGCTACTGGTATATCAATCCCTTAAGCTCTTTATTTTCCCATTGTTTAATCCAACCAAAAATTAAGATGATGTGAAACCGAAGTGCCCCAGAAGAACACTTGGAGTGTCTTTGCATTATTCGTGATACTACCCAATAACTCCATTTACGTGCTACTGCTGTCTGCTTGATGCGTTTGAGTGAGAGCATATTCAAGAATATCCTCCCCAAAATTTTTATTGAAATATAGTGTTTTGGAGAAGAGAAGTACAAGCATGACGATTCTAGAACCCAACAAGAACGCAGAAGAATTATAAACCCAAGTAATAATAATGAAATGATTCGAGCAAGCTACAGTGTAATATTAAACGTTTGAGATGGAGATCCACGCGCAGTAAGCAGAGACGATTCTCTGAGAGATGTAGACGTAGACAGCAAACGAGAAGCTCATTAGGACCAAATCTTTCCAGTCTCCTTTCTGCTTGGGGCTCAGGCTCTCTTTCAACTCCATCATCAGTCCCTGCCACCACTTCTTGCTATTGTTCTCAAGCTTCTCTCCTTTCTTGCCTCCTTGGCTCCGACACGATAACCAGAATTTGCTTCTTGTTGCGTTGGGGTTCTTGAATTCTTGAAATGGAGGGGACTGCTGTGGTCAGTCTGAAGAAATGTCCGAGTGAGAAGGCAGCCATTTGTTAGAGAGAGAGAGAGAGAGAGAGAGAGAG